>CM055128.1:143354590-143701272 GCA_029206835.1 Rana muscosa
ACAACTTTCCACAAAAAGTAGCCAACAGTGCAGTAACCAATTTTTATGAACATTGCTTAACATCGCCTGTACCACCTGTGTCCACCGATTGGTACTACGCAGTACCATGTCACCCCTATGCTGTGGAATACATGCAGGTGTACATTGGAAAGATTTTCACCAATTCCAACAACATCTCAGTTATTTCTAGACATGCCGCATCTAAACACAGAACTCTAAAGACTTTTCCTTTACTAATGATGTGGAGGGGCTCATTTGCTAAGGCGTGAGAGGCCGAGGCACTTAAAGAGACCTCTACCTCAGAAGCAATCGACAAAACTTGCGGCTCCCCCTGAGCACTTCAAATCGCATGTGTCACACTCATCCTCTCACTTTCAGCAACACTGAGCCCTTCCAAATTGCTATCCATTACCCCATCAACCTGACGTTCAACATTAATCATCTCTTTTGCTGTGGACAAAACCTCTGCTATGCATGCGGCCTTTTCAGATCCTTCCAACTGGAGAGGGTTAACTTCTGCAAAAGCCAATGCACCTGTGTCTACTGGCCCTGCAGCCTCTCCATTTAGCACAGCAGAAAAATGTCCACTCCACTGTTACACACTGAGTCTTCTTTCAATAAAGCTAACAGACTTGTTGCCCATCTGTCCCAGTCTACTTTCTCTGTGCTCCCATCAGAGGTACTATGCAGTATAGCTGTAACTGCCAAAGGAGACACAGGACAGAGTGGCTCCACAACACACATTGCACATATCGCTTTTGTTTAAATAAACTTGTGGCAGAACATTTTTAAACACAGCAGGCTGCAATAACAACTTCACCACTTTGCTCGGGTGGCGCGTCATTAAACCCATGAGGATTTTTACTGTCAGCAGTGACAGACCGCAGTAACCCATTATAACCACAAACACATTCAAACATTTGAGTTTTACCATTTTTCTCATCACCAGGGACAAGTACCCTCCTATCCATCAGAGCGGCACCACAGTTGTCCCAGGCAACCTCTGGCTCCAACACACAGAGCTCCCTGGAGGATTCTAAGGACACCTCTGCAGCCTCATATACTGTTGTTAAGGGGAATCGCATATCCTGCTTAGCGATCACCCCTACCTCATTAAGCATCACATTATCAGCATTAGACAACTCAAAACCAGTATGATCATACTTCTCAATAAGTTTCACACTACCATTTTCAGTTTTTACACTTGCCTCCCTACTGGACAGGGCACTGTAGTGAGGCAAGTCCTTTTCTGCACCAACAGTGGGTCTCCCCTCTGGGATCACTTCCACTTCAGTGTGAGCAACCACACAGTCAGTCTTTCCCATGATTTTAACAGGAACAGTCTAACCATTCTGTTTAGTAGGGGTTGACAGCTTCAATTGAGGGCGTTGTCGCTTCTTTGCTGTGCTTTCACAAGTAGATGCCCCCTCATGGACACAGGGTAACATTGGACCCTTCTTGGATTTTCCAACATCCCCTGCAGGCCAAACAAATTTCCTGTTGCCAGGGGTAACAGCAAACCCACACACCTGGTCATACCCCTTGCAGGATGCTGGATACGGTGCCCTCTTCTCTGAGCTGACCACTTCACACAAGCAGCCAAATGATGAAAGCACTGGTTTCTTGTGCTCTCTGTCACCCCCTGTAGGTGGAACAAAAATTTCACCACAGTTGCCAGGGGTGGCAACAGACACTTTTGCACCAACATCTTCACTCAAAATTTGAGCCAAACCTCTGCTGTAGCTCCTCCTTTCTGAAAACATACTTCCTCCGGTTGCTATGGGAGACCACATTCTCCCCGCTGATCTTTTCCAGCGCTCTCTAGATTGGATTGCTCCTAGGAAATTGTTGTAGTCATCTCGGTTATGATACATCCCACGGTACACCTCTTGGTACTCCTCCATCAAAAAAGGTTGCACCAACTCAACCCAGTGACTTTTGGGCCATCCTTGGGCGGAAGCAATCATCGTAAATTCATCCAAAAAGTCTTCCACATGTTCAGAAGGCAACATAGCCCGTATGAAGTCAGCTGTACGGATTTATGCTTTGTTGCCACTGGCAACTGCACCAATCTGCTCACTCTTTACACTCAGAGCAGGCTTCTCATACCTTTGCTTTGCTGGAACCTGGGACAAAGGGCACTTGGAAACTTCATACCCCCACTCACTGCACCGCAAACAGCGCACTTGGTTCTTAGCACTTTGCACATTGATAGCTGGCCAGCCTGCACCAGCGTTGCCAGGGGCAACATCATGCACTTCCCCTTTAACTTAGTTCAGTGCGGCCAAGTGCATCTTGCACCAGTCTGGGGCTTGTTCTGTCTGTAACAACCCCTCCAGCCACACTTTTATTTAAAAGCACAAAAGGTTCACAAATACATCAGTAGCCCTCAAAGGGGGGTTCCACCATTATTGTATCTTGCATACTCAAAACTTTAGCCTCCTGGCTTTTATTCTTGCTGTTTCAGGCCTTTAGCCTAGGCCTTAGGTCTGCTCCTCAGAACAAACAGAGTTTCCTAGAGTTAAGTTATCTCCTAGTTTACTCCTGATCAGCACCTTGTTGCTCAATCATCAATGACATCTGCCTCCTGCAGACATGCATACTTTGGCTGCACCCATGCAGCGTCTGACTCCTCTCAAAGGGATGGGAGTCCACCTGACTCCCCAGGCACAGACTTCCTGTCTGTTGGGCGGAGCCCTGAGCCATAGTCAGGTCAGAACTAAATAGCCCAACACACAGCTGTGCAATCAGGGTGTCTTTCTCTACAAAGTCTGGCGTAAACCAACAATCATTAGGGTCGCACGGGGTCCCACCGCCACAGTAGGTACAAAATAAATGTCATACCTGGAGTTCAGCCTTAAAGAGCTGACAAGGCTCGCTATAGGAAATTATCCTCTTTGGTGCAATTCCTTCTGAGCCTGACATATTGCCGATAGGGAATACTGTGCACCAATGGTTTAGGGTGGGCGCTATTGGCATGCAAGATAGTATTTGCTGATGAAGGTATCCGATATAAATCAGAGAATAAATTAGCATGTTCGTCCACCTTGATCTGTACATCCAGGAACATCACTACTGATTGGCTAAAACAACAGAATTGGAAAGCGCAGATCCAGGAGGTGGTAAGGAATCAATTGGAGATGAAATTCATGTGAAATGTAAAACAGTTTATTGCTGATAAAACATGTAACCAATACACAGTACAAATGGGAAAATCATCAGATTGGCCAAACTCACTGTGATAGTGCTAGCAATGGAGCCAAAAGTTATGAGAAATGGTTGTGGACAAAGAGGGCTGCAGACCAAAAATGGGAAGCCTGAAAACACTTTCCAACAGCTGGAGGCGGTGACCATAACCAAAGCCAGGCTACGTCAGGAAGGGGAAAGGCTGGGCACAGATCCAGGAAACATGATCACTGTATGACCAGAGTGGAAGATAGCAAAGCCGCTGCAGACGCTGGTGAGACCAGAGATGGATGCTGGAGGGGCAGCGGGAACGAAGCTGAGCTGCAAGGTGTCCGGACACCACAGGACTCCTCCCCGGCCGCGTCACATGCTCCGACCGCAGGCAGACTTCGGCAAAGCCTGATGGATCAGAGTAGGGGATGTGATGAGTATCATAGCAGGTGCCGGAGCTTGAGCGGTATATGATTACATGTTTCGGCGTTTAACCCCTTCCTCAGATAACACGTTCAAGACCCAGCATAGAACCGGGATTTTATAGTCATGAGGCGGGACAACCAACTGATCCACCACCAATCATCCAATACCTTTATATCGTAACAAATATCATGGAAAAACATTTAAAAATAAAAATAAATATGAATGTTAATTCATTATTGTACAAGCGATTTAAAACACTGTTTATTAAATGAATAGTAACAATATATAACAAATATAAAAAAAAAAGGAAAAATTATATATATTTTTTTTATATATATATATATATATATATATATATATATACTGTATATATATATATATATATATATATATATATATGTAGCGATACCCCCAGCTAAGATGGCTGCCAGTATAATTTTTGGGCCCTGTAGTGCACCGCTGTCAACCCCAAGTAATTAGCCCTAACCTCCCTTGGCACAGTTAGTAGGGGATGATAGGACTGTGTGGCCTGCAACTCACGGAGACACAATCCTATAATAAAACACACAGCAATAGAGTGTAGCTATCCTTAACCGTCTCTTCTGCAAAGTAAATGACACAAACACCAGTATACTTAACCCTTGCACTTTTACTCGGATTGTTGGGTAAGCATATAATCAACAGTGTACATATCATGTGCAGAGCCCTGCAATGAAAGAGTATCTCAACAAACAGACAGATATACAGTACTATGAATACCACTAATGGTCCCCGCTGCAGCTATCCTCCCTCGTGGACAAAATGGCGCCCAGCAATGTCTACGCTAAGTCAGGCCTGACTGTACTGTGTAGAAGTTCTGTAGGGGAAAATCTTTGCTAGCAAACGGTGGTGCACTTTTTGAAGAAATAAACTGTAATCCACAGGGTAAAAGGGGTTTGGATAACTTGGTGAATTTAGAACAAATCTCTAAAGTTACTCTGATGCACTGTCTCTCCGGCGCGCAGCAGCAAACACTAGTGATAACTCCGGATAACTGTTATTGGGCCTAGAGATCCTATATAGTTCTCTGAGCAGGTGCTCTCGCACCCAACTGGACCAGTCCGTGTCCTTGTCTTCTGCTGCTGTGTCTTGGTACACAGATCTCATGACCTCCGGGTCTTCGGTCCTCCTGACGATGATACAGCAACAGCAGGAAAAGATGTCCCTCAGGTTCCTCAGCGAGAGCGGAAGGCTCTTTGGAGAAAGGCCCAGGCTTCAGGCCTTGTATCTCAGCAGGCTCGGAAGAGAGTTCCACTTGTTGGGCAGGCGGTGTCCAAAGAGCCCGAATTCAGCCCCGCCCCTCAGTTTAATAACCCACCCCAGCAGTCTCTGCGCGGGGCAATGCACCCTGGGTGTCCTGTTGCTCACTGGGTACTGTAGTCTCTGGGGGATTAAAGGGCAATACCCCACTACACACTCCCCCCACTTAAAATCTTTGGTCCCCAAAGATAACACTAGCATTATCTACATGCAATGCAGTTTACAGTAGCAAAAGAACTTGGCAGGGGAACCTCCCACCAAACTTGGTATGGGGGATTGCCCTGCTCACAGGTCATATTAGTAGAAGTGACCTGCCTAACTGTGCCAGAGAGTAAACTGGGGTTGCCCTCCACCAAATGCACAGTAGAGGGGCCAGGTTTTTGTATTGTCCTTCTTGCAGTTGTCACAGTGTCCTCAGAGCATTCTCCCATCTGAGTGTATGTCAACTTCGAGGGGGTGGATAGTTCTCTTCACTCTTTGTTCTCGAGGAGTTATGACCTCTGATACTAAGGGTGCTTCCATCAAGGCAGGTGTGGTAGGACTTGCTGCCTCAAGGGCATCTGACTCAGGTGCAGGAAGGTACATTGAGTTCCTTGGGTCTTCATCTGGGACTGATTCCAGTGCATCTTCCCATTCTTCACTCCGAACATTGAACGGGATGAACTCAGCAGCTTCAGCATTCATGGTGTCACTTATGGGGAAGTCAGAAGGCAGAGGATCCAACACTAGGGATTCAGGTGCCTGAGATGGCCATAGCCAGGTGAGTTTCAGCTCCTCCTCTTCACTTTGATCTGAAATTTCCTCCTCCCTAGGTAGAGTTGCTTGAAACCTGGTATTAGGTCTAGGAGTACAGGGAGTTGAAGGCAGCTCCGGGGAATCCAGAGTAGGAGGCATCCTGACTGCTTCGGAAAGGGGGAGCAGATGGTTTCTGTGCCAGGTCTTCAGCTCTTCCTTCAGGCTTCAACTGGTACACTGGTAAACCAGGCAGCTTTCTACAAATCACATAGGGCTCTGACTTCCATCTGTCTGCCAGCTTGTGCTTTCCTGGAACACCCAAGTTTCTCAGCAACACTCTGTCTCCAGGCTTCAGATCCTGGATCCGAACCCTAAGGTCGAAGTTCCGTTTGTTCCGGGCCCCTCTCTGGTCAGAAGTGGATTGGGCCATCTCATAGGCCAGCCGTAAGCTCTTCCGCAGTCTGTCCACATATCCCTTGTGTGAGGCAGCTGATGTGTGGTCCATTGAGGTGCCAAAGGCCAAGTCTACTCGTAGTCTTGCTTCTCTGCCGAACATCAGTCTATAAGGGGAATACCCTGTGACATCACTGGTGGTACTATTGTAGGCGTGCACTATGGCAGCTATGTGCTTGCCCCAATGTTGCTTTTCCTCACTGTTCAGAGTCCCCAACATGTTTAACAAAGTCCTGTTGAATCTTTCTGGTTGGGCATCACCCTGGGGGTGATAAGGGGTGGTGCGAGTCTTCTTTATGCCCAAAGAGTCCAGTAACTTCCGAATCAGTCGGCTTTCAAAGTCTCTCCCTTGATCCGAGTAAAGGCGTTGAGGTAACCCGTAATGCACAAAGTACTTCTCCGCTAGTATTTTGGCTACAGTGGAGGCCTTTTGATCTTTAGTTGGAAAGGCCTGGGTATAACGGGTGAAATGGTCGGTTATCACCAGAACATTTCCATGTCCACTCAAGTCAGGTTCCAGACACAGAAAATCAATGTATACCAAGTCCAAGGGTCCTTGACTCTGCAGGTGGCCCATTGGGGCAACTTGATGTGGCAATGTCTTTCTCTGTATGCAGAGAGCACATGAGTGACAGTACTCCTCCACTTCAGCTCGCATACTGGGCCAGTAGAATCTACTCCTTACGAGCTGAAAGGTTCGTTCGGCCCCTAGGTGGCCATGGTTGTTGTGTAGGGCAGCTAAGACAGTCTTTCGATGTTTTTCTGGCAAGAATAGTTGCCACTTATCTTCCAGGTCATCAGAGGGCCCCCTTCGGTAGACCACCCCTTGATGAACCTGTAGCTTGTCCCATTCTTTGCGGATTAATCAGGCCTCCTTGGAGGGATCATGCAAGAGCCTGCCCAGATCCTGATCCTCCAGAGCTTCCAGAGCTAATCTTCCCCAGGGGTCTTCCAACTGATCCCATCTTATATCTTTCTTGGACAGTTTTGGCAAGTCGTCTTTGCCCATCTGGGTCACATCACAATAGTATTTTGGCCCCCCTACCACCGAAACTCCAATTTCTTCTGCCCTGGATCCGCCACTAGCTTGAAGCTGTGCTCCCTGACACAAGGCCCGCACTCCCTCTGGGGTCACCTGGGTCCAGTCTTCTGTGCGACCAGTGGGAGCATGAGACCTTCTGGACAAAGCATCGGCATCTCGGTTTCCAGTCCCAGGTCTATACTTTAAGCTAAAGTTGAATCCAGGGAGGGCTGCCAACCAACGGTGGCCGGTGGCATCCAGCTTGGCTGTGGTGAAAAGGTAAGTGAGTGGGTTATTGTCTGTTTTCACTACAAAGTTAGTTCCATACAAATAGTCTTTGAGTTTGTCAACAACAGCCCACTTTAAGGCCAAGAATTCCAATTTGTGGGTGGGGTAATTCTTTTCTGCTGGCGTTAAGCTCCTACTCACATAGGCAACTGGTCTTAGCTGTTCTTCATATTCCTGGTATAGCACACTTCCCAGAACCCAATGACTGGCATCCACGTGCAATTCATAGGGTTTCTTGGTGTCTGCATAGGCCAAGACAGGGGCAGTGGTCAGACTTTTCTTCAACATTGTGAAGGCCTCTTCACATTTCTCCATCCACTGGTCTTCCACAGACTTTCCTGGCTTCCTGGGGCCAGAGTCATCTTCCTCTCCTTCTGTCTTCAGTAACTCCTTCAGAGGTTTGGCAATTCTTGCAAATCCTTCCACAAACCTGCGGTAGTAAGAGCAGAACCCCAAGAAGGATCTGAGCTCAGTCACTGTAGTTGGTCGGGGCCAGGAGGTAACTGCCTCCAGTTTGTCAGGGTCTGTAGATACCCCCTCTTCAGACACTATGTGTCCCAGGTAATGGACTGAGGATTGGTAGAACTGACACTTCTCCCTTGAGAGCTTAAGTCCTTCATCACTGAGTCTCTTTAGGACTTTCTCCAGCCTTTCTTCGTGTTCCTCCAGAGTCTTCCCAAAAACAATGATGTCGTCTAGGTACACCAAGACTTCAATGAGATTCATGTCCCCCACTGTCTTCCCCATCAGTCACTGGAAAGTGACAGGAGCCCCCGACAGACCCTGAGGCATCCGTTTAAACTCGTAGAATTCCACTGGGGTGATGAATGCCGTCTTCTCCCTATCATCTGGATGCATTGGGATTTGGTAATACCCACTCTTCAGGTCCATGACAATGAACCACTTGGCTCTAGACAGACTCTGTAGGGCATCCTCTATTCTAGGGGTGGTGTACTGGTCAGGTATGGTCCTCCTATTGAGAGTCCTGTAGTCTATACAGAGTCTCAGTGACCCGTTCTTCTTCCTGACTACTACAATAGGGGAGGCATAGGGGCTTCTGGACTCCCGAATAACCCCCGTTCTCTTGAGCTCTGCCAGTTGCTCATGTAAGTCCTCCAGATCAGCCAGTGGGACTAGCTGGACCCTCTCCCGGAAAGGCTTGTCTTCTTGCAGATGGATCTTGTGGGTGGCACTCCTCGCACACCCTACGTCAAATTTGTCTTTTGAGAAGATCTTCCTCCATCTGGTCAACTGGGCCCTGGCTCTCTCTTTCCACACTGGTGATAGGGTCGTGTTCTCCAGGCAGAGTTTCTCCAGCATGGGTTCTCCTCCCTCCGCCTTCTCTAGGTCAGACCGGGCCACTGGGGTAGCGGGGTTTATTTTGCCCAGCAACATCCGGGCCGGAATCGCCACAGGTGAGCCAGTGATATTCCTGATGCTCACTGGTATCCGTCCATTCGTCTTCTTCAACGCTCTCAGCGGGACCACCTCAGGGATCACTTCCAATCCCAGGTGGGTGTCTAAGGGGTCTGGTTCCAGAACCACAAAGGGGCCAGGTTGCTCCCACGAGAGTTTCACAGTAGCCTTCAGACAGGTCATTTCTCCAGGCTGCAACACTCTCTCCTTCTTGGACAGTCTCCAGACTTTCCCTACCCCCTCTTCCGAGGCCTTTTGTTCCAGGACCAATCACCGGTAGGCTAACTGTAACATTTAGTGGATCCTGGCTGCTGAAGTACCCTGCTCCTGTGCTAGGGGAGCCAGTAGTCTCCTGACCAGGTCAGTATTGGTCCCTAAATTAAAGGAAATTTTGTTGGCTCCTGGTGGGCAAGGGCAAACTACTGCCAGGGTGTCAAAGACCTCTGTCTTTCCTGCTACAGAGGGGTCGAAGGCCAGTCTGATGGAAATATAACCGTCGTAGGGAAAACTTTGGTTTGCCAATTCCCCATATTTCTAGGTCTTCCAGTTTCTGCAGGGGCAAATGACTCAGGTGTCTTTGATAAAAGTCTCGGTATAGAAGGGTTACTTGGGCCCCTGTGTCCAGGATGGCCCTCGTGTAGAATCCCTCCACTTGAATGGGGACCACAGGGGAGGGTCCCACCAACTTGGCTGGAAAACTCCTCTTTCTTTGGACTCACAGACTTTCCCTTCAGGGTTTTCTTCTTTTTCCACCTTTTTCTGGATCTTAATCCCTGTTGGGCCTGGTATGCATTGATTTCTTGCGGGTTTTGTGGTTTTAACTCCAGACAGGTGGTGTTGAGTATTTTGGGAGGGGCATTGTTTCCCTTCTCCCTTGTCTCTTCTGACTTTAGGATTTTAGTGGGGCTTTCTGCAAATAGTGGTCACCCGGCTGACTCCTTCACCGGGGCCCTCTGAAGTTTTCCACCGGTTGATGATAGGCGCCTCGGTTCTTCCTTGAACTGGGACACACTCGCCCAAAGTGGCCAACTCCTCCACAGTTGAAGCAGACAGTTTCTGCTCTTTTCCGCGGGGAGGTTGGTGTTGAGGCGCTCTGGTATGGTTCTCTCCTGCTTTCCTCTTTTTCATTGACTCCTGAGTTTTTTGCCATTAGAGAGGTCAAAAGATCCAGCACTTGAGTCATCTGAGACTTTAAGATCTCCACTTCCGAGTCCCGTTCAGTGGCTATGGCTGATCTGACTCCCACTGAGGGGGGGGCGTGGTTTTCTCGACCGCCTGTTGATCCTTCAGCAGAGCTTCTTCATCCCTTATGATCCGCACAGGGTCTGGGTAGCTCAGGGACATGACTCCTTCAGAGGTCTTCAAGTGGAGCCAGACTGGGTCCGAACGCAATGCTCCCCTCAGAATATGCTTCATCCTGGTTGCGTCTATGACTTGTGGCAGCATCCCCATTTTCAAGAACAATTTGGCAAAGCATCTTATTTAACCTTCTGAGTAGGGATGAGCTCAGTGTTCGAGTCGAACATACGTTCGACTCGAACATTGGCTGTTCGATGAAGACCGAACGTTTTGGGCTGTTCGCGCCAAATTCGAGTGACGCGAACGGCCCACAATACACTGCGCCATCGCAGTGCAATCCCGGCGCTGTGATTGGCCAAGCATGCACTGTGACCCCGCATGCTTGGCCAATCCCAGCAGCGAGGAGAGCCATAATTGGCCACAGGCAGGATGCCTGTGGCCAATTATAGCTCAGGGGGGTTTAGTACACGCCCCACACTATAAAAGGCCGCCAGCGCGGCGGCCTTGTGTAGTGTGTTCCGGTTCAGGGAGAGAGAAGGATAGGCAGGGACAGTGTTAGTGATATTTGTTCATTTACCTTGTGTGTAGGGAGAGAGAAGGATAGGCAGGGACAGTGTCAGTGATATTCTGATAAACCTTGTGTGCAGGGAGAGAGAAGGATAGGCAGGGACAGTGTCAGTGATATTCTGCTTAACCTTGTGTGCAGGGAGAGAGAAGGATAGGCAGGGGACAGTGTCAGTGATATTTTTGCTAAGCCTCCTGCACAGTATACACCTGAAGCTAGCCCTTATTGCTGTGTTTTCCTGTTGTGTAACACAGGGGGGCATCTGCAGCAGTTATAACAGGCGTAGTGTGCTTCTTGCAAAATATACACCAGAAGCTAGCCCTTATTGCTGTGTTTTCCTGTTGTGTAACACAGGCAGGCATCTGCAGCACTTACAGAAGGCGTAGTGTGCTTCTTGAAAAATATACACCTGAAGCTACCCCTTATTGCTGGTTTTCCCATCTCCCTGCAGGCCTTTAGAATGTCTGGAAGGCAAACAAGGAGAGGCAGACAGTCAGGAGCCAATAAAAGAGGGCAAGCAGGCTCTGTGTCTAGAGACAACAGTGCTGGTCGTGGACGCGGTGCATCATCATTAGCACGTGGCCATGGGACACGCTTGTCCTTATTTTCGGCAGCTGGACGTGTTGAGCCGCATCATGCCGAAGACTTGGTAGAGTGGATGACCAAGCCCTCCTCATCCTCTTTCACCCAGGCTCAGGGTACTGGCAAAGCAGCTGCCAAAGCGTCCTCCATGTCATCATCAGTCACTCCTTCCCTAGACCCACTCCTGAGGAGTCCCCCGCACTGTTTGAGCACAGTGTTGGGTACATGCTCCAGGAGGATGCCCAGCGTTTCGAAGGGTCTGAAGAGGATACCCAGCTAGAGGAAGGCAGTAGCGTGAGAGCAGAGAGAGGGGATGCTCAAGAAGGACACCAATCTGGCAGTCATGTTCCAGCAGCTGCAGCATACTGCCAGATTGGTTCCAGTGATGAGGAGGGAGGGGATGATGAGGCCAACGAGACAGGATGCCCTCCGGGAGCCAGCGTAAGGGCAGCACACCGACTGAATCACACCGCAGAGCTTCGCCTGTGCAGGGCGCTGCCTCTGGCCGTTATTCCAAAAGTTCTTTGGTGTGGGCCTTTTTTGAGTCGAGTGCATCAGATCGCACAGCTGCTGTTTGCAACATATGTCTCAAGCGTATCTCGCGTGGCCAAAACATCAGCCGCTTGGGCACCACATGCTTGACCAGACATGTGTTGACCTGCCATGTAGCTCGTTGGCAAGCCTACCTTAAAGACCCACACCAAAGAACAAAGCGGACCTCTCCTTGCTCCGCATCAGCTGGGATCTCCAACCCCACTATACCTTCAGTCCTCTCTGAAACCTGCACTGAGAGGAATGAAGGTGTAGAATTAGGTGTGTCACAGCCAAGTACTTGCGGGCACTCTGCTAGCAGTACACCAACGTCCGATTCTAGCAGGCAAATTTCCCTGCCCCAGCTGCTGGACCGTCGAAAGAAGTTCACTCCCAGTCATCCACATGCCCAGCGGTTGAATGCTAGCTTGGCTAAATTGCTAGCACTTCAACTTCTGCCTTTTCTTTTTTTTTTTTTTTATAAATCTTTTTATTAAAGTTTTATAGAACATACACACATTTTGCCCACACCTAGGCACAACAGCTGCCCACGCAGGGGCCATTACCCTGTTTCGGCATCAGACCGCCACAGGGCGACAAATAACATATAAACTTAACTTAGCCTTTACTATAACCCCAAGCTTGGGGAGAGGGTTCATTCAAAATACGTCATGCTCAAAGTGATATTGATAGAGGAAGGTAGCCTGGAAACAGTATTTGGGTTAATAGATCAATATTCCAATGATACAGTAGAAGTCTAGACAGTGGTCACTGCATCACTTGCCGTGCTTCTGTCATCTAGCCAACAATTCCACACCTTTTCAAATTTGTGCGGACAACCTCTAGATAAGTACGTGGCTCTATACAGGGGCAAACTGGCATTAACTAAGTTTTTCCAAAATTTAACAGAGGGGGGAGACGATTGTTTCCAATTCATTGTAATGGCTTTACGCGCATAGTACAATAGTAGGGATATGAGTGTTTTTCTGGCTCTGAGCATTGGCAGTTGGTTAACCAGTCCTAGCAAACAGTGTATGGGCTCACATGGGACGCAAGTCCCGGTGGCCTTATTGACCACCCGTAGCACTTCACTCCAATACTGTACAATTGCTGGGCAAGCCCAGAAAATTTGGAAGAAACCCCCTGGCCGGTAGGAGCAGCGCCAGCACTCCGGAGAATGCTCCGGTGACATCTGGTGCAGCCTGTGAGGCGTGTAGTGAGCCCTGTGCACAATTTTATATTGGACTAATTTGTCCCTTACTGAGATTAGAGGGGAGAAGGGATAATCCCAAACCTCCCTCCAGTCGTCCGCGTCCAGCCCCGGTATGTCCTCCACCCATTTCCTGCGGAGGGAAGACAGCTCGGGGATAGCAGCAACCAGCAGGGATCCATAGATCTGAGACGCGGGTTTCTCCAGGTCCTTCACCCGGATAGTAGATTCCAGCTCTGAGTATGCCAGTTCAACTGGCCTGCCCAAAAATTGGCACCTGAAGGCATGTGCAATTTGGAGATATCTAAAGTGGGCTCGGTCAGGTACGTTGAATTTAGCACATAAAGTGTGAAAGGGGGTGAGATCTCCGTTGGTAATGATATGTTTGAGGGTCAGTATTTTATACTTGGCCCAGGCCTGCGGATCGGGGATAGTGTGGAATTGCGATAGGTTGGGATTCAGCCACAGGGGGGTGTGAGGAGACCAAGAGTTCGGCTGGGGTGCCCTTAGTGCCTCACCCGCCCTCCATGCCCGCATAGTGGTACGCATGGAAGGGGTGAGATTGTGAGGCGTTTTAGGCCCCCTGAATAGCAGTCCCTCCAGTGCCTCCAGGGACCCCACTATGGCTGCCTCCAGCACCGTTGCGGAGTTGGTCAGGTCCGGTCTCAGCCACCAGTGGGCGGTCACAAGCTGAGTGGCCAAATAATACTTGTAACAATCAGGGAGAGCCAAGCCTCCACTGTCCACAGGCCTGGTCAAGGTGGAATATTTGAATCTAGGTGGCCTGCCCCCCAAATAAAGGAGAGGAGGAGTTGCCTGAGGCAATTAAAGAAGACTTTAGTCAGCCAGTGAGGGGAGTTCCGAAAAATGTACGTGAGTTTAGGGAGGACTTTCATTTTAATCAGGTTAATACGCCCGATGAGAGAAAGGGGGAGGTTACTCCACGCCTTAAGTTTGGCTTTAATGGTCACCAGGACAGGGTCGAGATTGAGCCGCACAAAATCCCCAGTCTCCCTTGAGATAACAATTCCCAAGTAGGTGAACTGCTCAACCCACTGAAGCGGGAGAGAGGAGGGCGAGGAGGACCGGGCCCCCGCATCCACTGGGAACAATTGCGACTTGTGCCAGTTCACCCTCAGCCCCGTGAAGGCGGCGAAGGCATCCATGATACCAAGTGCGCCCCGCAGAGTCACCAGCGTCATTCAGGAACAGGAGCATATCATCCGCGTATAAAGCCACTCTCTCCTCCAGCCAGCCCACCCTAAGACCACGGACCTCGGCCGAGCTCCTAAGGGCCTCAGCAATAGGCTCCACGGCCAGGGCGAAGAGAGCCGGGGAGAGAGGGCATCCCTGTCTGGTGCCCCTCTGCATGGGGAACGGAGGAGACAAGGAGCCATTCAGCTTAATGCGTGCCGTAGGACCAGTGTAAAGTGTGCGTATCCAGCCTATAAATTTTAACGGGAACCCCATTCGTCTAAGCACCTCCCACAGATAGACCCATTCCACTGTGTCGAATGCCTTCTCTATATCCAAGGTGGCAATGGTTCTAGTACCCTGGTTAGTATGGGGGGCATGAATATTAGTGAATAATCTGCGTATGTTAATGTCTGTAGATCTACCGGGCATGAAGCCTGTTTGGTCGGAGTCAATCAGAGATTTTATCACTACGTTGAGTCTAGTGGCCAATAACTTGGTCAAAATTTTAAGGTCACAGTTAAGAAGTGCAATTGGCCTGTATGAGGCGCAGAACTTAGGGTCTCTATTAGGCTTAGGAATTAGAACTACATGGGCTTCTCTCATAGAGGGTGGCAAGGAGTCTTGATTCAAGCAAGCTTGAAACATCTGAGCTAGTTTGGGGGCGAGCAATTCTGCGTGGGCCCTATAGTACTCAATGGGCAGGCCGTCCGGCCCTGGGGTTTTACCTGCCGGAAAAGATTTAATGGCCAGTGTGACCTCTTCTGGGGTGATCTCTGAGACAAGGAGCTGCCTCTCCGTGTCAGAGAGCCACCCCAGGGCCAACGTGTCCAGCAGGGAGATCATAGGCGTAGGATCAAACCCGTCAGGAAGTGAAGAGACATAGAGAGAGGTGTAGAAAGTGTTGAATGCAGACAGAATATCCTCCTGAGAGGTGGCTAAGGTGCCATCTGCCGTGAGGATCTCCGATATAACCGCTGAGGGCCTGTCCTGCTGCGCTAGCATCGCCAGCAGTTTGCTATTTTTGTCTCCATGTTCAAAGTATGCCTGTCTGCTACCCTGTATACCAAGACTAGTGGCATCTGAAACATGGAGATGTAGTTCTCGCCTAAGCGATGACAGGTGCTCAAAATTGGAAACCGTCGGCGAGGCTGAATACTGATTCAGTGCCTCATCCACCCTACGCTGCAGGTCAGATACCCCGTCTCCCAGTTCCGCCCTTACCGCCGCCACAGCCGAGATATACTGACCCCTGCTATGAGCCTTGGAGGCGTCCCAGGTCATCTCCAGAGAAGCCGACCCCGCATTGTGCGCCCAATATTCCCCCAGGGGGGAGAGGACTCTGTCGTGGACAGCATCGTTGTTGATCCAATGGGGTTGCAACCTCCAAAGGGCATTGTTCCGCGACCTGGTGGTCCTAATGGTCAATTTAAGGGGGTGATGATCAGAGAGGCCAGAGGGGAGATAACATGCCTCTTGAACATTAGCCAGCATGGTGGAATTAGCAAAAGCCAGATCAATGCGGGAGGAGGTTCGAAATGTGGCCGAAAAACAAGAGTACGTTCTATCTTGGGGATGAAGCCACCTCCATGCCTCCTGGAACTCCGTGGCCTGAGCCCACGTTCCGAGATCAGAGTTAAAATTGGATTGGGGGGAAGGCCTGTCCAGGTCACGGGACAGCGTAGCATTAAAATCTCCCATGAACAGAACCTGCGCTGGGCAATGCGGAGCCAGCCTCTCATAGAGAGTGTACAGAGCCTGCACCTGACCGGGGGGAGGCAAATAGACATTCACTAAGACATACTTTTGGGTATATACACTCAGAACTACCATAACGAATTTTCCCTGGGGGTCCAGATGAACATCGTGTATCACACACGGTACACGTTTGCTAATCAGGATAGACACCCCACGAGAATATGAAGAGTAGGTCGCATGAAACGCCCTCTGTACCCAGGGCTTCTTCAGAGCCAGAACCTTGCTGCCGGTTAAATGTGTCTCCTGCAGTAGCACTATGTGGGGATTATGTATTTTCAAATATTGGAATAAGAGTGACCTCTTAAACTTCGAGTTGAGCCCCCGAACATTCCATGACAGAACGGTCAGGAGCTCAGCATCCGGAGGAGCCATCAAGGAACACCAGGGGGAAATAGAAGCAGGATGAGACCATCAACCAAACACATATAAGTAAACACAGTAGTGGCACACCTATTCAATAGGGTCAGAGACCCATAAGGTAATTGAGCAACACAGTAATTATCTGGACCTTCATAACAGTTGAACCCTCCTCCCCAGAACATAAAACACCCTACCCAAACACCATACAAACCTAGCGTCAAGGGCCAAAAAAAAAGGGGCCCAAGAGCCATAAAAACTGATGCAGGGTTTTGTCCCTTAACTGAGAGAAACATGAAATCTTTAGGTCACTGCGACCCCAAGAAGTCGGCCCGTAGGACCGCAGGTGAGGGAGAAGTTTCCGGGGAAGTCCGCCTCAACTCTGGGTGGGAGTCCAAGGTGTGGAGAGGGGAACAACTTGGGTCACCTTGGTTCATGAGCGAGGCAGTTCGTTAGTTGCCATTGGAGCTCCTTAGGCAGGAGTGAGTGGAAGTTCAATCAGCCGAAGTGAACATTTATGTAGATGGAACAAAGGTGGAAGCCAGCAGGGATAAGCAGGATTAGGGGCATAGAAGGGGGCAGTGCTGGGATTCATCAGAAGACAGGAGAGATGTTCATTGATGGGATAGTTGAAGCACATCTGTTCCCTGCCGGGTGAACTCCACCGTTGTTCCTCGGCTGTATATGGTTAACGGGCGTCTAGCCACGCCGCTGCCGCCTCTGGGGTATCAAAGAAACAACAGGCCAAAGCGTATTCCCTTCTCCCGGAGCCGGCGTCTTACATCAGTGAAGGACTTGCGACGTTGCTGTACCTCCTGAGAGAAGTCTGGGAAGAAAAGTAGTCTGGTATTCTCATACTTAATGTCAGGCATGGCTCGTGCCGCCGCAAGAATGCGGTCCCGGTCCCGGTAGTTCAGCATTCGTAGCAGGAAGGGGCGTGGAGGGGCCCCAGGTCTCGGAGGGAGCGGTGGAACCCTGTGGACTCTTTCAACCACAAAGGTAGATGCTGGGGCACCCAGGTCAAACAGGGTGGTCAGTAATTGCTCAGTAAATTCAGCAGGCCTAGGGCCCTCGGCCCTCTCGGGCAGTCCAATTATACGGATGTTGTTCCGCCTGAGGCGGTTCTCGGTGTCTATCGCGCGCTCCTGCAGCGCTTTCACTTGAATTTGGAGGGCCCGTATCTCCCTGGAGTCTGACCGGACCGTATCCTCCACCACAGAGACCCTGTCCTCCACCTCTGCGATGCGAGAGCGAAATTTATCCATATCTTGACGGAGAAGACCGACATCCACTGTCAAAAAATCAATCTTAGATGTCAGAGTTTCCTTACAGGATGTGATGGCTGCCAGGATCTCCACTCCCGTGGGTGGCGCCGCCACCCCCGACTCCGCAGCCATCTGCGTATTGGCCGCCATCCCAGCCGAGGATCGCCGTGGAGACAAAACAGCTGCTGACGGGGGTATGTGAGGAGCCTTCGGGCCCTTATTTGTGGAGTAGCGGGTCCTAGGGCGGCCCATCCAAGCCTTACCCCAAGATTAGGGAAAGTTCAGGGGGGGGAGGGGTTCGTGGGCAGAGGGGCCCAGTCCAAAGGGGAGGATGGGGGGGCACAGAAGTGACAGGGTGGAGAGGTGCAGGAGTGGGGCAGCCCCCCCCCGCAGTATTGTGAGGCAGTCAATCACCCAAAGGATCCCAGGAGGAGGGGAGGTATACCTGCGTCCGATGGATGGGGCCGGTCAGGAGGCCGGAAGATGGCTGCGGGCTGCAGGTGTGGATGCGGAGGAGCAGCCCTCCGAAGATCGTCGGATGCAGTGCCAACCCCCCCCCCGCACGGATGGTGGCTCAGGAGGACGTGCCCGTCCGCCGCGCGTCCCGCGGCACTCAGAAATTGAGGACGGAGGCTTCTGAAATCGCGGTAGGCCGCAAGATGTGTGTAGGCCGCAGGCCCGGGCAATCAACCTCCCGAGGCCCCCAGGCGGTCGCAGCGCAGGTCCGGATCACCTTCCCCACCACTGGTGCCCTCATTGTGCATGGATGAGGCACCTCCAGCCCCGCGAACCACGGCAATTGAGCCCAGAGGCTCCGAGAAGGACAGCAGGCCGCAAGATGGCGGTGGGTCCCGGGAGTACAGAGCCAGCCGCAAGTCCCGGTATCGGCACGATCGGGTGACCAGGGCCAAAAATACAGGATGTGGCCAAGGCAGAGGACTTTCAGGAACCCGCAAGGTAAGTTTGAGGGCTCACCCGGGCGATGGGAAGGCAGGATGGCAGCAGATTAGGTCAGGATGTATGGAGCTCCTCAGCAACACGTCTTCCTTGCTCTACATCCGGACACGCCCCCAACTGCTGCCTTTTCAGTTGGTAGACTCGGCCCCCTTCCGTGAGTTTATGCAATGTGTGGTTCCTCAGTGGCAGGTTCCCAAACGCCACTTTTTCTCACGGAAGGCGATTCCGGCTCTCTACCGGCATGTGGAAGGCAATGTCCATGCCTCGCTGGACAGGGCGGTCAGCGGTAAGGTGCATATTACCGCTGACTCATGGTCCAGCAGGCATGGACAGGGACGTTACCTTTCTTTCACGGCCAATTGGGTCACTCTTTTGGCAGCTGGGAAGGATGCAGGATAAGGTGCAGTAGTGTTGGAGGTTGTTCTGCCGCCACGCCTCCAAAATGCTACTACTGGTTGTGACACACCTCTCTCCTCCACCCCCTCCTCTTCTTCTTCCTCCATGGCCTCTTCCTGTGCTTTGTCCTCGGAACCAGCGGTGCTCCGTAGGCGTTCAAGGGGCTACGCAAGTACACAGGCAAAAAGATGCCATGCCGTGCTTGCGCTGGTGTGTTTGGGGGACAGGAGCCACACTGGGGCAGAGGTTCTGTCAGCTCTGCAGGGGCAGGCCGAGAGGTGGTTGACGCCACACCAGCTTAAGGCAGGAATGGTGGTTTGCGACAATGGCACCAACCTCCTCTCCGCCCTCCGACAGGGACAACTGACCCATGTGCCCTGTGTGGCTCACATCCTTAACCTGGTGGTGCAGCGGTTCTTGGGCAGGTACCCGGGCTTACAGGATGTCCTGAGGCAGGACAGGAAAGTCTGTGTGCATTTCCGCAGATCATATAAAGGCAGTGCTCGGCTGGCTGAGCTGCAAAAGGAGTTGAACCTGCCCAAGAACCGCCTTATATGTGACATGCCCACCAGGTGGAACTCAACGTTGGCCATGCTGCAGCGGCTGCACACGCAGCAGAGGGCCATCAATGAGTACCTGTGTGACTACGGCACCAGGACAGGGTCAGGGGAGCTTGTTTTTTTTCACCACGCCAGTGGGGCATGATCAGGGATGCATGCACTGTCCTGGCACCATTTGAGGAGGCCACGAGGATGGTGAGCAGTGACAGTGCATGCATCAGTGACACTACCTCTTGTCCACCTGTTGGAACATACGCTGCGTGGAATAATGGACAGGGCACTTGAGGCAGAACAGAGGCAGGAAGAGGAGGACTTCCTTGCCTCTCAAGGTCCCCTTTACCCAGACAGTGTTCCTTCTGTCTCACCCATCCCACAGGAAGAGGAGGAGGAGAAGGAGGATTGTGTCAGCATGGAGGTGGAGCCTGGCACTCAGCAACAACAGCAGCAGTCTTTTAGGGATGATTTACAGTCCCAAGAAACACGTGGACTTGTACATGGCTGGGAGGAGGTGGCTGCGGATCATGTTGTCCTTAGTGACCCAGAGGACTCCGGACTGAATGCCTCAGCTAACCTACGCTGCATGGCCTCCCTGATCCTGCAAAGTCTGCGGAAGGATCCTCGTATTCTTCGGATCAAGGAGAGGGACCATTACTGGCTGGCCACTCTCCTTGATCCACGGTACAAGGGTAAGGTTGCGGACCTTATCTTACCGTCGCAGAGGGAGCAGAGGATGAGACAACTCCGGGAGGCCTTGCAGAAAGGTCTGTGCAATGCGTTCCCAGAGACTGGGAGGTTACAAACTCCTGGGGTCCTGGACAACGAGTTGCTGAGGCTTCGGTCAGTCAAAGAAGGAGCGGTGGGGAAGGTGGCCGTCTGACCGATGCGTTCAGACAATTCTTTAGTCTGCAGCCCCAAGGTATGATCGGTTCCAGCAACCATCGCCAGTGTCTGATATACATGGTGCAGGAATACCCAGGGACAAGGTCAGACTTGGACACCTTTCCCACCGAAAATCCTCTGGCTTACTGGGTCTTGAGGATGGATCACTGGCCAGAGCTTGCACAGTATGCAATTGAGCTACTGGCCTGTCCTGCATCCAGCGTTCTTTCGGAACGCACATTCAGTGCTGCTGGAGGATTTGTCACGGATCACAGGGTGCGCCTGTCCACCGACTCGGTTGATCGACTGACCTTCATAAAGATGAACCATCTTGGATCACCACCAGCTACCAAGCACCTGAAGCTGATATAACTGAATAATTTATTTTCAAATGTCACATCCCTTCAAGACTAATGCTGATGCTGAGTGACTGTCCTGTTATGTTGACTGACTATCCTCCTCCTCCTCAATGATCCGATTCATGATGATAGCTTGGAAGAACATTTTTGTTTCTGGGTGCCGCCACCAGTGGCAAAGGCCCAATTTTTCAGCCCCTGTTTAACAGGGGTATGTAATTACAATTTTTGATGCAATGCTTTGCAGCAGGGCTCATTCCTGCACTCCAACTAGAGTATCTGGGAGAGGTTGCAGTGTCGTGGCACCAACACCAGTGCCTAAGGCCCAATTTTTCAGCCCCTGTTTAACAGGGGCGTGTAATTACAATTTTTGATGCAATACTTTGCAACAGGGCTCATTACTGTGCTCCAAGTACAGTATCTGTGAGGGGTTGCAGTGTTGTGGCACCAGTGCCTAAGGCCCAATTTGTATGCCCCTGTTTAACAGGGGCGTGTAATTACAATTATTGATCTAATAATTCACAGCAGGGCCCATTCCTGTGCCCACCAAGAGTAACTGTGAGGGCTTACAGTGTTGTGGCAACACCACCACCAACACCAAAGGCCCAATTTTTCCTACCACTGTTCAACAATGGCATGTAAATACAATTCCTGAGTGTAGCAGGGACTGACTTGATTAGTAGACAAAACACCCAATCCCTATTCAATATAGATTGTGTGTGTAGTCCTCTATGGGACTTTTTAGGATGAAGTCTACAAGTTTCAAATTTTATCAAAAAATATATATTTATTGTTGTATTACAAAATATCAAAGAGATAAAAATACATATATAATTTGGATGTACAGAAACACAACTCAAACTATAGATCAACAAAGTAACAACGTCACAAAAGACCATAAACCACTGTGAGGGTCCTGATTCCTGTGGGAGGGCCAAGGGTGCCCGACACGTTTCGAGGCTATGGGTTTATATAGCGCCTCTTCTTCAGGGGCTAGTGGTGATAAGTGTTGTGGTCTTTAGTTTGTAGACATAGAACAAAGCAAGACAGTTGAGTAAACAAGAGCATCGTCTATTTTATGTATATACAGTACAATTGAAAATTAATTCAATAGTTATAATAAAAAGCATCATTATTTGTACCGTAAATCATATATGCTAACCGTTGTTGCCTATGAAGTTTGGTGTGGATACATCCTTATTTAAAATAACAGAGATTGACGCTCACTGCTCCGGATGAAGGGAAAACGCAGGGGGGCCACAACACGGGGGACCGTGCATCGAACTATGCCCGGGGCAGGGCAACAAAGGTCGCCTGTACTCAAAACAGCAGGTAATTTATGCTGCTGATCCCATCTATAAACAAGAAAGAGTAATAATAATACAGCAGTATGAATAAAGGTGACATATATGTATATATTACCCTCCAAGAATGGCCCACATAATAGTGGGGCATACATGTCAGAACTAAATCTAAACATGTGCATACCTGCTGTATCTCAACCCAGGTTTTGGAGTGGATTTCTGTCGCATGGGCTCCACAGAGAAAAGGTATTCCCCTAAGAGGGAAGGGGAACAAAATGGAATCTGGAAAAGTATGGAAAAATAATAATTTTAAAAGTATGGAAAATTTTAAATAAATGGAAATAAAAATTAAGGTCCGTTTATCATAAGGGGTAACTGTTAGTTAGCCCGAAGGGTATCAATATATATATGGCCTCTATAATACAACAGTAAAATAACCTGTTGCCTTGTATCTATGAGCTAAGGTGGAATAATCCACCATATGTTAATATGGCTCAATCTTAAATTGAATCATTTAGATATACAAATATTGAGGGACCCTCCATGAATCAAAAAGGAAAAAAGGGGGTATGCATTATATCAATGAAAAAAGAAAAACAGAAAAGAAACCACAAGATGAATTAAATATCCAATTTTACCTTTTCTCCTGTAGGGAACAATGTAGCCACATCCACTCCCAAGTCAGCAATGTGCAGACTGAGGGTTGTTTCTGCAGTCTAATATATGTACGTTTAATAAACCATGATAAGCGGAGATCACGATGATCACCGCTTATCACAGAGCATTTCTGTTTTAATATACCGAGATGAGTACTGGAGAACTATTCTCCTCCTCTCATCTCAATGCACAGAACGGCTGCATTCACTGTAACAGAAACGGCCCATTTAATATCCAGTGATGCCACTTTATCACTGTGCTTCTCCTTCAAGTTCTCCTTTCTTGCTTCTCCAGCTCAGAGGTGGAGATAGCAGGAAGAAAGAGGAGATCTCGGCCAGTGAATAGCTTCTTCCTTCATCCATCTGCCTGTGTGGTCAAAAGTAAAAGTAAAATCTTTCTCTACTTCAGTTAAAAATACATCAAAAGCAGGTTAGAATTACATTAACTATACAATTACACACACAGATATATATATCTGTGTGTGTGTATTTATTTATATCTGTAGTGTGTGAGTGTGTATATATATATATATATATATATATTGTGACAGCAGGAAGGTAAAGTCACCTGGTTGCATCCAGGGGGGTAGATATATTTCGCCCAGCTGAGGCTAGTGGGCTCATGGATGACTCATACCTCTAGGGAGAGGGCTGGGCGTCGTACAGGCAGGGAGTTGATGAGACCAGCTGAAGCTTGTCAGCTCGTTTAAGGCCTCTATAAAAACTCCCAGATTCATTAGGTGTTAGCTCATGCCTGGAACCAGACCTGTGTGGACTGTCTAGGGAGAGTGAACCCCTGTGCGGTGAGACAAAGCCTGTGTGGCTATTTGCTTGGACATTTAAAACCAGGGACTTAGGGACTAGGACAGCACTAGGCTGATCCCAGTTGTTAGTTAGGAAACCTGTATGTTTAGTCAGAGGTCAAGTTGACCAGGATTTATTTTGTTTATGTTTCTTTTGCTTTGCTGTGTTTTGTCACTGTAAATAGAAAATAAACCGCACCTTTTTGATTTTGAAAACCACAACCACCGTTTGCTGGGCCTGTTTTTGTGTGGGGAGCCCATCTCGGGGGTCACACACACCCGCTGCCGAGCTAACCCCCTCACAGTTGGTGGAGAACCAGTGGCAGTTTTTTTTTAAGCCAGCATGGAGGAGATACTGAAGCAGCTGGCTCTAGCAAATGCCAATCAACAGCAGACAAATGCAGGTTTGCAAAAGAGCCTTGCAGCTCAACAACAGAACTTTGCAGCCCAGCAGCAAGCTCATCAACAGAGCCTTGCAGCCCAGCAGCAAGCTCATCAACAGAGCCTTGCAGCCCAGCAGCAGACAAACGCAACTTTGCAACAGAGTCTGGAGGCTCAGCAACAAGCCCAGCAGCAATCTGAGGCCCGCTTCATAGACCTGTTACAGAAGCAAGAGCAGAGACTACAACAACAGATGGAAGCAGCAATGCAGCAACGTCCGCAGACCAGTGAGGAAAGCCGTCCCACTAATACCGCGTCCTTTGGGGTGAGTCGTTTATTGACAAAAATGACTGGAGAGGATGATCCAGAGGTATTTTTGACCACATTTGAAAGGACCGCTGAAAGAGAAAAGTGGCCTGAGGAGCAGTGGGCTGGACTGGTGGCTCCTCTGTTAACTGGTGAATCGCAGAAAGCTTACTATGACCTAGAGCCTAACCAAGCAAAAGACTATGCGATGCTAAAAGCTGAAATATTGGCAAGGCTGGGTGTCACCCAGGCTGTCCGGGCTCAGCGTGTGCATAACTGGACTTTCCAGCTTGGAAAACCCCCCAGGTCTCAAATGTATGATCTCATTCACCTGAGCAGAAAGTGGCTACAGCCAGAGACTTTGTCCGCACCAAAGATTGTGGAACGTGTTGTAATGGATCGGTTTTTGAGAGCTCTTCCTACTGCCATCCAAAAGTGGGTAAGCCATGGAGACCCAGAGACGGCCGATGGTCTTGTGGATCGTGTGGAGAAATACTTGGCTACAGAGAACCTGACGGCCTCTTCCAGAGACACTCGGACTTTCCACCCTAAGACCAGACCATCCCCAGGGGCGGATAAGAGGATTCCAAGGGGTGAGGGTGGAGAGAGTGAGAGGGTGGGAGCTCTACCCCAAGTTTGGCGAGAACAGCCTGGGAAATCAGCAGCTCAAGAGGCCGCAAGAAGGATCGTTTGCTACCGCTGCCGGCAAGCGGGACATATTGCAGCCAATTGCCCGGTTGTGGAGGAACCCATGCAGTGTGACTTTCTGACGGGCAGACGTCAGTCGCTGTGTGCGACAGTCGCATGCACTGCCATTCGAGGAACTGAGAAACATTTATGCAAAATGTGTGTTAATGGTAGAAATGTTGTGGTATTGCTGGATTCAGGTAGCCTTGTGACCCTGATAAAGGCTGAGTTAGTTAAAACAGAGGTCTCTGGGAATAGCAAGGTAGCTGTTATTTGTGTGCATGGGGACACCCGAGAGTATCCAGTGACTACAGTGTGTTTCGAGACCCCCAAAGGTACCCTCTCTCATCCAGTGGGCTTAGTATCTCAGTTACCGCATGACGCCATTGTGGGAAGGGATTTTCCGAAGTTCTGGGAACTGTGGGATGATCCTGAGCCCCCCACTGGTGCCCCTATGTACCAGGAATGTGATAGCCAGAACTCCCCTGAGAGTGGTGAGGACTCTCCAGAATTTCCCTTATCAGTATTGGCAGGGGAGACTCAAGAAACTGGAGAGGAGCCCACCTCCTCAGACGAAAACCTACCGTCTGTGGAGTTTTCTGATCTTGAGGTTCACAGGGAAAACTTTGCCACAGAACAGTTGAAAGACCCCGCCCTAATAAAGGCACGGGAAAACGTAGTGAAAATAGATGGCGAGTTAGTGAACCCAGATAATACCTGCACTTACCCATACTTCAGCGTAGAGAAGGACCTACTGTATCGGGTGGCAAAAGGGGCAGAAGAAACCGTTGAGCAGCTTGTGGTGCCCAAACCTTACAGGAAGTTGGTGTTGGAGTTGGCCCATGGGCACATTCTTGGAGGTCATCTGGGGACAGAGAAAACCCGAGAGAGGGTATTACAGAGATTCTATTGGCCGGGGGTGATGAAGGACATAGAAAATTATTGTTCCTCCTGCCCTGTGTGTCAGAGGTCGGCCCCGATGCCACATTTCCGTAGCCCGCTGGTCCCTCTACCCATCATTGAGGTCCCGTTTGAGAGGATCGCCATGGATTTGGTAGGTCCTATAATCAAGTCCGCTAGGGGGCACCAGTACATATTAGTTATAATGGACTATGCCACCCGTTATCCAGAAGCGATCCCTCTCCGAAATACCTCGGCCAAAACCATAGCCAAAGAGCTATCTCTTGTGTTTAGCCGGGTGGGTATTTGTAAAGAACTGCTTACGGACCAAGGTACACCCTTTATGTCCCGGGTTATGAAGGAGCTGTGTAAATTGTTCAAAGTGACGCAATTACGTACATCTGTGTATCACCCCCAAACCGATGGGCTGGTTGAAAGGTTCAACAAAACCCTAAAACAAATGTTGAAGAAAGTGGTGGATAGAGATGGAAAGGATTGGGACTGTCTACTTCCTTATCTGATGTTTGCTATTAGGGAGGTGCCCCAATCCTCTACGGGATTCTCCCCCTTTGAGTTACTGTATGGGAGACACCCAAGAGGGCTGTTGGATATTGCCAAGGAAACTTGGGAAAGTGAGAGTTCTCCCCACAGGAGTGTGATTGAGCATGTCGCCCTGATGCAAGACCGAATTGCACAGGTAATGCCCATCGTGAAGGAACATTTGGCCCAAGCGCAGTTAGCACAGCAGAGAGTGTACAACCGTGGAGCCAAGACCCGTACCTTTTCCCCGGGGGATAGGATACTGGTACTTGTCCCTACGGTTGAAAGTAAATTCCTTGCCAAATGGCAAGGCCCCTACGAGATAATGGAAAAAGTGAGCGAAGTGAATTACAAGGTCAGACAACCAGGAAGGCGAAAGCCCGAACAGATCTATCACGTTAATCTGTTGAAAGCCTGGAGGGATAGAGAGTCCCTAGTCGCAGACACTTGGTCACCAGCTCAAACTGGTTGCGTGATTCCGGAGGTTGGAATAGCAGCCACCTTGTCACAACCCCAACAACAGGAGGTTAAGGAGTTTGTGCTTCGCAACAAGGAGGTATTCTCTGAGCTGCCGGGACAAACATCTGGGGTAGAGCATGACATCATTACCCCGCCCGGTGAAAGGGTGAAGTTAAAACCCTATCGGATCCCAGAGGCCCGACGGGAGGCAATACGGGAGGAAGTACAGAAAATGCTGAACTTAGGGGTGATAGAGGAGTCCCAAAGTGATTGGTCTAGTCCCATTGTGTTGGTGCCTAAACCGGATGGGAGCTGGCGATTTTGTAACGATTTTCGACAGTTGAACAAAGTTACAAAATTTGACACCTACCCCATGCCACGTATAGATGAGTTGATCGACCGGCTGGGAACAGCCCGATACATGACGACTCTTGACCTCACAAAAGGGTATTGGCAAATCCCCCTGGCCAAGTCGGCCAAAGAGAAAACCGCATTTGTAACCCCAGACGGGGCGTTCCAATATAAAAGAATGCCGTTCGGGTTACAGAATGCGCCGGCCACATTCCAGCGGAAAATGGACCAGATGCTGAGGCCCCATCGGAAGTATGCTGCGGCTTACCTGGATGACATAATTGTCCATAGCACAGATTGGGCCTCACATCTGCCAAAAGTGCAAGCAGTCCTGGACTCTGTTCGGGAAGCGGGGTTTACGGCTAACCCCAAGAAGTGTACCATTGGGCAGGAGGAGGCCAAATATCTTGGGTACACCATTGGGAGGGGAGTAATAAAACCCCAACTCAACAAAGTCGAGGCCATCCAGAGTTGGCCACGTCCCAACAGCAAGAAGCAGGTACGAGCCTTTCTGGGAATCGCTGGGTATTATCGGCGATTCATTCCCCACTTTGCTTCTAAGGCTGTGCCCCTAACCAACCTGACGAAGGGGAAAGGGTCGGTCATGATTAAATGGACCCCCGAGGCTGAGGCAGCATTCCAATTCTTGAAACAAGCCTTATGTAGCCAGCCAGTGTTGTACTCACCCGACTTCTCTAAAGACTTTGTCGTACAAAGTGATGCGTCAGATGTGGGGTTAGGAGCAGTATTGTCCCAGGTCTGGAACGGGGAAGAGCACCCAGTCATTTACCTCAGCAGGAAGTTGAAGTCCCATGAGGTAAATTACGCCACCGTTGAAAAGGAGTGTTTAGCGGTGAAGTGGGCTCTAGATTCCCTTCGGTACTACCTGCTAGGTAGGCACTTTGACATGGTTACGGATCACGCTCCGTTAAAGTGGATGGCTCAAAACAAAGAAACAAATAGAAGAGTGAATAGGTGGTTCCTGGCCCTCCAGGAATTCAACTTCACAGTAAAGCATCGCCCTGGCGTTCAAATGGGGAATGTGGATGCTTTGTCTCGAGTACATGAATGCCTGATTGCTGGTGTTCCAACCCCGAGGTTAAAACAAGAGGGGGGGGTATGTGACAGCAGGAAGGTAAAGTCACCTGGTTGCATCCAGGGGGGTAGATATATTTCGCCCAGCTGAGGCTAGTGGGCTCATGGATGACTCATACCTCTAGGGAGAGGGCTGGGCGTCGTACAGGCAGGGAGTTGATGAGACCAGCTGAAGCTTGTCAGCTCGTTTAAGGCCTCTATAAAAACTCCCAGATTCATTAGGTGTTAGCTCATGCCTGGAACCAGACCTGTGTGGACTGTCTAGGGAGAGTGAACCCCTGTGCGGTGAGACAAAGCCTGTGTGGCTATTTGCTTGGACATTTAAAACCAGGGACTTAGGGACTAGGACAGCACTAGGCTGATCCCAGTTGTTAGTTAGGAAACCTGTATGTTTAGTCAGAGGTCAAGTTGACCAGGATTTATTTTGTTTATGTTTCTTTTGCTTTGCTGTGTTTTGTCACTGTAAATAGAAAATAAACCGCACCTTTTTGATTTTGAAAACCACAACCACCGTTTGCTGGGCCTGTTTTTGTGTGGGGAGCCCATCTCGGGGGTCACACACACCCGCTGCCGAGCTAACCCCCTCACAATATATACAGTGCCTTGCGAAAGTATTCGGCCCCCTTGAACTTTTCATCATTTTGCCACATTTGAGGCTTCAAACATAAAGATATAAAATTTAATTTTTTTGTGAAGAATCACCAACAAGTGGGACACAATTGTGAAGCGGAACGAAATCTATTGGATATTTTAAACTTTTTTAGCAAATAAAAAACTGAAAAGTGGTGCGTGCAAAATTATTCGGCCCCTTTACTTTCAGTGCAGCAAACTCACTCCAGAAGTTCAGCGAGGATCTCTTAAAGGAGTAGTAAAGTTACATGTTTTTTCACCTTAATGCATCCTATGCATTAAGGTGAAAAAACATTCGACAATACCGCCCCCCCCCGAGCCCCCGTTTTTCTTACCTGGCCCCTCGAAAGTCCCATGCTCGTCCCCGTCATCCTCTTCGTTTTTCTGCCTGGCCGCCGATTGGCTACACTGGATAGATTGAAAGCAGCGCAGCCATTGGCTGGCGCTGCTGTCAATCACATCCAATGACGCGGCATGCCGGGGGGCGGGGCCGAGTGATACAGTCGGCGGCTATGGCCGCCGCTGTATCACGGGAGCGCGCCCGCAATCACTCCACACCATGCGAGCTCACTCGCATTAAGGTGTGGAGTCCTTGCGGGGAGGAGCCAAGACAGCCGCCGAGGGACCCCAGAAGACCAGGATCGGGGCCACTGTGTGCAAAACGAGCTGCACAGTGGAGGTAAGTATAACATGTTTGTTATTTTTAAGCAAAAAAAAAAAAGGTATAGTGCTCCTTTAATGATCCAATGTTGTCCTAAATGACTGATGGTGATAAATAGAATCCACCTGTGTGTAATCAAGTCTCTGTATAAATGCACCTGCTCTGTGATAGTCTCAGGGTTCTGTTGAAAGCGCAGAGAGCATCATGAAGACAAAGGAACACACCAGGCAGGTCCGTAATACTGTTGTGGAGAAGTTTAAAGCTGAATTTGGATACAAAAAGATTTCCCAAGCTTTAAACATCCCAAGGAGCACTGTGCAAGCGATCATTTTGAAATGGAAGGAGTATCAGACCACTGCAAATCTACCAAGACCTGGCTGTCCCTCTAAACTTTCAGCTCAGACAAGGAGAAGACTGATCAGAGATGCAGCCAAGAGGCCCATGATCACTCTGGATGAACTGCAGAGAACTACAGCTGAGGTGGGAGAGTCTGTCCACAGGACAACAATCAGTTGTACACTGCACAAATCTGGCCTTTATGGAAGAGTGGCAAGAAGAAAGCCATTTCTCAAAGATATCCATAAAAAGTCTCGTTTGCCACAAGCCACCTGGGAGACACACCAAACATGTGGAAGAAGGTGCTATGGTCCGATGAAACCAAAACCAAACTTTTTGGCCACAATGCAAAACGATATGTTTGGCGTAAAAGCAACACAGCTCATCACCCTCAACACACCATCCCCACTGTCAAACATGGTGGTGGCAGCATCATGGTTTGGGCCTGCTTTTCTTCAGCAGGGACAGGGAAGATGGTTAAAATTGAGGGGAAGATGGATGCAGCCAAATACAGGACCATTCTGGATGAAAACCTTTTGGAGTCTGCAAAAGACCTGAGACTGGGACGGAGATTTATCTTCCAACAAGACAATGATCCCAAACATACAGCAAAATCTACAAAGGAATGGTTCACAAATAAACGTATCCAGGTGTTAGAATGGCCAAGTCAAAGTCCAGACCTGAATCCAATCGAGAATCTGTGGAAAGAGCTGAAAACTGCTGTTCACAAACGCTCTCCATCCAACCTCACTGAGCTCGAGCTGTTTTGCAAGGAAGAATGGGCAAGAATTTCAGTCTCTCGATGTGCAAAACTGATAGAGACATACCCCAAGCGACTTGCAGCTGTAATTGCAGCAAAAGGTGGCTCTACAAAGTATTAACGCAAGGGGGCCGAATAATTTTGCACGCCCCACTTTTCATTTTTTTCTTAGTTAAAAAAGTTTCAAAAAAAACAATAGATTTCGTTCCACTTCACAATTGTGTCCCACTTGTTGGTGATTCTTCACAAAAAATAAAAATTTGATATCTTTATGTTTGAAGCCTGAAATGTGGCAAAAGGATGAAAAGTTCAAGGGGGCCGAATACTTTCGCAAGGCACTGTATATATATATATATATTACACACAGATATACATATATATAAAATATATATATATATATATATATTTTATTTTTTATATATATATATATGTATATCTGATCTGTGTGTGTGTGTGTATATATATATATATATATATATATATATATATATATATATATATATATATATATAAATACACACATCTCCTTTGAGTCCTTCACATTTGTGTATTACAGTGTACAACCGTGCAAAGGCAGTGTTGTGGCTACAAAAGTACAACCGATGCTGTGATTTTGACTGCTGCGCAGATGATGCATCGCTGATAACGCAAGGTGATGTGTACATGCATGGCTGTAAAATTAAGAGCATCAGATGAGTCCAGTAAACACTGCATTTGCATTAGTGATGAGCCGAACACCCCCGGGTTCGGTTCGCACCAGAACCCGCGAACGGACCGAAAGTTCGTACGAACATTAGAACCCTATTAAATACAATGGATGCGAACGTTCGAATTCTAAAGTGCTAATTATAACAACTATTATGCATGTTATTGTCCTAAAAAGGGTTTGGGAACCCGGGTTCTGCACCAGGGGACATGTATCAATGCAAAAAGAAGTTTTAAAAACGGTCGTTTTTCGGGAGCAGTCATTTTAATGATGCATAAAGTGAAAAAAAAAAGTCAAATATTCCTTTAAATATCGTACCTGGGGGGTGTCTAATGTATGCCTGTGAAGTGCCACGTGTTTCCCGTGTTTAGAACTGTCCCTGCACAAAATGACACTTCTAAAGGAAAAAAAAGCCATTTAAAACTGCTTGCGGCTTTAATGTAATGTCTGGTCCCGGTAATATGGATGAAAATCTTTAAGAAAAATGGCATAGCTACCCCATGACCCCCCCCCCCCCTACCCCAGCCCATTACCAGCCCCTTTGGGTCTTGTATGGATATTAAGGGAAACCCCGCACATAAAATAAAAAAGGCCCTATATACTCTGAACAGCCGTATACAGGCAGTGCATACAAGACAGGGACTGTAGGTTTGTTCTTATGTAGAATGTGTTTGTAATTTTGAACAGGTACATTGTTGAAGTGTAGCTCCAGCCCAAAAATCTATTTTTAAACTTTTTGGAAAACATAGGTAAGGGTTATCACCCCTGTAACATTTGTTTTGCTGTCTGTGCCCCTGTTCAGAACATTTCACCTCACTTTCCGTCCCAATGACAACTGTTTTTGAAATGTGGTGTTTTTCTTGAAACAAGGATTGCTGATAAAGCATCAGTACAGAGGAGACACCTTTCTCCCATATTTATTCTTACAGGAGAGAATTTTCCTTCCTAGTGGTAGATTTCCTCTCACTTCCTGTTGTCTTCTTGCGTTTGCAAGTAGGAGTCGTTTGTAAGTTGGATGTTTGAAAGTAGGGACCTGCCGTATATACTCTGCAGAAATAGGCCCCTTAGTTGTTGGTGTTGGCACAACACTGTAAGCACTCACAGTTACTCTTGGTTGGTGCTGGAACGCCCTGCTGTCAACTATTATATCAGGAATTTTAATTACATATAATTGTTGAACAGTGGTAGTAAAAATTGGGCCTTTGATGGTGGTGCTGGTGCCACAACACTGTAAGCCCTGACAGTTACTCTTGGTGGGTGCAGCAATGGGCCCTGCTGTGAATTATTAGATCAAGAATTGTAATTGCATGCCCCTGTTGAACAGGGGCTGAAAAATAGGGCCTTTCGTGGTGGTGGTGGTGGTGGTGGTGTTGCCACAACACTGTAAGCCCTCAGAGTTACTCTTGGTGGGTGCAGGAATGGGCCCTGCTGTGAATTATTAGATCAAGAATTGTAATTACATGCCCCTTTTGAACAGGGGCTTAAAAATTGGGCCTTTCGTGGTGGTGGTGGTGGTGGCGTTGCCACAACACTGTAAGCCCTCAGAGTTACTCTTGGTGGGTGCAGCAATGGGCCCTGCTGTGAATTATTAGATCAAGAATTGTAATTGCATGCCCCTGTTGAACAGGGGCTGAAAAATTGGCCCTTAGGCACTGGTGGCACAACACTACAACCCCTCACAGATACTGTACTTGGAGCACAGCAATGAGCCCTGTTGCAAAGTATTGCTTCAAAAATTGTAATGACACGCCCCTGTTAAACAGGGGCTGAAAAATTGGGCCTTAGGCACTGGTGGCACAACACTACAACCCCTCACAGATACTGTACTTGGAGCACAGCAATGAGCCCTGTTGCAAAGTATTGCTTCAAAAATTGTAATGACACGCCCCTGTTAAACAGGGGCTGAAAAATTGGGCCTTAGGCACTGGTGGCACAACACTACAACCCCTCACAGATACTGTACTTGGAGCACAGCAATGAGCCCTGTTGCAAAGTATTGCTTCAAAAATTGTAATGACACGCCCCTTTTAAACAGGGGCTGAAAAATTGGGCCTTAGGCACTGGTGGCACAACACTACAACCCCTCACAGATACTGTACTTGGAGCACAGCAATGAGCCCTGTTGCAAAGTATTGCTTCAAAAATTGTAATGACACGCCCCTTTTAAACAGGGTCTGAAAAATTGGGCCTTAGGCACTGGTGCCACAACACTCCAACCCCTCACAGATACTGTACTTGGAGCACAGCAATGAGCCCTATGGCAAATTATTGCTAAAAAAATTGTAATTACACGCCCCTGTAAAACAGGGGCTGAAAAATTGGGCCTTAGCCACTGGTGGCGGCACCCATAAACAAAAATGATCTTCCAAGCTATCATCATCAATCGTATCATTGAGGACTCGGAGGAGGAGGATAGCCAGTCAACATAACAGCACAGGCACTCAGCATCAGCATCAGTCTTGAAGGGATGTGACATGTTAAAATCAATTAGTCTGTTATATCAGCATCAGGTGTGTGGTAGCTGGTGGTGATCCAAGACTGGTTCATCTTGATGAAAGTCAGTCGATCAACCGAGTCGGTGGACAGGCGCACCCTGTGATCCATGACAAATCCTCCAGCAGCACTGAATGTGCGTTCCGAAAGAACGCTGGATGCAGGACAGGCCAGTAGCTCAATTGCATACTGTGCAAGCTCTGGCCAGTGATCCATCCTCAAGACCCAGTAAGCCAGAGGATTTTCGGTGGGGAAGGTGTCCAAGTCTGACCTTGCCCCTAGATATTCCTGCACCATGTTTATCAGACGCTGGCGATGGTTGCTGGAACCGATCATACTTTGGGGCTGCGGACTAAAGAATTGTCTGAACGCATCGGTCAGACGGCCACCTTCCCCACCGCTCCTTCTTTGACTGGCCGAAGCCTCAGCAACTCGTTGTCCAGGACCAGGAGTTTGTAACCTCCCAGTCTCTGGGAACGCGTTGCACAGACCTTTCTGCAAGGCCTCCCGGAGTTGTCTCATCCTCTGCTCCCTCTGCGAAGGTAACATAAGGTCCGCAACCTTACCCTTGTACCGTGGATCAAGGAGAGTGGCCAGCCAGTAATGGTCCCTCTCCTTGATCCGAAGAATACGAGGATCCTTCCGCAGACTTTGCAGGATCAGGGAGGCCATGCAGCGTAGGTTTGCTGAGGCATTCGCTCCGGAGTCCTCTGGGTCACTAAGGACGACATGATCCGCAGCCACCTCCTCCCAGCCACGTACAAGTCCACTGGTTTCTTGGGACTGTAAATCATCCCTAAAAGACTGCTGCTGATGATGCTGAGTGCCAGCCTCCACCTCCATGCTGACACAATCCTCCTCCTCCTCCTCCTCCTCTTCCTGTGCGATGGGTGGGACAGAAGGAACACTGTCTGGGTAAAGGGGGCCTTGAGAGGCAAGGAAGTCCTCCTCTTCCTGCCTCTGTTCTGCCTCAAGTGCCCTGTCCATTATTCCACGCAGCGTGTGCTCCAACAGGTGGACAAGAGGTACAGTGTCACTGATGCATGCACTGTCACTGCTCACCATCCTCGTGGCCTCCTCAAATGGTGCCAGGACAGTGCATGCATCCCTGATCATGCCCCACTGGCGTGGAGAAAAAAAACCAAGCTCCCCTGACCCTGTCCTGGTGCCGTAGTCGCACAGGTACTCATTGATGGCCCTCTGCTGCGTGTGCAGCCGCTGCAGCATGGCCAACGTTGAGTTCCACCTGGTGGACATGTCACATATAAGGCGGTTCTTGGGCAGGTTCAATTCCTTTTGCAGCTCAGCCAGGCGAGCACTGGCATTATAAGATCTGTGGAAATGCACACAGACTTTCCTGGCCTGCCTCAGGACATCCTGTAAGCCCGGGTACCTGCCCAAGAACCGCTGCACCACCAGGTTAAGGACGTGAGCCACACAGGGCACATGGGTCAGTTGTCCCTGTCGGAGGGCGGAGAGGAGGTTGGTGCCATTGTCGCAAACCACCATTCCTGGCTTAAGCTGGCGTGGCGTCAACCACCTCTCGGCATGGCCCTGCAGAGCAGACAGGACCTCTGCCCCAGTGTGGCTTCTGTCCCCCAAACACACCAGCGCAAGCACGGCATGGCATCTTTTTGCCTGCGTACTTGCGTAGCCCCGTGAACGGCTACGGAGCACCGCTGGTTCATAGGACAAACCACAGGAAGAGGCCATGGAGGAAGAAGAAGAGGAGGGGGTGGAGGAGAGAGGTGTGTCACAACCAGTAGTAGCATTTTGGAGGCGTGGCGGTGGAACAACATCCAACACTACTGCACCTTGTCCTGCATCCTTCCCAGCTGCCAAAAGAGTGACCCAATGGGCCGTGAAAGAAAGGTAACGTCCCTGTCCATGCCTGCTGGACCATGAGTCAGCGGTAATATGCACCTTACCGCTGACCGCCCTGTCCAGCGAGGCCAAGACATTGCCTTCCACATGCCGGTAGAGAGCCGGAATAGCCTTCCGTGAGAAAAAGTGGCGTTTGGGAACCTGCCACTGAGGAACCGCACATTGCACAAACTCACGGAAGGGGGCCGAGTCTACCAACTGAAAAGGCAGCAGTTGAAGCGCTAGCAATTTAGCCAAGCTAGCATTCAACCGCTGGGCATGTGGATGGCTGGGAGTGAACTTCTTTCGACGGTCCAGCAGCTGGGGCAGGGAAATTTGCCTGCTAGAATCGGACGTCGGTGTACTGCTAGCAGAGTGGCCGCAAGTACTTGGCTGTGACACACCTAATTCTACACCTTCATTCCTCTCAGTGCATGTATCAGAGAGGACTGAAGTTATAGTGGGGTTGGAGATCCCAGCTGATGCGGTGCAAGGAGAGGTCCGCTTTGTTCTTTGGTGTGGGTCTTTGAGGTAGGCTTGCCAACGAGCTGCATGGCAGGTCAACATATGTCTGGTCAGGCATGTGGTACCCAAGCGGCTGATGTTTTGGCCACGCGATATACGCTTGAGACATATGTTGCAAACAGCAGCTGTGCGATCTGATGCACTAGCCTCAAAAAAGGCCCACACCAAGGAACTTTTTGAATGACGGGCAGAGGCAGCGCCCTGCACAGGCGGAGCTCTGCGGTGTGATTCCGTCGGTGTACTGCCCTTACGCTGGCCACCAAAGGGCATCCTGCCTCGTTGGAGATGTGCCTCCTCCTCATCCTCCTCCTCCTCCTCTCTCCTATTAGGCACCCACGTGGAGTCAGTGACCTCATCATCCCCTCCCTCCTCATCACTGGAGCCAATCTGGCAGTATGCTGCAGCTGCTGGAACATGACTGCCAGATTGGTGTCCTTCTTGAGCATCCCCTCTGTCTGCTCTCACGCTACTGCCTTCCTGTAGCTGGGTTTCATCATCAGACCCTTCGAAACGCTGGGCATCCTCCTGGAGCATGTACCCAACACTGTGCTCAAACAGTTCGGGGGACTCCTCAGGAGGAGGACATGGTGGGTCTAGGGAAGGAGTGACTGATGATGAGTCTGACATTGATACCAGGGAAGAGGACGCTTTGGCAGCTGCTTTGCCAGTACCCTGAGCCTGGGTGAGTGAGGAGGAGGAGGAGGGCTTGGTCATCCACTCTACCAAGTCTTCGGCATGATGTGGCTCAACATGTCCAGCTGCCGAAAAGAAGGACAAGCGTGTCCCATGGCCATGTGCTGATGACAATGCACCGCGTCCACGACCAGCACTGTTGCCCCCAGACACAGAGCCTGCTTGCCCTCTTTTATTGCCTCCTGACTGTCTGCCTCTCCTTGTTTGCCTTCCAGACATTCTAATAGATGGCCTGCAGGGAGATGGGAAAAAAGCAATAAGGGCTACCTTCAGGTCTCCTTCTCTGTCCCTTTACTTAAGGATTTCTAAATATGGTTGAGGATGATTGCTTTTGCACAGAATAGCACAACGACAATTTCCCTGACTGTCCAAAAAACAAGGATTTCAAAGATGGTTGATGAGGAAGCACACTATAGCACAAGGAGAATTCCCCTCACTTTCCTTCTTTGTCCCTAGAAACAAGGACTCGCACAGTGAAAGAAACTGACACTCTCCCTACCTAGAGTTTTCTGTCCCTAGAAAAAATGTTTTTTTAAAGCACACTATAGCACAAGGAGAATTCCCCTCACTTTCCTTCTTTGTCCCTAGAAACAAGGACTCGCACAGTGAAAGAAACTGGCACTCTCCCTACCTAGAGTTTTCTGTCCCTAGAAAAAATGTTTTTTTAAAGCACACTATAGCACAAGGAGAATTCCCCTCACTTTCCTTCTTTGTCCCTAGAAACAAGGACTCGCACAGTGAAAGAAACTGGCACTCTCCCTACCTAGAGTTTTCTGTCCCTAGAAAAAATGTTTTTTTAAAGCACACTATAGCACAAGGAGAATTCCCCTCACTTTCCTTCTTTGTCCCTAGAAACAAGGACTCGCACAGTGAAAGAAACTGACACTCTCCCTACCTAGAGTTTTCTGTCCCTAGAAAAAATGTTTTTTTAAAGCACACTATAGCACAAGGAGAATTCCCCTCACTTTCCTTCTTTGTCCCTAGAAACAAGGACTCGCACAGTGAAAGAAACGGACACTCTCCCTACCTAGAGTTTTCTGTCCCTAGAAAAAATGTTTTTTTAAAGCACACTATAGCACAAGGAGAATTCCCCTCACTTTCCTTCTTTGTCCCTAGAAACAAGGACTCGCACAGTGAAAGAAACTGACACTCTCCCTACCTAGAGTTTTCTGTCCCTAGAAAAAATGTTTTTTTAAAGCACACTATAGCACAAGGAGAATTCCCCTCACTTTCCTTCTTTGTCCCTAGAAACAAGGACTCGCACAGTGAAAGAAACTGACACTCTCCCTACCTAGAGTTTTCTGTCCCTAGAAAAAATGTTTTTTTAAAGCACACTATAGCACAAGGAGAATTCCCCTCACTTTCCTTCTTTGTCCCTAGAAACAAGGACTCGCACAGTGAAAGAAACTGACACTCTCCCTACCTAGAGTTTTCTGTCCCTAGAAAAAATGTTTTTTTAAAGCACACTATAGCACAAGGAGAATTCCCCTCACTTTCCTTCTTTGTCCCTAGAAACAAGGACTCGCACAGTGAAAGAAACTGGCACTCTCCCTACCTAGAGTTTTCTGTCCCTAGAAAAAATGTTTTTTTAAAGCACACTATAGCACAAGGAGAATTCCCCTCACTTTCCTTCTTTGTCCCTAGAAACAAGGACTCGCACAGTGAAAGAAACTGACACTCTCCCTACCTAGAGTTTTCTGTCCCTAGAAAAAATGTTTTTTTAAAGCACACTATAGCACAAGGAGAATTCCCCTCACTTTCCTTCTTTGTCCCTAGAAACAAGGACTCGCACAGTGAAAGAAACTGGCACTCTCCCTACCTAGAGTTTTCTGTCCCTAGAAAAAATGTTTTTTTAAAGCACACTATAGCACAAGGAGAATTCCCCTCACTTTCCTTCTTTGTCCCTAGAAACAAGGACTCGCACAGTGAAAGAAACTGACACTCTCCCTACCTAGAGTTTTCTGTCCCTAGAAAAAATGTTTTTTTAAAGCACACTATAGCACAAGGAGAATTCCCCTCACTTTCCTTCTTTGTCCCTAGAAACAAGGACTCGCACAGTGAAAGAAACTGACACTCTCCCTACCTAGAGTTTTCTGTCCCTAGAAAAAATGTTTTTTTAAAGCACACTATAGCACAAGGAGAATTCCCCTCACTTTCCTTCTTTGTCCCTAGAAACAAGGACTTGCACAGTGAAAGAAACTGACACTCTCCCTACCTAGAGTTTTCTGTCCCTAGAAAAAATGTTTTTTTAAAGCACACTATAGCACAAGGAGAATTCCCCTCACTTTCCTTCTTTGTCCCTAGAAACAAGGACTCGCACAGTGAAAGAAACTGACACTCTCCCTACCTAGAGTTTTCTGTCCCTAGAAAAAATGTTTTTTTAAAGCACACTATAGCACAAGGAGAATTCCCCTCACTTTCCTTCTTTGTCCCTAGAAACAAGGACTCGCACAGTGAAAGAAACTGGCACTCTCCCTACCTAGAGTTTTCTGTCCCTAGAAAAAATGTTTTTTTAAAGCACACTATAGCACAAGGAGAATTCCCCTCACTTTCCTTCTTTGTCCCTAGAAACAAGGACTCGCACAGTGAAAGAAACTGACACTCTCCCTACCTAGAGTTTTCTGTCCCTAGAAAAAATGTTTTTTTAAAGCACACTATAGCACAAGGAGAATTCCCCTCACTTTCCTTCTTTGTCCCTAGAAACAAGGACTCGCACAGTGAAAGAAACTGACACTCTCCCTACCTAGAGTTTTCTGTCCCTAGAAAAAATGTTTTTTTAAAGCACACTATAGCACAAGGAGAATTCCCCTCACTTTCCTTCTTTGTCCCTAGAAACAAGGACTCGCACAGTGAAAGAAACTGGCACTCTCCCTACCTAGAGTTTTCTGTCCCTAGAAAAAATGTTTTTTTAAAGCACACTATAGCACAAGGAGAATTCCCCTCACTTTCCTTCTTTGTCCCTAGAAACAAGGACTCGCACAGTGAAAGAAACTGACACTCTCCCTACCTAGAGTTTTCTGTCCCTAGAAAAAATGTTTTTTTAAAGCACACTATAGCACAAGGAGAATTCCCCTCACTTTCCTTCTTTGTCCCTAGAAACAAGGACTCGCACAGTGAAAGAAACTGACACTCTCCCTACCTAGAGTTTTCTGTCCCTAGAAAAAATGTTTTTTTAAAGCACACTATAGCACAAGGAGAATTCCCCTCACTTTCCTTCTTTGTCCCTAGAAACAAGGACTCGCACAGTGAAAGAAACTGACACTCTCCCTACCTAGAGTTTTCTGTCCCTAGAAAAAATGTTTTTTTAAAGCACACTATAGCACAAGGAGAATTCCCCTCACTTTCGTTCTTTGTCCCTAGAAACAAGGACTCGCACAGTGAAAGAAACTGACACTCTCCCTACCTAGAGTTTTCTGTCCCTAGAAAAAATGTTTTTTTAAAGCACACTATAGCACAAGGAGAATTCCCCTCACTTTCCTTCTTTGTCCCTAGAAACAAGGACTCGCACAGTGAAAGAAACTGGCACTCTCCCTACCTAGAGTTTTCTGTCCCTAGAAAAAATGTTTTTTTAAAGCACACTATAGCACAAGGAGAATTCCCCTCACTTTCCTTCTTTGTCCCTAGAAACAAGGACTCGCACAGTGAAAGAAACTGACACTCTCCCTACCTAGAGTTTTCTGTCCCTAGAAAAAATGTTTTTTTAAAGCACACTATAGCACAAGGAGAATTCCCCTCACTTTCCTTCTTTGTCCCTAGAAACAAGGACTCGCACAGTGAAAGAAACTGACACTCTCCCTACCTAGAGTTTTCTGTCCCTAGAAAAAATGTTTTTTTAAAGCACACTATAGCACAAGGAGAATTCCCCTCACTTTCCTTCTTTGTCCCTAGAAACAAGGACTCGCACAGTGAAAGAAACTGACACTCTCCCTACCTAGAGTTTTCTGTCCCTAGAAAAAATGTTTTTTTAAAGCACACTATAGCACAAGGAGAATTCCCCTCACTTTCCTTCTTTGTCCCTAGAAACAAGGACTCGCACAGTGAAAGAAACTGACACTCTCCCTACCTAGAGTTTTCTGTCCCTAGAAAAAATGTTTTTTTAAAGCACACTATAGCACAAGGAGAATTCCCCTCACTTTCCTTCTTTGTCCCTAGAAACAAGGACTCGCACAGTGAAAGAAACTGACACTTTCCCTACCTAGAGTTTTCTGTCCCTAGAAAAAATGTTTTTTTAAAGCACACTATAGCACAAGGAGAATTCCCCTCACTTTCCTTCTTTGTCCCTAGAAACAAGGACTCGCACAGTGAAAGAAACTGACACTCTCCCTACCTAGAGTTTTCTGTCCCTAGAAAAAATGTTTTTTTAAAGCACACTATAGCACAAGGAGAATTCCCCTCACTTTCCTTCTTTGTCCCTAGAAACAAGGACTCGCACAGTGAAAAAAACTGACACTCTCCCTACCTAGAGTTTTCTGTCCCTAGAAAAAATGTTTTTTTAAAGCACACTATAGCACAAGGAGAATTCCCCTCACTTTCCTTCTTTGTCCCTAGAAACAAGGACTCGCACAGTGAAAGAAACTGACACTCTCCCTACCTAGAGTTTTCTGTCCCTAGAAAAAATGTTTTTTTAAAGCACACTATAGCACAAGGAGAATTCCCCTCACTTTCCTTCTTTGTCCCTAGAAACAAGGACTCGCACAGTGAAAGAAACTGGCACTCTCCCTACCTAGAGTTTTCTGTCCCTAGAAAAAATGTTTTTTTAAAGCACACTATAGCACAAGGAGAATTCCCCTCACTTTCCTTCTTTGTCCCTAGAAACAAGGACTCGCACAGTGAAAGAAACTGACACTCTCCCTACCTAGAGTTTTCTGTCCCTAGAAAAAATGTTTTTTTAAAGCACACTATAGCACAAGGAGAATTCCCCTCACTTTCCTTCTTTGTCCCTAGAAACAAGGACTCGCACAGTGAAATAAACTGACACTCTCCCTACCTAGAGTTTTCTGTCCCTAGAAAAAATGTTTTTTTAAAGCACACTATAGCACAAGGAGAATTCCCCTCACTTTCCTTCTTTGTCCCTAGAAACAAGGACTCGCACAGTGAAAGAAACTGACACTCTCCCTACCTAGAGTTTTCTGTCCCTAGAAAAAATGTTTTTTTAAAGCACACTATAGCACAAGGAGAATTCCCCTCACTTTCCTTCTTTGTCCCTAGAAACAAGGACTCGCACAGTGAAAGAAACTGACACTCTCCCTACCTAGAGTTTTCTGTCCCTAGAAAAAATGTTTTTTTAAAGCACACTATAGCACAAGGAGAATTCCCCTCACTTTCCTTCTTTGTCCCTAGAAACAAGGACTCGCACAGTGAAAGAAACTGACACTCTCCCTACCTAGAGTTTTCTGTCCCTAGAAAAAATGTTTTTTTAAAGCACACTATAGCACAAGGAGAATTCCCCTCACTTTCCTTCTTTGTCCCTAGAAACAAGGACTCGCACAGTGAAAGAAACTGACACTCTCCCTACCTAGAGTTTTCTGTCCCTGGAAAAAATGTTTTTTTAAAGCACACTATAGCACAAGGAGAATTCCCCTCACTTTCCTTCTTTGTCCCTAGAAACAAGGACTCGCACAGTGAAAGAAACTGACACTCTCCCTACCTAGAGTTTTCTGTCCCTAGAAAAAATGTTTTTTTAAAGCACACTATAGCACAAGGAGAATTCCCCTCACTTTCCTTCTTTGTCCCTAGAAACAAGGACTCGCACAGTGAAAGAAACTGACACTCTCCCTACCTAGAGTTTTCTGTCCCTAGAAAAAATGTTTTTTTAAAGCACACTATAGCACAAGGAGAATTCCCCTCACTTTCCTTCTTTGTCCCTAGAAACAAGGACTCGCACAGTGAAAGAAACTGACACTCTCCCTACCTATCCTTCTCTTTCCCTAAACTAAAGGAATCCAGGTTAAGCAAGAAAGAAATAAATGTCACTGTCCCTGCCTATGCTTGTCTTTCCCTGCTCCGGAACACACTACACTAGGCCGCCGTGCTGGCGGCCTTTTATAGTGTGGGGCGTGTACTAAACACCCTCAGCAATAATTGGCCACAGGCATCCTGCCTGTGGCCAATCATTGCTCTCCTCGCTGCCGGCGCTGTGATTGGCCAAGCATGCGGGGTCACAGTGCATGCTTGGCCAATCACAGCACCTGGATGACACTGCGATGGCGTAGTGCATTGTGGGCCGTTCGCGTCACTCGAATTTGGCGCGAACGGCCCAAATCGTTCGATCTTCGTCGAACGATCGAACAGCCGATGTTCGAGTCGAACGTATGTTCGACTCGAACACGAAGCTCATCCCTAATTTGCATAAGTGTATATGTTAGTACGCCTGTGTGAAAAACGCCATATATACTGTACACAAACACACACATACATACATATATAAAGATCTCTAAAAACATAACATGATAACATGGGGACATACACCACAGGCTGGACCGGGCTTATGTCAGGGCTGTGGCAGGGAGAGAGCAAGCAGGACTGGAATGGGGCAGCCATGAGGTGGGTGGTGTGCTCTGCTTTTGCTAACATTCACCTGGCATGGAATAATGGCCATCACTCCTCAGGACTCTCTGCAGGGGGCACTCTGGAGGTACTATCTGTGTGCCTCCAGAGTGCCCCCTTACTTCCTCCAGAGTGCTCCCTTACTTCCGTCCCCTTTACTTTCTCCAAGATGGCCACTTTACTTTCTCCAGAGTGCCCCTTTACTTTCTCCAGAGTGCCCCTTTACTTTCTCCAGAGTGCCCCTTTGTACAGTAGTACTAAGGGGGCACTCTGGAGGGGAATGTAAGGGGGCACTCTGGGGGGGGATGTAAGGGGGCACTCTGGGGGGGATGTAAGGGGGCACTCTGGAGGAAGGTGTAAGGGGGCACTCTGGAGGAAGGTGTAAGGGGGCACTCTGGAGGGCAATGTAAGGGGGCACTCTGGAGGGCAATGTAAGGGGGCACTCTGGAGGGGAATGTAAGGGGGCACTCTGGATGGGGGATGTAAGGGGGCACTCTGGAGGGGGATGTAAGGGGGCACTCTGGAGGGGGATGTAAGGGGGCACTCTGGAAGGGGATGTAAGGGGGCACTCTGGAGGAGGATGTAAGGGGGCACTTTGGAGGACCAGAGTGCCCCGTTACATCAGCCCTTACAGCCTCCAGGGTGCCCCTTAGTGCCTCCAGAGTGCCCCTTTACTTCCTCCAGAGTGCCCCCTTACATCCTTCGGAGTGCCCCACCACCAAGGTGATATAGCAGTGGCTGACAGACTATCAGGAGGTGGTATTGCACTCCTCTTCCTCCTCTCTCCACTAACTACCCCTGCCATACTCTCCGCACTCCTCTCATATACATATTACCCCCCGCCATACACTCCGCACTCCTCTCATATACATACTACCCACCGCCACACATTCCGCACTCCTCTCCTGTACATATTACCCCCCGCCATACACTCCGCACTCCTCTCCTGTACATATTACCCCCCGCCATACACTCCACACTCCTCTCCTGTACATATTACCCCCCGCCATACACTCCGCACTCCTCTCCTGTACATATTACCCCCCGCCATACACTCCGCACTCCACTCCTGTACATATTACTCACCACCATACACTCTGCACTCCCTATTTAACATTACCACATTCTGGTATTATTTAAATTCAATTTTCTATATTTTATTTAAGTCTTTTAATTATTATTAATTTATTTTAAACCTAACATTTGGTTCAGCTCATGGACTATTATAATTTTATTATACAGGGGTTTCTCTTTATTTAAAATGATTTATTTTAATTATATATATATATATATATATATATATATATATTGTGACAGCAGGAAGGTAAAGTCACCTGGTTGCATCCAGGGGGGTAGATATATTTCGCCCAGATTCAGGCTTTACGCCGACTTATACAACTAGGTGGAGAGTTGTATAAGGCTAGTGGGCTCATGGATGACTCATACCTCTAGGGAGAGTGTGGGGCGTCGTGCAGACAGGGAGTTGATGAGACCAGCTGAAGCTTGTCAGCTCATTTAGGCCTCTATAAGAACTCCCAGCTTCATTAGATGTTAGCTCATGCCTGGAACCAGACCTGTGTGGACTGTCTAGGGAGAGTGAACCCCTGTGCGGTGAGACAAAGCCTGTGTGGCTATTTGCTTGGACATTTAAAACCAGGGACTTAGGGACTAGGACAGCACTAGGCTGATCCCAGTTGTTAGTTAGGAAACCTGTATGTTTAGTCAGAGGTCAAGTTGACCAGGATTTATTTTGTTTATGTTTCTTTTTTCTTTGCTGTGTTTTGTCACTGTAAATAGAAAATAAACCGCACCTTTTTGATTTTGAAAACCACAACCTCCGTTTGCTGGGCCTGTTTTTGTGTGGGGAGCCCATCTCGGGGGTCACACACACCCGCTGCCGAGCCAACCCCCTCACAGTTGGTGGAGAACCAGTGGCAGTTTTTTTTAAGCCAGCATGGAGGAGATACTGAAGCAGCTGGCTCTAGCAAATGCCAATCAACAGCAGACAAATGCAGGTTTGCAAAAGAACTTCGCAGCCCAGCAGCAAGCTCATCAACAGAGCCTTGCAGCCCAGCAGCAGACAAACGCAACTTTGCAACAGAGTCTGGAGGCTCAGCAACAAGCCCAGCAGCAATCTGAGGCCCGCTTCATAGACCTGTTGCAGAAGCAAGAGCAGAGACTACAACAACAGATGGAAGCAGTAATGCAGCAACGTCCGCAGACCAGTGAGGAAAGCCGTCCCACTAATACCGCGTCCTTTGGGGTGAGTCGTTTATTGACAAAAATGACTGGAGAGGATGATCCAGAGGTATTTTTGACCACATTTGAAAGGACCGCTGAAAGAGAAAAGTGGCCTGAGGAGCAGTGGGCTGGACTGGTGGCTCCTCTGTTAACTGGTGAATCGCAGAAAGCTTACTATGACCTAGAGCCTAACCAAGCAAAAGACTATGTGATGCTAAAAGCTGAAATATTGGCAAGGCTGGGTGTCACCCAGGCTGTCCGGGCTCAGCGTGTGCATAACTGGACTTTCCAGCTTGGAAAACCCCCCAGGTCTCAAATGTATGATCTCATTCACCTGAGCAGAAAGTGGCTACAGCCAGAGACTTTGTCCGCACCAAAGATTGTGGAACGTGTTGTAATGGATCGGTTTTTGAGAGCTCTTCCTACTGCCATCCAAAAGTGGGTAAGCCATGGAGACCCAGAGACGGCCGATGGTCTTGTGGATCGTGTGGAGAAATACTTGGCTACAGAGAACCTGACGGCCTCTTCCAGAGACACTCGGACTTTCCACCCTAAGACCAGACCATCCCCAGGGGCGGATAAGAGGATTCCAAGGGGTGAGGGTGGAGAGAGTGAGAGGGTGGGAGCTCTACCCCAAGTTTGGCGAGAACAGCCTGGGAAATCAGCGGCTCAAGAGGCCGCAAGAAGGATCGTTTGCTACCGCTGCCGGCAAGCGGGACATATTGCAGCCAATTGCCCGGTTGTGGAGGAACCCATGCAGTGTGACTTTCTGACGGGCAGACGTCAGTCGCTGTGTGCGACAGTCGCATGCACTGCCATTCGAGGAACTGAGAAACATTTATGCAAAATGTGTGTTAATGGTAGAAATGTTGTGGTATTGCTGGATTCAGGTAGCCTTGTGACCCTGATAAAGGCTGAGTTAGTTAAAACAGAGGTCTCTGGGAATAGCAAGGTAGCTGTTATTTGTGTGCATGGGGACACCCGAGAGTATCCAGTGACTACAGTGTGTTTCGAGACCCCCAAAGGTACCCTCTCTCATCCAGTGGGCTTAGTATCTCAGTTACCGCATGACGCCATTGTGGGAAGGGATTTTCCGAAGTTCTGGGAACTGTGGGATGATCCTGAGCCCCCCACTGGTGCCCCTATGTACCAGGAATGTGATAGCCAGAACTCCCCTGAGAGTGGTGAGGACTCTCCGGAATTTCCCTTATCAGTATTGGCAGGGGAGACTCAAGAAACTGGAGAGGAGCCCACCTCCTCAGGCGAAAACCTACCGTCTGTGGAGTTTTCTGATCTTGAGGTTCACAGGGAAAACTTTGCCACAGAACAGTTGAAAGACCCCGCCCTAATAAAGGCACGGGAAAACGTAGTGAAAATAGATGGCGAGTTAGTGAACCCAGATAATACCTGCACTTACCCATACTTCAGCGTAGAGAAGGACCTACTGTATCGGGTGGCAAAAAGGGCAGAAGAAACCGTTGAGCAGCTTGTGGTGCCCAAACCTTACAGGAAGTTGGTGTTGGAGTTGGCCCATGGGCACATTCTTGGAGGTCATCTGGGGACAGAGAAAACCCGAGAGAGGGTATTACAGAGATTCTATTGGCCGGGGGTGATGAAGGACATAGAAAATTATTGTTCCTCCTGCCCTGTGTGTCAGAGGTCGGCCCCGATGCCACATTTCCGTAGCCCGCTGGTCCCTCTACCCATCATTGAGGTCCCGTTTGAGAGGATCGCCATGGATTTGGTAGGTCCTATAATCAAGTCCGCTAGGGGGCACCAGTACATATTAGTTATAATGGACTATGCCACCCGTTATCCAGAAGCGATCCCTCTCCGAAATACCTCGGCCAAAACCATAGCCAAAGAGCTATCTCTTGTGTTTAGCCGGGTGGGTATTTGTAAAGAACTGCTTACGGACCAAGGTACACCCTTTATGTCCCGGGTTATGAAGGAGCTGTGTAAATTGTTCAAAGTGACGCAATTACGTACATCTGTGTATCACCCCCAAACCGATGGGCTGGTTGAAAGATTCAACAAAACCCTAAAACAAATGTTGAAGAAAGTGGTGGATAGAGATGGAAAGGATTGGGACTGTCTACTTCCTTATCTGATGTTTGCTATTAGGGAGGTGCCCCAATCCTCTACGGGATTCTCCCCCTTTGAGTTACTGTATGGGAGACACCCAAGAGGGCTGTTGGATATTGCCAAGGAAACTTGGGAAAGTGAGAGTTCTCCCCACAGGAGTGTGATTGAGCATGTCGCCCTGATGCAAGACCGAATTGCACAGGTAATGCCCATCGTGAAGGAACATTTGGCCCAAGCGCAGTTAGCACAGCAGAGAGTGTACAACCGTGGAGCCAAGACCCGTATCTTTTCCCCGGGGGATAGGATACTGGTACTTGTCCCTACGGTTGAAAGTAAATTCCTTGCCAAATGGCAAGGCCCCTACGAGATAATGGAAAAAGTGAGCGAAGTGAATTACAAGGTCAGACAACCAGGAAGGCGAAAGCCCGAACAGATCTATCACATTAATCTGTTGAAAGCCTGGAGGGATAGAGAGTCCCTAGTCGCAGACACTTGGTCACCAGCTCAAACTGGTTGCGTGATTCCTGAGGTTGGAATAGCAGCCACCTTGTCACAACCCCAACAACAGGAGGTTAAGGAGTTTGTGCTTCGCAACAAGGAGGTATTCTCTGAGCTGCCGGGACAAACATCTGGGGTAGAGCATGACATCATTACCCCGCCCGGTGAAAGGGTGAAGTTAAAACCCTATCGGATCCCAGAGGCCCGACGGGAGGCAATACGGGAGGAAGTACAGAAAATGCTGAACTTAGGGGTGATAGAGGAGTCCCAAAGTGATTGGTCTAGTCCCATTGTGTTGGTGCCTAAACCGGATGGGAGCTGGCGATTTTGTAACGATTTTCGTCAGTTGAACAAAGTTACAAAATTTGACACCTACCCCATGCCACGTATAGATGAGTTGATCGACCGGCTGGGAACAGCCCGATACATGACGACTCTTGACCTCACAAAAGGGTATTGGCAAATCCCCCTGGCCAAGTCGGCCAAAGAGAAAACCGCATTTGTAACCCCAGACGGGGCGTTCCAATATAAAAGAATGCCGTTCGGGTTACAGAATGCGCCGGCCACATTCCAGCGGAAAATTGACCAGATGCTGAGGCCCCATCGGAAGTATGCTGCGGCTTACCTGGATGACGTAATTGTCCATAGCACAGATTGGGCCTCACATCTGCCAAAAGTGCAAGCAGTCCTGGACTCTGTTTGGGAAGCGGGGTTTACGGCTAACCCCAAGAAGTGTACCATTGGGCAGGAGGAGGCCAAATATCTTGGGTACACCATTGGGAGGGGAGTAATAAAACCCTAACTCAACAAAGTCGAGGCCATCCAGAGTTGGCCACGTCCCAACAGCAAGAAGCAGGTACGAGCCTTTCTGGGAATCGCTGGGTATTATCGGCGATTCATTCCCCACTTTGCTTCTAAGGCTGTGCCCCTAACCAACCTGACGAAGGGGAAAGGGTCGGTCATGATTAAATGGACCCCCGAGGCTGAGGCAGCATTCCAATTCTTGAAACAAGCCTTATGTAGCCAGCCAGTGTTGTACTCACCCGACTTCTCTAAAGACTTTGTCGTACAAAGTGATGCGTCAGATGTGGGGTTAGGAGCAGTATTGTCCCAGGTCTGGAACGGGGAAGAGCACCCAGTCATTTACCTCAGCAGGAAGTTGAAGTCCCATGAGGTAAATTACGCCACCGTTGAAAAGGAGTGTTTAGCGGTGAAGTGGGCTCTAGATTCCCTTCGGTACTACCTGCTAGGTAGGCACTTTGACTTGGTTACGGATCACGCTCCGTTAAAGTGGATGGCTCAAAACAAGGAAACAAATAGAAGAGTGAATAGGTGGTTCCTGGCCCTCCAGGAATTCAACTTCACAGTAAAGCATCGCCCTGGCGTTCAAATGGGGAATGTGGATGCTTTGTCTCGAGTACATGAATGCCTGATTGCTGGTGTTCCAACCCCGAGGTTAAAACAAGAGGGGGGGGTATGTGACAGCAGGAAGGTAAAGTCACCTGGTTGCATCCAGGGGGGTAGATATATTTCGCCCAGATTCAGGCTTTACGCCGACTTATACAACTAGGTGGAGAGTTGTATAAGGCTAGTGGGCTCATGGATGACTCATACCTCTAGGGAGAGTGTGGGGCGTCGTGCAGACAGGGAGTTGATGAGACCAGCTGAAGCTTGTCAGCTCATTTAGGCCTCTATAAGAACTCCCAGCTTCATTAGATGTTAGCTCATGCCTGGAACCAGACCTGTGTGGACTGTCTAGGGAGAGTGAACCCCTGTGCGGTGAGACAAAGCCTGTGTGGCTATTAGCTTGGACATTTAAAACCAGGGACTTAGGGACTAGGACAGCACTAGGCTGATCCCAGTTGTTAGTTAGGAAACCTGTATGTTTAGTCAGAGGTCAAGTTGACCAGGATTTATTTTGTTTATGTTTCTTTTTTCTTTGCTGTGTTTTGTCACTGTAAATAGAAAATAAACCGCACCTTTTTGATTTTGAAAACCACAACCTCCGTTTGCTGGGCCTGTTTTTGTGTGGGGAGCCCATCTCGGGGGTCACACACACCCGCTGCCGAGCCAACCCCCTCACAATATATATATATATATATATATATATATATATATATTTATTTAATATTTAATTATTAATTTAATATTTTTATTGTTATGCTTTTTTATATTATTTTGAACTATTTAATATATATATTTATTGTTTTTATATGAATGGTGCATAGCTGCATGACAAATACAGTACAATCATTTCAGAATACACCATTCACATAAATATGCACATGTGTTATGCTTATGTATTAATCATTATAATGTTTTTCAGTTATGGGGTGTCTGTTTATTGGGTAGGGGGATTATAACTTTATTATTAAGTTAATATGTGCAGTGTATGTGGAGTGTTTCGTGTTTCACTTCGGGGTTCTGATAATGAAATCTCCCGAGGTATCGCGAGATTACAGCAACAGAAGCCGTTTGGGATTCTCAAAGCATTTGTAGATCACTTCTATTCACAGTGGGAGAAGTGATCTACACTGTATATTAAACTACCACAAGGGGGAGAACAGATATCTCTGAGAAGAACCGTGAACTCAGCAGCAGTGAAATATCACGGTATATTAAACGTACACCATATAGTGTGGATTAATTGCTGATAGTTATCAGCTGTGAGAGAGCAGAGTGTGTAGTGAAGAGGGTGGGAGAGTCATCAGCGCGGAGGCCTGCCCCCTCATCCCACATACTCAAAGATAGAACACACAGCAGAACGCTGTGAGGGCTTACAGTGTTGTGGCAACACCACCACCACCACCAAATGCCCAATTTTTCAGACCCTGTTCAACAGGGGCATGCAATTACAATTATTGATCTAATAATTCACAGCAGGGCCCATTCATGTGCCCACCAAGAGTAACTGTGAGGGCTTACAGTGTTGTTGCACCAGTACCACCACCAAAGGCCCAATTTTTCCTACCACTGTTCAACAATGGCATGTAAATACAATTCCTGATATAATAGTTCACAGCAGGGCGTTCCAGCGCCCACCAAGAGTAACTGTGAGGGCTCACAGTGTTGTGGCAACACCAACATGTAAGGGGCAAATTTCAGAAGAGTATATAGGGCAGGCCCCTACTTTCAAACATCCAACTTACAAACGACTCCTACTTGCAAACGGAAGGAGACAACAGGAAGTGAGAGGAAATCTACCCCTAGGAAGGGAAATTCTCTCCTGTAATGCGGCGTACGCACGATCGTTTTTCATGCCATTTTTTAAACCGATGTTTTTCTCGTTGTTTTTTTCATGTTTCCTCTCAAGCCTGTCTTGCGTACACACGATCATTTAAAAAAACGTTCAAGCAAAGCGCAGTGACGTACAACACGTACGACAGCACTATAAAGGAGAAGTTCCGTTCGGATGGCGCCACCCTTCATGTTAGTAAAGTTTGTTGAGCGACGATTCGCGCTTTTCAGCCTCGTGCTTTTCAGTCCGTTACAGCGTGACAAATGTGCTATCTCCATTACAAGCGCTAGTTTTACTAGAACGAGCGCTCCCGTCTCATACTTGATTCTGAGCATGCGCGTTTTTTTTCACCTCGTAAAAGCATACACACTATCGTTTTTCACGTCGTTAAAAAAAACGACATGAAAAACGACGTGAAAAAATAGAGCATGTTCGAAATTTTTAATGGCCGTTTTTCACGTTGTTAAAAATGCTCTGGAGCATACACACGATCGGTTTTAATGCCCATTTTTAAAAATGGCATTTTTAACGGCATGAAAAACGATCGTGTGTATGGGGCATAAGAGTTAATATTGGAAAAAGGTGTCTCCTCTCTACTGATGCTTTATCACCAATCCTTGTTTCAATAAAAACCCCACTTTTCAAAAACATTTGTCATTGGGACGAAAAGTGAGGTGAAATGTTCTGAACAGGTGCACAGACAGCAAAACAAATGTTACAGGGGTGATAACCCTTCCCTATGTTTTCCAAAAAGCTTAAAAATAGATTTTCTTTCTCGTACATCACGGGACACAGAGCGACATAGTCATTACTAATGGGTTATATAGATACCGTCAGGTGCTGGCACTGGCAACTTCCAAAACCGGAAGTACCCTCCCCTATATAAGCCCCTCCCATCCGGGAGCACCTCAGTTTTTTGCCAGTGTCTAAGGTGTTGGCCAAGAAGAAACATGTGTTTTTCACTGAGCTTGCGTACAGGTTCTTTTGGGCCTCAGTAAGCTATTCCGGATCCGACCAAAAAAGCTTCATAGCTAAACGGTCGGTACCCGGGCCTTGCAGAGAAGAGCAAGGTTTTGCCTGTAATGCTTCTCTTAGGAGAGCTGGACCCTGGGATCCAGAGCTCTGGTCATACCCACGACCAAGATGTTTTCTGTGCAGGGTGCTATACAGGTCCAGGGGAGTGGAATCCTTGGGAACCCGGTCCCTGAAGGTTTGATTACAATGCCTGCCGTGATAGGTGAAGTTTGGGCTTTTGTGGACCAAACAAAGTCCTGCGGCGGGGAACAGGTAAGTGGGGGCCCCCAGGAACATGGTTCTATTGGGGGACCCCCAAGCCTAATTTGTCTTTCTGTCTGTTACCTAACGGTATTCCCGCTAATATTCTGTGTATGCCTGTTACTACTGAGAAAATGTAAAAATTTTTAATAGTAGGCAAGAAAAAAAAAAAATGTAAGACCGCGGTACCTGTGTTAGACACTAGAGGCCGCTATGGTTCTTTTTCTTGTAATGTGGATTTTTTTCTTCCAGAATCAAATCCAGGCAGTTGGTATGTTCTCTGCTGGGAAGCTGTCTCCTCTGCCCTGTTGCTGCGCTCATCCATCCCCGGGCCCTGCGGCAAAGGGACCCTGGCTCCCATCTAGCTCCTTGTTGTTTTCAAAAAAGGCGCCGAAGGCGCACGTGCCCGCGCGCGTGCACGTGCACGCGCCTCTATTCATAGAGGCGATCTGGAAAAAGGGGCGGAGCGGGTGGATGACGCTCAGGTGTGCGCCGCGGCGCTACTGCGCATGTGCGGGCGTCCAGCGTGTTTTGAAGCACATTATAGCTGGCTGTTGAAGTGCACAGACAGAGCTAGCAACAATATAAAGGCACATAGAGGCGGTTGATGCAGGCATCCCCTAGAAAGGCACTTTAGTAGACACCAACTGTGATATAGCAGCAATTGTGCTAGACTATTCTCAGTAAAAGTGGTGTATTACGGCTGGAATACCTCAGCTTTAGGCTTAGGAATATGCCGTCCAGAAGCTCCGGAACTGAATCTTCCAGGAAGCGAAGGGGGTCTCATCGGGCTCTGAGGATCTTGGGCATACTTCTGCTGCACCAGTCTCCCCTGAAGTTCAGAGGTAAGTGACCGTAGAGACCCCGCAGGGGTACTTGGTACTGTGGCTGTCCTCAGTTCACCTGCTCCTGTGTATGTAACAGAGGAGGTTTTTTCCTCAGCTCTGGGAGGATTAGAGAGAGATTGTCAACATTGATCGCTGCCTCCCTGTCAGGGAAAGCACGCCGATCTCCATCTCCTCCTTCAAAGTGCCTGTTAGCAGAGCAACAGTCCCATACAGGGATCGACCTGCCTGAAGGGGATCAGGATAAGGTTGATTCTGTTATAGAGGAGTCAACAGTGGGGGAACCTTTTCTCAGCATCTCAAGCTGAAAGATTATGGGTTCAGTCTCTGACTAACATGGTCCGATCAGCATTTAAAAATGCACCTTGCGGAACCATCAACCACTACTGTATCCTCGTTGAGGTCGCTAGAAGCCCCCAGACTGTCTGTTCTTTTCCACTTCACCCTTTACTGAAAGAGCTTATTTACCAGGATTGGGAACGTCCTGAGAAAATATTTATTCCCCCAAGAGATTTCCGGTGGTCTATCCCATCGAGGATAAGTTCATCAAAAAAAAAAATGGAAGGTCCCTACAGTGGACGCAGCCATCTCTTGTATGTATAAATCACTGACATGTCCAGTGGATAATGTCCAAATGTTCAAGAACCCAATAGATAAAAGATTGGAGTCCTTATGAAAGTCTGCTTCTTTCTACAGCAAGCTTGGTGACACAACCAGCAGTAGCAGCTATTGGGGTCTGCTAAGCAGTGAAGGATCAGTTGAAACAGGTCTTGAGGGACTTGACAGATCAGCAGGCTTTGCCCTAGCTGATCTACCTAGAGCCTTAGGCTTTGCGGTTGACGCCATAAGGATTCAGTCCATCAGGCCTCCCGCCTTACGCTGTCTATAGTACATATGCGTAGGCTTCTATGGCTCAAAAACTGGTCTGCTGAAGCTCCCTGTAAAGAATGGCTGGTTAGCGTCCCATTTCATGGTGAACGCTTATTCAGGGAAAACCTGGACAAATATATCCAGAAAATTTCCAGCGGTAAAAATACGCTCTTGCCGGTTAAAAACAGAGTTAGAGGTCCCTCTTTAAGAGGCCTGCTTCTCCAGTCCCTGGGGCATCGGCTGTGTAACAGTTCCGACGGCCTCCTCGGTCAATTCCCGGGGGTAAAAAACAGGGACAATAGCAGGGTAATGAGAAACCCTGGGTCAGGGGAGGTACAAAACCTCCCCCAAAGTTAGATTCATTGAAGGGTTGCCCCCACTCAGTCGGGTGGGGGGAGGACTCCAGTTGTTCGCAAGAGACCTGGCGGGACACGATCAAGACAGATAGGTGCTCTCCGCAGTATGTTTGGGATACAGTTTGGAGTTAAAAGACTCTCCTCCTTCCCATTTTTTGAGGTCAAACGTGCCAAGGGATCCCCGGAAGATAGAGTCCCTCTTGTTGGCACTAGAACAACTATTGCTCCAAGGAGTTATTATGGAGGTTCCCCTGTAAGAATGAGGGTTTGGGTTTTACTCAAACCTCTTTACAGTCCCGAAGCAAACGCGGACGGGAGGCCCATATTAATTCTAAAAAGGGCTATACAAATTCCTGTATATCAGGACTTTCCGATGGAGTCGATCCGATCGGTGGCCACTGCCCTACAAGGGGAGGATTGGTTAGCCGCGATCGACATCAAAGATGCTTATTTGCACATTCCCATCTTTCCAGTCCACCAAAAATTTCTACGCTTTGCAGTAGAAGGGCGCCATTTTCAGTTCAGAGCCTTACCCTTCGGTTTGGCCACAGCACCACGAGTGTTTACAAAATTCTGGCCCTTTATTGGCCAATCTAAGAACACAAGGTGTAATGATAATGGCATATCTAGATGACTTGTTGCTGATAGACCACTCAGTGAAAAAACTAGACGTGGTCGTTCACAAGACAATCAAGTATCTGGAATCTCACGGTTGGATTATCAACCGAGACAAGTTAGCCCTAAAGACCAGTCAAAAGTCTGGAATACTTGGGGCTAAGGTTGGATTCAGGCCAGAGAAAAATATTCTTGCCTCGAGGAAAGGTGTTGTCTTTGAAAGATTTGATCCACTTAGTGGGTACAAAAAAGACAGCCGTCCATACGCCTGTGCATAAGGCTGCTGGGAAAAATGGTGGCATCATTCGAAGCAGTACCCTACGGTCAATTCCATTCAAGGAATTTGCAGGGGGCCATACTGTCAGCCTGGAACAAAAAAGTTCAGGCCCTAGACTTACAATGTCCTTGTCCCCTTCCGTTCGCAAGAGCCTCCGTTAGTGGTTGGTTCCCCAGAATCTGGAAAAAGGGAAATCCTTCAGTCTGATTTCTTGGAAGGTGGTCACTACAGATGCCAGCCTTATAGGCTGGGGAGCAGTACTGGAGCAATAGTCTCTCCAGGGCAGATGGTCGGATGCAGAAAAGGCCCTGCCCATCAATCTCTTAGAGATACGAGCAGCCCGGTATGCCCTAGTAGCATGGACATCCAAACTCCAAGGGTCCCCTGTCAGAATTCAATCATCAGGGGGGCACCAGGAGTCGTGCAGCCCAGAGGGAAGTAAATTATATCCTGAAATGGGCAGAAAAATATGTCCCAGCCATATCTGCGGTATTCATTCCAGGAGTGGAGAATTGGAAGGCGGACTTTCTAAGTCGCCAGCAATTAGGCCCAGAGGAAGGGTCCCTTCACCCCGAGGTTTTCTGGACAATATGTCAGTGGTGGGGAACATCGGATGTAGATCTTCTAGCATCCAGATTCAACACAAAGGGGGACAGGTTTGTCTCTCGGACAAGGGATCCCCTAGCTTGCGGCTCGGATGCCCTAGTGTTCCCTTGGGATCAGTTCAAGCTGATATATGCATTCACACCGCCACAATGGTTACCTCGATTACTCCGCAGAATCAGGGTAGAAAAGAAACCAGTGATTCCGGTGGCTCCAGCGTGGCCCCGAAGAGCGTGGTACGCGGAGATTGTAAAATTTCAGTGGGGAGTCCTTGGACTCTCCCACGTCGTCCGGACCTGCTTTCGCAAGGACCGATATACCACCCTTCCTTACCAGCCCTAGGTTTGACGGCCTGGCTATGGAAGCCCACATTCTAAAAAAGAGAGGGCTCTCTAATCCTGTGGTATCTACCATGATCAATGCCAGGAAGCTGGTATCCAGGCAGATCTAATATAGAATCTGGAAAGCGTACATCGCGTGGTGTGAGGCCAAGAAATGGCATCCACATAAGTACGTAATAGGTAGGATTCTGGACTTCCTACAATGGGCTGTAGATAGGAAGCTTGCCTTGAGTACTATCAAGGGTCAGATTTCGGCCTTGTCAATATTTTTTCAAAGGCCCTTGGCTTCGCATTCACTAGTCAAAGCCTTTATACAAGGAGTGATGCGTATTAGTCCTCCGGTTAATATTCCCATATGTCCATGGGATCTAAACTTGGTTCTGTCGGTTCTACAGAAACAACCATTTGAACCATTACAGCATATTTCTTTGGTGCTTCTCACCAGGAAATTGATTTTTCTAGTAGCCATTTGTTCGGCTAAAAGAGTGTCGGAATTAGCAGCTATGTCCTGTAAGGAGCCATATCTGGTTATCCATAAGGATAGAGTAGTATTACGTCCTCATCCAGCCTTTCTTCCTAGGGTGGTACCGAGGTTTCATTTGAACCAAGATGTGGTTCTTCCTTCTTTTTTCCCCAAACCTACTTCGGTAGAGGAAAAGTTATTGCATTCTTTGGATGTAGTAAGAGCAGTTAAAGCTTATCTAAAAGCCACTGCTCAGATTCGCAGAACGGATACTTTGTTTATTCTGCCGGAAGGCCCCAGAAAGGGTCAGGCAGCGTCAAAATCTACTTTAGCCAAGTGGATTCGACAGGTCATAATACAAGCCTATGGCTTGAGAAGGAGACCGCCTCCGTTCAAAGTTAGAGCGCACTCCACGAGAGCAGTTGGAACTCCATGGGCAGTGCATCACCAGGCCTCCCTGGCTCAAATCTGTAAGGCCGCAACATGGTCTTCAGTTCACACGTTTACTAGGTTCTACCAGGTGGACGTTAGAAGTCAGGAGGATGTCGCCTTTGGGCGCAGTGTGTTGCAGGCCGCAAAAGATCCTCATGTCTGATAGCGCTCAGCTTATATATGGTGTATCCCCCCCCTCATTGGGCATTGCTTTAGGACATCCCATTAGTAATGACTATGTCGCTCTGTGTCCCGTGATGTACGAGAAAGAAAATAGGATTTTTATAACAGCTTACCTGTAAAATCCTTTTCTTAGGAGTACATCACGGGACACAGAGCTCCCGCCCCTCTTTGGGGACACTTATTGCTTTGCTACAAAACTGAGGTGCTCCCGGATGGGAGGGGCTTATATAGGGGAGGGTACTTCCGGTTTTGGAAGTTGCCAGTGCCAGCACCTGACGGTATCTATATAACCCATTAGTAATGACTATGTCGCTCTGTGTCCCGTGATGTACTCCTAAGAAAAGGATTTTACAGGTAAGCTGTTATAAAAATCCTATTTTTTGGCTGGAGCTACACTTAAACAATGTACCTGTTCAAAATAAAAAAACAGATTCTACTTAAGAACAAACCTACAGTCCCTCTCTTGTTTGCACCGCCTGTATACTGCTGTTCAGAGTATATAGGGCCTTTTTTTATTTTGTGTGCGGGGTTCCCCTTAATATCCATACAAGACCCAAAGGGGCTGGTAATGGGCTGGATAGGGGGGAAGGGGGGGGGGGTTATGGGGTAGCTATGCCATTTTTCTCAAAGATTTTCATCCATATTACCGGGACCAGACATTACATTAAAGCCGCAAGCAGTTTTAAATGGCTTTTTTTCCTTTAGAAATGTAATTTTGTGCAGGGACAGTTCTAAACACGGGAAACACGTGGCACTTCACAGGCATATTTTAGACACCCCCAAGGGACGATATTTAAAGGAATATTTGACTTTTTTTTTTTCACTTTGTGCATCATTAAAATGACTGCTCCCGAAAAACTGACGTTTTTAAAACTTCGTTTTGCATTGATACATGTTCCCTGGGGCAGAACCCGGGTCCCCAAACCCTTTTTAGGACAATAACATGCATATTAGTCGATATAATTAGCACTTTATATTTTGAACGTTCGCGTCTATTGTATTTAATAGGGTTCTAACGTTTGCGCGAACTTTCGGTCCGTTCGAAGGTTCTGGTGCGAACCGAACGGGGGGGTGTTCGGCTCATCCCTACTTCTGACATATTCAGACAGTCTCTCTCCCGGCTGTTGAAGGGTATGCTCAAACTGGTATACTAGTTCAGTCACCTTTTCCAGCTGGCCAAATTCTTCCTGTAACATAGCCAGATAGTCATAAGCAGTACAAGCAGCATTGCTAAACCTAAGATTCTTTACAGCTTCAGCAGCAGCACCCTTCAAACTTTCACTTATGCGCTGCTTCTTCTGGCTTTCCGGTACTTCCCAACCCTCTACAGCCTGCATCGCTTGCTCTATCCAGGTGTCAAAGACTTCTTCTCCGAGGGGGACTGGTTGTTTCCCGTAAAAATCCTAAGCTTCCGATACCCAGCTTCGACATGTACCGTATTAGTCTTCTGGCACTTCAGGGGTGTCCCCGAGGTTATCGTCTCCTGAGACTTTTCTGCTTTAGGGGATAGTGGTGGAGATAATGGCGGGGGTGATGACAGGGGGGTTTGTAGAGGTTCCCCCTTCACGACCTCCGTATGCGCCAAGCGGTATATCCGGTTATCTATGGCCTGTATGTTCTGACCTCTAAAGTCTTCTGGTATTCCGTTTCTCCATTCCACTAATGCGTATGTAAACGAGGTCTCTGGATCTGGCTTTAAATTCATCACCCACGCCTTCTGACTCTGAGACAGTGACCGTATGAGCCGCTTTACCTCCTCTTTCGGACAGTTTTCCCCTGGGAGTTGGATAACTACCGCCATGGTTGGATCGGCGCCAACTGTTGCGCACCACCGTGTCACTGCTAGCGAGTCCATGCTGGTGCTTCTGGCAGGCTTGATTGCAGCATGCAATGTACAGGAATCCCGGACTCGAGCCCCCACGTGTAGCGATACCCCCAGCTAAGAGGGCTGCCAGTATAATTTTTGGGCCCTGTAGTGCACCGCTGTCAACCCCAAGTAATTAGCCCTAACCTCCCTTGGCACAGTTAGTAGGGGATGATAGGACTGTGTGGCCTGCAACTCACAGAGACACAATCCTATAATAAAACACACAGCAATAGAGTGTAGCTATCCTTAACCGTCTCTTCTGAAAAGTAAATGACACAAACACCAGTATACTTAACCCTTGCACTTTTACTCAGATTGTTGGGTAAGCATATAATCAACAGTTTACATATCATGTGCAGAGCCCTGCAATGAAAGAGTATCTCAACAAACAGACAGATATACAGTACTATGCATAACACTAACGGTCCCCGCTGCAGCTATCCTCCCTCATGGACAAAATGGCACCCAGCAATGTCTACGATAAGTCAGGCCTGACTGTACTGTGTAGAAGTTCTGTAGGGAAAAATCTTCGCTAGCAAACGGTGGTGCACTTTTTGAAGAAATAAACTGTAATCCACAGGGTAAAAGGGGTTTGGATAACTTGGTGAATTTAGAACAAATCTCTAATGTTACTCCGATGCACTGTCTCTCCGGCGTGCAGCAGCAAACACTAGTGATAACTCCGGATAACAGTTATTGGGCCTAGAGATCCTATATAGTTCTCTGAGCAGGTGCTCTCTCACCCAACTGGACCAGTCCGTGTCCTTGTCTTCCGCTGCTGTGTCTTGGTACACAGATCTCACGATCTCCGGGTCTTCAGTCCTCCTGACGATAATACAGCAACAGCAGGAAAAGAAGTCCCTCAGGTTCCTCAGCAAGAGCGGAAGGCTCTTTGGAGAAAGGCCCGGGCTTCAGGCCTTGCATCTCAGCAGGCTCGGAAGAGAGTTCCCCTTGCTGGGCGGGCGGTGTCCAAAGAGCCCAAATTCAGCCCCACCCCTCAGTTAAATAACCCACCCCAGCAGTCTCTGCGCGGGGCAATGCACCCTGGGTGTCCCGTTGCTCACTGGGTACTGTAGTCTCTGGGGGATTAAAGGGCAATACCGCTCTACATATATATATATTGTGAGGGGGTTAGCTCGGCAGCGGGTGTGTGTGATCCCCTGGATGGGCTCCCCACACAAAAATAGGCCCAGCAGACGGAGGTTGTGGTTTTCTAGATCAAAAAGGTGCGGTTTATTTCTCTATTTACAGTGACAAAAAACACAGCAAAGCAAAAAGAAACATAAACAAAATAAACCCTGGTCAGCTTGACCTCTGACTAAACATGCAGGTTTCCTAACTAACAACTGGGATCAGCCTGGTGCTGTCCTAGTCCCTAAGTCCCTGGTTTAGTAAATGTCCAAACAAATAGCCACACAGGCTTTGTCTCACCGCACAGGGGTTCACTCTCCCTAGACAGTCCACACAGGTCTGGGTCCAGGCATGAGCAAACACCTAATGAATCTGGGAGTTTTTATAGAGGCCTTAAACGAGCTGACAAGCTTCAGCTGGTCTCATCAACTCCCTGCCTGCACGACGCCCAGCCCTCTCCCTAGAGGTATGAATCATCCATGAGCCCACTAGCCTCAGCTGGGCTTCATCAACTCTCTCCCTAGTTGTATAAGTCGGCATAAAGCCTGAATCTGGGAGAAATATACCTACCCCCCTGGATGCAACCAGGTGACTTTACCTTCCTGCTGTCACATACCCCCCCCTCTTGTTTTAACCTTGGGGTTGGAACACCAGCAATCAGGCATTCATGTACTCGAGACAAAGCATCCACATTCCCCATTTGAACGCCAGGGCGATGCTTTACTGTGAAGTTGAATTCCTGTAGGGCCAGGAACCACCTATTCACTCTTCTATTTGTCTCCTTGTTTTGAGCCATCCACTTTAACGGAGCGTGATCCGTAACCATGTCAAAGTGCCTACCTAGCAGATAGTACCGAAGGGAATCTAGAGCCCACTTCACCGCTAAACACTCCTTTTCAACCGTGGCGTAATTTACCTCATGGGACTTCAACTTCCTGCTGAGGTAAATGACTGGGTGCTCTTCCCCGTTCCAGACCTGGGACAATACTGCTCCTAACCCCACATCTGACGCATCACTTTGTACGACAAAGTCTTTAGAGAAGTCGGGTGAGTACAACACTGGCTGGCTACATAAGGCTTGTTTCAAGAATTGGAATGCTGCCTCAGCCTCAGGGGTCCATTTAATCATGACCGACCCTTTCCCTTTCGTCAGGTTGGTTAGGGGCACAGCCTTAGAAGCAAAGTGGGGAATGAAGCGCCGATAATACCCCGCTATTCCCAGAAAGGCTCGTACCTGCTTCTTGCTGTTGGGACGTGGCCAACTCTGGATGGCCTCGACTTTGTTGAGTTGGGGTTTTATTACTCCCCTCCCAATGGTGTACCCAAGATATTTGGCCTCCTCCTGCCCAATGGTACACTTCTTGGGGTTAGCCGTAAACCCCGCTTCCCGGATAGAGTCTAGGACTGCTTGCACTTTTGGCAGATGTGAGGCCCAATCTGTGCTATGGACAATTACGTCATCCAGGTAAGCCGCAGCATACTTCCGATGGGGCCTCAGTATCTGGTCCATTTTCCGCTGGAATGTGGCCGGCGCATTCTGTAACCCGAACGGCATTCTCTTATATTGGAACGCCCCGTCTGGGGTTACAAATGCGGTTTTCTCTTTGGCCGACTTGGCCAGGGGAATTTGCCAATACCCTTTTGTGAGGTCAAGAGTCGTCATGTATCGGGCTGTTCCCAGCCGGTCGATCAACTCATCTATACGTGGCATGGGGTAGGTGTCAAATTTTGTAACTTTGTTCAACTGACGAAAATCGTTACAAAATCGCCAGCTCCCATCCGGTTTAGGCACCAGCACAATGGGACTAGACCAATCACTTTGGGACTCCTCTATCACCCCTAAGTTCAGCATTTTCTGTACTTCCTCCCGTATTGCCTCCCGTCGGGCCTCTGGGATCCGATAGGGTTTTAACTTCACCCTTTCACCGGGCGGGGTAATAATATCATGCTCTACCCCAGATGTTTGTCCCGGCAGCTCAGAGAACACCTCCTTGTTGCGAAGCACAAACTCCTTAACCTCCTGTTGTTGGGGTTGTGACAAGGTGGCTGCTATTCCAACCTCCGGAATCACGCAACCAGTTTGAGCTGGTGACCAAGTTTCTGCGACTAGGGACTCTCTATCCCTCCAGGCTTTCAACAGATTAACGTGATAGATCTGTTCGGGCTTTCGCCTTCCTGGTTGTCTGACCTTGTAATTCACTTCGCTCACTTTTTCCATTATCTCGTAGGGGCCTTGCCATTTGGCAAGGAATTTACTTTCAACCGTAGGGACAAGTACCAATATCCTATCCCCCGGGGAAAAGGTACGGGTCTTGGCTCCACGGTTGTACACTCTCTGCTGTGCCAACTGCGCTTGGGCCAAATGTTCCTTCACGATGGGCATTACCTGTGCAATTCGATCTTGCATCAGGGCGACATGCTCAATCACACTCCTGTGGGGAGAACTCTCACTTTCCCAAGTTTCCTTGGCAATATCCAACAGCCCTCTTGGGTGTCTCCCATACAGTAACTCAAAGGGGGAGAATCCCGTAGAGGATTGGGGCACCACCCTAATAGCAAACATCAAATAAGGAAGTAGACAGTCCCAATCCTTTCCATCTCTATCCACCACTTTCTTCAACATTTGTTTTAGGGTTTTGTTGAATCTTTCAACCAGCCCATCGGTTTGGGGGTGATACACAGATGTACGCAATTGCGTCACTTTGAACAATTTACACAGCTCTTTCATAACCCGGGACATAAAGGGTGTACCTTGGTCCGTAAGCAGTTCTTTACAAATACCCACCCGGCTAAAAACAAGAGATAGCTCTTTGGCTATGGTTTTGGCCGAGGTATTTCTGAGAGGGATCGCTTCTGGATAACGGGTGGCATAGTCCATTATAACCAATATGTACTGGTGCCCCCTAGCGGACTTGATTATAGGACCTACCAAATCCATTGCGATTCTCTCAAACGGGACCTCAATGATGGGTAGAGGGACCAGCGGGCTACGGAAATGTGGCATCGGGGCCGACCTCTGACACACAGGGCAGGAGGAACAATAATTTTCTATGTCCTTCATCACCCCAGGCCAATAGAATCTCTGTAATACCCTCTCTCGGCTTTTCTCTGTCCCCAGATGACCTCCAAGAATGTGCCCATGGGCCAACTCCAAAACCAACTTCCTGTAAGGTTTGGGCACCACAAGCTGCTCAACGGTTTCTTCTGCCCTTTTTGCCACCCGATACAGTAGGTCCTTCTCTACGCTGAAGTATGGGTAAGTGCAGGTATTATCTGGGTTCACTAACTCGCCATCTATTTCCACTACGTTTTCCCGTGCCTTTATTAGGGCGGGGTCTTTTAACTGTTCTGTGGCAAAATTTTCCCTGTGAACCTCAAGATCAGAAAACTCCACAGATGGTAGGTTTTCGTCTGAGGAGGTGGGCTCCTCTCCAGTTTCTTGAGTCTCCACTGCCAATACTGACAAGGGAAATTCTGGAGAGTCCTCACCACTCTCAGAGGAGTTCTGGCCATCACATTCCTGGTACATAGGGGCACCAGTGGGGGGCTCAGGATCATCCCACAGTTCCCAGAACTTCGGAAAATCCCTTCCCACAATGGCATCATGCGGTAATTGAGATACTAACCCCACTGGATGAGAGAGGGTACCTTTGGGGGTCTCGAAACACACTGTAGTCACTGGATACTCTCGGGTGTCCCCATGCACACAAATAACAGCTACCTTGCTATTCCCAGAGACCTCTGTTTTAACTAATTCAGCCTTTATCAGGGTCACAAGGCTACCTGAATCCAGCAATACCACAACATTTCTACCATTAATACACATTTTGCATAAATGTTTTTCAGTTCCCCGAATGGCAGTGCATGCGACTGTCGCACACAGCGACTGACGTCGGTCAGTCAGAAAGTCACATTGCATGGGTTCCTCCACAACCGGGCAATTTGCTGCAATATGTCCCGCTTGCCGGCAGCGGTAGCAAACAATCCTTTTGGCTGCCTCTTGAGCCCCTGACTTCCCAGGCTGTTCTCGCCAAACTTTGGGTAGAGCTCCCACCCTCTCACTCTCTCCACCCTCACCCCTTGGAATCCTCTTATCCGCCCCTGGGGATGGTCTGGTCTTAGGGTGGAAAGTCCGAGAGTCTCTGGAAGAGGCCGTCAGGTTCTCTGTAGCCAAGTATTTCTCTACACGATCCACAAGACCACCGGCCGTCTCTGGGTCTCCATGGCTTACCCACTTTTGGATGGCAGTAGGAAGAGCTCTCAAAAACCGATCCATTACAACACGTTCCACAATCTCTGGTGCGGACAAAGTCTCTGGCTGTAGCCACTTCCTGCTCAGGTGAATGAGATCATACATTTGAGACCTGGGGGGTTTTCCAAGCTGGAAAGTCCAGTTATGCACACGCTGAGCCCGGACAGCCAGGGTGACACCCAGCCTTGCCAATATTTCAGCTTTTAGCATCATATAGTCTTTTGCTTGGTCAGGCTCTAGGTCATAGTAAGCCTTCTGCGATTCACCAGTTAACAGAGGAGCCACCAGTCCAGCCCACTGCTCCTCAGGCCACTTTTCTCTTTCAGCAGTCCTTTCAAATGTGGTCAAAAATACCTCTGGATCATCCTCTCCAGTCATTTTTGTCAATAAACGACTCACCCCAAAGGACGCGGTATTAGTGGGACGGCTTTCCTCACTGGTCTGCGGACGTTGCTGCATTACTGCTTCCATTTGTTGTAGTCTCTGCTCTTGCTTCTGTAACAGGTCTATGAAGCGGGCCTCAGATTGCTGCTGGGCTGCAAGGCTCTGTTGATGAGCTTGCTGCTGGGCTGCGAAGCTCTGTTGTTGAGCTGCAAGGCTCTTTTGCAAACCTGCATTTGTCTGCTGTTGATTGGCATTTGCTAGAGCCAGCTGTTTCAGTATCTCCTCCATGCTGGCTTAAAAAAAAACTGCCACTGGTTCTCCACCAACTGTGAGGGGGTTAGCTCGGCAGCGGGTGTGTGTGATCCCCTGGATGGGCTCCCCACACAAAAATAGGCCCAGCAGACGGAGGTTGTGGTTTTCAAGATCAAAAAGGTGCGGTTTATTTCTCTATTTACAGTGACAAAAAACACAGCAAAGCAAAAAGAAACATAAACAAAATAAACCCTGGTCAGCTTGACCTCTGACTAAACATGCAGGTTTCCTAACTAACAACTGGGATCAGCCTGGTGCTGTCCTAGTTCCTAAGTCCCTGGTTTAGTAAATGTCCAAACAAATAGCCACACAGGCTTTGTCTCACCGCACAGGGGTTCACTCTCCCTAGACAGTCCACACAGGTCTGGGTCCAGGCATGAGCAAACACCTAATGAATCTGGGAGTTTTTATAGAGGCCTTAAACGAGCTGACAAGCTTCAGCTGGTCTCATCAACTCCCTGCCTGCACGACGCCCAGCCCTCTCCCTAGAGGTATGAATTATCCATGAGCCCACTAGCCTCAGCTGGGCTTCATCAACTCTCTCCCTAGTTGTATAAGTCGGCATAAAGCCTGAATCTGGGAGAAATATACCTACCCCCCTGGATGCAACCAGGTGACTTTACCTTCCTGCTGTCACAATATATATATATATATATATATATATATATATATATATATATATACACATACACATACAAATCCATTCAGTATTGAAAAAAGTGATTAAACACATATATACAGACACAACTTATAAACCACCAGCAATGTTTAAAAAAAATATGATACAATCCTCAAAAACAGAAACAGACGCAAACAGGGGACCAGCAGGTTGATAATAACTTATAAATTATGAATCAATGAGGGTATGGGTGTCCAACTCCTCATTTAACCCATGGGGCGAGAGAGAATTTAATTTGTATATCCACATGGTTTCCCTTTTGCATATTAACGAGAATCTCTTGTTATCTGTAAGGGACCCCTTGGGGATATGTTCAATCGCTAGAACTGTCATGGCCTTGAAATCTCTTGCATGATGTTGAGAGAAATGTCTTGGCACACTATGTTGGACCAGGCCTTTCTGTATAAATCTGCGATGTTCACCTACCCTAGTGCGCAACGTGCGTATGGTCCAGCCTACATATAACAGATTACATGAACATTTGAGCACATAGACTACAAACTGAGTTGAGCAAGTGATAAACTGTCTAATGACATAATCTTTACCCGCCATATCTGTAATAGAAGGGTGGCCATGGGGGTTGGACTGGCAGGTTAGACACAACCTCTTTTTACATTGGAAAATACCAACATGACTGTCGAAATATCCTCTAATATTGGTCGGTTTGTCACACCTCTCGATTTGTCACACCTCTCAATTCCTTGCAATTCAGATACACCCAAAGTGCTCAAACATAAAATCTGCTCACCAGACAGACATAACTTCTTTAATTAAAAAGAAGGTCTAATGCACTTCCTGGTGACGGAGCAATTACGAAACGTAAGTCATGTCACTTCCGGGTCCCAGCTTTCGGTTTCTCTCTTGCAGAAGTGGAACGCCCAGCGGCGAGCGGTTCCCATATAATAATAACAGGACAAGGCACCATCAAATGTAAGCAGGCAATCTTTTGTATGTGTGACTTTTAAATAAAACAGTATTGCGCTATGCACTGTTCCTTTGTCTTTTATATGGGACTTTTTGGTGGAGAGGAGGTTACAGCATAGAAGATCCATCCACTGGCTCAGGGCGTCCAATCAGGATTTCCCAAACAGTGCATTAGGCCGGGTTCACACTGGGGCGACAAACGCTCCAACATTGGGAGCTCATGTTGCATGACGTGTGAAAATCAATGTTTCCCTATGGGAGCCGTCTTAACTGGTCCGACACATGTCGGTCCGACTTTGAGAATGCTCCCTGTACTACTTTGGTCCGACTTTGATCCGACTTCAGCCCATTGACTATCATTGAAGTCGGATCAAAGTCGGACCGCAGTCTTGCATGATCCGACTTTGGCATGCGACTTGTGCTCTGCTGCTCTTGAGGGGGAACTCCAGGCCAAATTTTAAATAAAAAAACGGCATGGGTTCCCCTCCAGGAGCATACCAGGCCCTTGGGTCTGGTCTGGATTTTAAGAGGAACCCCTACGCCGAAAAAACGGCGTGGGGGTCCCCCCCAAAATCCAAACCAGACCCTTATCCGAGCACGCAACCTGGCAGGCCGCAGGGGAAGACGGGGGATGAGAGAGCGGCCCCCCTCCCTCCTGAACCGTACCAGGCCGCATGCCCTCAACATGGGGGGTTTGGTGCTCTTGGGCAGGGGGGCGACCTGCGGCCCCCCCACTCCAAAGCACCCTGTCCCCATGTTGATGAGGACAGGGCCTCTTCCTGACAACCCTGGCCATTGGTTGTCGGGGTCTGCGGTCGGGGGGCTTGTCGGAATCCGGGAGCCCCCTTTAATAAGGGGGCCCCCAGATCCCGGCCCCTCACCCTATGTGAATGAGTATGGGGTACATCGTACCCCTACCCATTCACCTGGTGGAAAAAAATTGTCAATAAAAAACACACACAGCTTTTTAAATTAATTTATTGCACAGCTCCGGGGGTCTCCGCGCTCTCCGGTTCTTTCTTCTACTGGGCCTCCGCTATCTTCTTCCAGCTCTTATGCTAGCGGGGCCCGGTCTTCTCCGTCGCCTTCTTCTTCTCCCGCTCTCCGGTTCTTCTCTCTCTCTCCGGTTCTTTCTTCCTTCTGCCGACCCTCCGCTATCTTCTTCCAGCTCTTTTGCTAGCGGAGAGGCCCAGTCTTCCCGTCGTCTCGTCCGGCTCTCCGTTGTCCTTCTGCCGGCCCCTCCACTATATTCTTCCAGCTCTTTTGCTAGTGGAGGGGCCGGTCTTCCCGTCGCCGTCGCTGTCTTCTTCTCTCTTCTCCTCCTCGATGTTGACTCGTCGCTTCTTCCCGCTGTAATACTGGCTGTTCGCTCCGCTCCGAATTAATATAGGCTTCTCATGACGTCACAGTCACATGCTCCGGGTGGCTCCGGAGCATGTGACTGTGACGTCATGGGAGCATGTGACTGTGACGTCATGAGAAGCCTATATTAAAAATAAGAAGACCGGGCCCGGCAGAAGAAAGAACCGGAGAGCGCGGAGACGACACCGGAGACCCCCGGAGCTGTGCAATAAATTACTTTAACAACCTGTGTGTGTTTTTTTTATTGACATTTTTTTCCACCAGGTGAATGGGTAGGGGTACGATGTACCCCATACTCATTCACATAGGGTGGGGGGCCGGGATCTGGGGGCCCCCTTATTAAAGGGGGGGCTCCCGGATTCCGATAAGCCCCCGCCCGCAGACCCCGACAACCAACAGCCAGGGTTGTCGGGAAGAGGCCCTGTCCTCATCAACATGGGGACAGGGTGCTTTGGGGTGGGGGGGCCGCAGGTCGCCCCCGTGCCCCAGAGCACCAAATCCCCCATGTTGAGGGCATACGGCCTGGTACGGTTCAGGAGGGAGGGGGCCGCTCTCTCATCCCCCCTCTTCCCCTGCAGCCTGCCAGGTTGCGTGCTCGGATAAGGGTCTGGTTTGGATTTTGGGGGGGACCCCCACGCCGTTTTTTCGGCGTAGGGGTTCCTCTTAAAATCCAGACCAGACCCAAGGGCCTGGTATGCTCCTGGAGGGGAACCCATGCCATTTTTTTATTTAAAATTTGGCCTGGAGTTCCCCCTCAAGAGCAGCAGAGCACAAGTCGCATGCCAAAGTCGGATCATGCAAGACTGCGGTCCGACTTTGATCCGACTTCAATGATAGTCAATGGGCTGAAGTCGGATCAAAGTCGGACCAAAGTAGTACAGGGAGCATTCTCAAAGTCGGACCGACATGTGTCGGACCAGTTAAGACGGCTCCCATAGGGAAACATTGATTTTCACACGTCATGCGACATGAGCTCCCAATGTCGGAGCGTTTGTCGCCCCAGTGTGAACCCGGCCTTAGACCTTCTTTTTAATTAAAGAGGTCATGTCCATCTGGTAAGCAGATTTTATGTATGAGAACTTTGGGTGTATCTGAATTGCAAGCGGTGAAGGAATTCCCCCTTTTTTTCTCTCTGTGGGTCAACCATCAAGATACAACATTGAATATTATGGACTGTATAATTCACCTATTGTTTTAAAATTAAAATAAAATTGGTGCACTATATGTATATGTCTACTACAAGTGGTAAATTTGTTGCACTTTATGCACATGTTCACTTTATTCCATGATATACAGGGTATGGTCTTATTACAGCGTACACATTCAATTTATTTAGCGCCCCCTATCACCTATTTTCCAAACTCTTTGTATGGTAGGTACACTAATACGTCTCTTTATATAGACATAGAAGGCAAATATGAATATACACCTATTCACTACCCTATATATGTGTAGCGGCCTCACCCTCTCTCTCTTCTTTAGCGGTTACTTTGGCTTCAGTCTAGGGGTACCTTGAAGGGGAGAGCGAGGTGCGCCACGGCCCATGTCCTCTAGATTACAGCATGTAGAGGTGAAGGCCAGCATAAAATTACATTCGGGCTGTGTATACGCTCAGAGCCAAGTCTGTTCTGCTGATAACCCCCCTTTGCTCCCAGTAATTGGAGTACCACACACTGAAAAAGGTCCAACACGTATTTTTTCCATAACGGCAAACAAATAGTCCTTTGCGAGCAGACAGTTTGAGACCCATAGAACAGTCCAGTATTGGTGGGGAGTAGGTCAAGGCACAATCCTCAAAGAAACTAAACCTTTGAGGTTTCACCAACGGTTGCTAAGCACAGTGGCTGTTAAATGGACTTTTTAGTTGCAGAGTCTCTTCCAGCGACTTTAGTGAACAGGAACTGGAGTTACCTTCGCTACGTTGCAGCCCCTGTCAGGGGGAAGACATCCCTAAAAGGGAGTTACCAGAGGCCCCGCCGTCACTGGATTAATGCTGTACCGGGCTATTCGGAAGGGTTACACTCCCCGGCTTCCTCGCCATAGATACGGGTCCCAACACCTTAGGGCCCCTCGGACTCCTCCACCCCCGCGGAACCCAGTCGAAGTCCTGGGCTCCAGGCCTTGGCCGTAGTACCTCACCCCAGGCTTAAGGTGCCTGGGATGGACTCCATCCCTCGCTCCGGCCAGGTAAAGGGCACCTGGGCCCGGATCTCCGGAACGCCAGCACCCAGGCCGCGTCCTCCAACTCTGAACCCCGAGGTCAGGGCGTCCGCCCCTTTCATCCCCTCTCCCTTTGCGTCACAGCTGGTTCCCCGCCCCGCTGTACTGGCGCCAGAAAAAGGACAAAAAGGTACAGTCTTGCGGTGCAGGTTCAACTCTGACCCAGGGCGACAACGCCACCTGCAGGCCACAGGGAACCTTGCACCACCAGAGTCCTCCAAGAACCACAAAAGGGATTCTCAGATTCCCTAACAATTAGTACATCTGGGTTAAATAACCCAGATGTTCCCCCCCCAAATTTAAATACCCGCTACACATGTGTATTAAATAATAGTGTCTGTATCCCTATACTCCAACCCAAACATTGACCACTAAACATAGTCTATAGGCCTTTTTCTATTTTTCTATATACGTCTTTTACATATGTCGTTTATTTGCCAGGTGTATGCTCTCACTTTATGGCAAGCTCCTTTCTTTGGCTGAAACATATTTGATGCACTCTCACATTGGGGCTGCCCGTGCATTATTCCGTCTCTCCCTGTGTTTCGGGCTGAGCGTTCCACGTTTCTTAATTGCAATCTGGGTAAGTTTTTATGAGTATTCAATACACATTATAAGCACAAATTTAGTTTATTTTTCTTTTCAATTTTATTGTCCCATGAGAAACATATACAATATACTTCATTTTTGACATTGGTGTATAAACTAGTGTAGCGCCCACTACCTTTTGGTATGTGTACAAATAGGATTTTATTGTTTTAAACTGTCAGTGCAGGCAAAATCTAGTCAGACCTGTGCATTAAGCTAGGCCTGGTTGTTTTCATCTGGGACTGGGAGTGTCAGAGTAGCAGTGGGTGTGGCCATCTGTGCTCAGGCTCTGGAAATCCTCCCCTGCTATCAGGGAGAATGTTCTGGAAGGTGGCGGAGCTGGAAGCTCTGAGTGACAGGCAGCTTGTGTGGCAGCTCTGACCAATCCCCAACTAGGATTGAAAGGGGGCGGGCCTGCTATATAAGCTGAGGTAACATGCCACTGGGGAGGAGTCTTGAGAGGAAGGAAGATGGAGCAGTAGTGTTTCTGTGTGGAGGCCCCAGGCTCGGGGCCTGGGGCCTACCAGGTGCTGAGGAGAAAGTCCTGGACGAGGACCACTTTTCTTCAAACACAGCAGAGGAGGAATTCAGGAATAAAAGAAATGAGTTATGGAACTGTTACTGCTGGACTGTGCAGTGGAACCATGTCTCTTCCATGGACCGGACACCATGGAGAAGGTCAGTGGGTACACGACAGCAAGTGATGGGACCGGAGGAGTCTATTGGAGAAGCTTGTGAATATCTGCTGTTGCCCCCAGTAACTGAACGCCACAAGGGGGTGTCTTAGACGGGATGTTGCACAGTCAGTCCTATACAGCATGATGTTACAAGGAGAGAGTCTAAACTTAAAGCGGAAGTAAACCCAACGATTTAATAGTTTAAAAAAAAGTTACATTTCCGGCATGCCGGAAATGCTAACTGTCACATTGGCTGTACTCTCAACCAAACTGTCACACCATCCAATGGCTGGTGTCATAACTGATCACATGTGCAGCATCATGGCAGTTGAAGATTAAACAGAGGCCAAGATGGCAGCTTCCTTGGCTGAAAATGATAGGAGGGTTTACTTCCATTTTAATGTGGAAGGCTGTGGCCGGGGAACTCAGCCTCCACATCACTGGACTATTTGGGCCTAGTAGTCCATCAGTTATCATTTGCTATTAGAGGGACTGTGGTGTCGGAGAGGTGTGTGTGAGTATACGCTCCGGACACAGGCCCAGCATTTGGATAACTGTTATCACCACAGAAAGTCATTCAGAGTGACTTTCCTAAAGAAAGCAGGAAATTCAGTGCAGCATAAAAAGGGAGCAATAGTCTGCAGTGACACAGCTCACTAAACTACAATCTTTGCTGTGCCTTATCTTCAGAATGTAAACTACCAATGTGCTAATATCTATGGGCATCCCATGTCATTACATACTTCCCAACTCTACCCAAGAAATCCCTACAATAAAAATACCGCAAGGTAAAGCAAGTGACTCTTCATTGTGTCTAAAGAAGGGGAAGTGAGAGAAATGGATGAATGGAGGGTCAGACAACAAGGTGATGTGTGGATCTTTTGAACTTGGCAGTATGTGCACCGCTACAAATGGAGGTCCACCGAGATCTACTTGCCATCTGTTGTCGTTGCCCCTAGCAACCATCATTAGAAATTGCTGGAAGCCCGGGGAAACCTTGCTTATCTCGCCAACTTGGGGGGTAATGAGGAAAGGACTGTATTTTCGCTTGTGAAATTGACTTTATTACATGTTGTTGCACATAGCAAGCAAAACTCAGCTTGTTGCCAAGTGCCGTTACCCCTAGCAACCGTTCAGGATCAGCGCTGCCTGCCCGCTCCCTGTATTCAGTTGTACTAATGGACACCTATAATGGTGATAAGTCCTGCATTCAGTGACTGTAACCAAAGTGCTATCACCCGTGACAACCACGGCGAGCGATCGCGCTCACTGGATTTACAAGTGTGTCCAGCGCCTTGCACAGCACGGACACTTTTCACTGTTTGCAATGGACTTTGTCAATCCTGCTTCCACAGTGAAAGACTGTAAATGTGCTTGTGAGATGTCTGCTGTTGCCCCTAGTAACTGAAAGCCACAAGGGGGTGTCGTGGACGGGGAAAGCTGAAGTCATTCCCTTACAGTAGGGCATCGCAAGGAGATTTCACCGTGTTAAACGGTGACTACTGCAAGTTTGCCTGCCTTCAGTCTCAGTTGTGACGCAGTTTTAAAAGATTAAAATGTGTCTGGGCTGTGTCTGCAGTTCATCGGCGCCTGCCACCAGGTGTCGCTACAATGTGCGCGGCTGCGAACCTGCAAACAGTTCCTCACACGCTGAACTTACTAGTAAAGGGGTGGAGCTACGCCCCAGTGGAGGACTGTTACGGAGACCAGCGAGCTGCACGCCAGACACGAGGCAGGTAAAGATTGAGGAATAAGGACGGAGAAAGCCCGCTACAGAGTGGTCGCCTGAAGTGCAGTATCGGGTGCTGGTGGACACCGGCATCCAGCTGGAACTCACCGGAGGACTTGCCTTATAAGTAGTAGCAGGAGTGGAGAGGCTATGTATGTTGTGTCCTGGATGTCGCATCCCCACAGGTGGAGTCAGTGTCTGAGCCCGGTGCGGATACTGTGGGAACCCACTCACCTGCCTAGGGCCTGTACAGCAAGAGGAAACCTACTACTCCTCCAATCTACTCACTGGGCTATGTACGTCCCAGCTGCAAGTGCATCAGAGGGCCGTAGAGGGCCGTGCATCACCAACCTCAGTGGTGAAAGAACTTTTCCCAGGCTCGTCCATTCCTGAGTTTCAGGACAAAGTCAATGAAGAGGATGTCGGGAAGACCTGTGGCCTGGCCAGGGGCCCGGAGGTTGCTAGTGCTGTTGTGCGGCCTCCGGTTGATATCCCTGAAAAAGCCGGCTCCAAGTAAGACCCTTGCTGTGCCCATCCGGAAGGAGCCCATGCTGTCGGAGGGGGATCCCTCAGGTGGGCTGGATGGGGTGAGCGAGGGCCAGGTCATTGACTGGGGTTCGCCCAGTGTGCTGGAAAAATTTGAGTCCCTTGAGAATCTGTTTACTTGGTCGTCCCCGGAGGAAGCCTCTTCAAGTGATGAGGAGGCCTGGTTCACTGAGGAATCCCCTTCAACAGTAACCCCAGACAAAGTGACAGAGGAACCACTACACCCAGCACATTCCCAGGAAAAATCCCGAAAACTCTTCACCAGTCCGCCCTACAAAGACTAAGGTACCCACCTACCGTCAGTGGGTCAGTAAGGACCCTGACTCTTGTGTCTTGCCCGGCCGGGGGAAGCCTAAGGAGCTGCGCAGGTTTTCCCCGTTTCAACGGGAGGTACAGCGGAGGGTTGCCTTAGAGTGGGGCCTGGACTATCCCTATGTCTCCTCCCAAGTAATAGACATTGTTGAGAGCTCCCGGGAGAGATGGAAGAATGACTTAATTTGGGACTACCTCCATGTTCGTAAGCCAAATCGGGTGCCAGAGGGTGAAGCTTGGGCTTGTTTTAAGGACATGTACAAGGAGTGGAGACTGGGGCATGCAATTCACAAAGACAGAGTCCTGGTTGTGAAGGTGGGTCGGCCTACCAGGAGCCACTCTGTCGCTGTCAGAGGGGAGGGGGATGTCCGAAGGAGGTTGCCGGATCCCCGCTTTTACTTGTAGTTGGACTGCTGTGTGTAGTAGCCACAAGTGAGAGCACCTACCAGGACTGCCAGTGGTAGCAGGGTTAGGGTGGGTTTCCCCAAAGACAAAACCATGCAGAGACAGCTAATGTCTGCCATCCAGGGTGCCTAATGAGAAGGATATGATTAACATGTACAAATATATAAGGGGTCCATATAGTGAACTTGGTGTTGAGTTATTCACTTTATGGTCAACACAAAAGACAAGGGGGCACTCCTTACGTCTAGAGGAAAAAAGATTTCATCTCCAAATACGGAAAGGTTTCTTCACAGTAAGAGCTGTGAAAATGTGGAACAGACTCCCTCCAGAGGTGGTTCTGACCAGCTCAGTAGATTGCTTTACCTACTTCCCACATGGCCACTGTACATATACGGCCGGGTGGGCACTCTCTCCTTCTGAGTGGACATTCAGGAACGTCCCTCAGAAGGAGGGGGATCGCGCGTGCGTGTTCCCGCGCAGTGGCGCGATCCCGATGCACTCGTGTCATCCAGACACGGCGCATCTCAGATCGGCAGGAGGGCTCTGTAATTGGCCCTCCTGATCACATGACGGCCGTGTCCAATCACTGCCATCATGTGATGTAAACACAGAGCCGGTTGCTAGGCGATCGGCTCTCCTCTCCTCGCACAGAAGTTGTCGGTGAGAAGAGGAAAGTGGATCGCTGCAGCACGGCTGGTGATCAGTGAGTATGAGCTGTTTTTTACTCACTGATCACAAGCCTAGTGTCCCCACAATGTAAAACACACACAGTAAACACACATGTCCCCAAAAACACATGTCCCCATACACACATGTCCCCACATAGTAAAAACACATGTCCCCACACACAATGTCCCCACACACATGTCCCCACATAGTAAAAACACCTGCCCCCCACATATGTAACAGTAAAATCACATGTCCCAATGATCATTTGCACACATATGTCCGTGATCTCCTGCGCACATCTGTACATGATCATTTGCGTACATATGTCCGTGATCACACGAACCAATTATTATACACTTAACAGGAATTTTTTTACCAAAAACATGTAGCAGAATAAATTTTGTCTTAAATTTATGACAAAATTCGATTTTATTGGATTTCTTTTAAAATATAAAAAAGGAAGAAAGAAGCCCTAGGGCTAACGTTGCGCTAGATAGAGTGAGTGGGATAACAATAAATGATGTAATAACAATATGAATGATGTAATAACAATATAAATAGCAGCTAGCATATATAGCTAAATACAAAACTATAAAAATCATAAAGGTCAAAAGTATGCAGCGCTAATGAGATTGATAATCAATATCCCCAAAAATTAACCCAAATAAACAGTTTATCTTCTCTTCAGCCTTTCACAAAAAAAGGGTGCAGAGAGCTGAAGTTACACTCTGCAGCTCTGAGACATTCCCCTTTACACAGCACACAGGAACAGAGCTGACAGCCTCAGCTCTGTTCCTGTGTGCCCCCCAAATTATTTTAGCACCAGCCGCCACTGCTGCAGAAATACTACAGAAGACGGTCAGAGACTGTAGATGTGTTACAGGAGATGATCAGAGACTGCGGACATAAACATTACATATGTGTCCCTTCCCTCCAATGAGCTCTCAGAGTTGCAGAGTGTAACTTCAGCTCTCCGCACCCTTTTTATGAAAGGCTGAAGAGAAGATAAACAGGTCGGTTGAGGAGATACCGCCATGGAGATCTAAAAGATTGTGGGGAAATCTTATTCCCTGTGCTGGGTGAGACTGTTTTATACAGTCACGGATATCTGGTAAGCAGGATATATAGCTTTTCCACCTGGGTGTCACCATCGTAACCATCATTTCACTTTTGGGAAGAAGTTTCACTTACCACTTTCCTTGGAACACTTCACTTCACCTTGGATTTTTCTTTATTCATTTTTTATTCACTATATTCAGGAGATTTTTGTTTATGGATTTTCTTTTTTTCCCAATTCACGGTTTCAGTAATTTGAATCAATTTATGGACTTATGAATTTTACACACATGTGATTGAGTTTTCACTCATAAATTCCGGATGAATTTTTGGGGATATTGATTATCAATCTCATTAGCGCTGCAAACTTTTGACCTTTATTATTTCTTTTAAAATAGAAAGAAGAAAATATTGTTTTTTTTTCAAAATTTCCGCTCTTTTTTCGCTTATATCGCAAAAAATAAAAAACGGAGTCGTGAATAAATACCACCAAAAGAAAGCTCTATTTGTGCGAAAAAAATTATAAAAATTTCATTTGGGTACAGTGTAGCATGACCGCGCAATTGTCATTGAAAGTGTGACAGTGCTGAAAGCTGAAAATTGGTCTGGGAAGGAAGGGGGCGAAAGTGCCCAGTAAGGAGGTGGTTAAGAAAGGCCTGGATACTTTCCTAAATGTACATAATATAAATGAGTACTAACATTTATAGGTAAAGTTGATCCGGGGTAAATCCGATTGCCTCTCGGGAGATCAGGAAGAATTTTTTTCCCCTGCTGTTGCAAATTGGATCATACTCTGCTGGGGTTTTTTGCCTTCCTCTGGATCAACTGTGGGTATAGAATTGGGTATATGGGATTGTACGATATTTTTTATTTAATTTTTACATTTTTTTATGGTTGAACTGGATAGACTTTGTGTCTTTTTTCAACCTGACTATGTAACTATGTAACTATGACACTGTTATGGACAGCAGGGTGTGCTGTCTCTGCTCAAGTCCCTTTGTTATTTGCTTCTGTGAGGACTTTTTGCACGAGAACTCGCTATCTGCTTCAAAAGGGACTTTCTTGTTCAAAGCCAGTTACCAGTTATTGCTAATGGACTCTTTTACTCAGGAGCTCAACACATTTATTCTTGCTTCTGGGCACTCTGGAGCTGATTTACTAATAACAGTGCGCTGCGCTGGTTCAAACCTTAATTGGTGTGCCGGATAACTCCTTCACTTGGCGCAGGAACCAGCGGCGCACTGTTATAGTAAATACACATGTCAGCAGCGCTCTATTGAAAATGAATGGTTCCCTATGGGAGCCCATTGATTTGAATAGAGGTCGCCCGGGAAGTCGAATGAAGCGTATCCGACTCGCGGGGCGACTTGTGTGCCGGCTGACACAGGGACAGCGCGACTTTGCCAGGCAAATTGGACACGACCTGAGTGCGTGAAGCAGCCGCTCAGGTCGTGTCCTAGAGGCGACTAGCTGGCCGAGAATGTCTCCAGCGCGATGGCATCGCGCTGGTTCTCGGCAGCCTCGCTGTCCCGTGTTTGGTATGAATCATGAAGGGGATCTCCACGCCGAATTTTAATGAAAAAAAACAGCGTGGGGGTTCCCCTTCAGGAGCATACCAGGCCCTTAGGTCTGGTATGGATTTTAAGGGGAACCCCCTAAGCCGAAAAAACGGCGTGGGGGTCCCCCCAAAATCCATTCCAGACCCTTAGGTCTGGTATGGATTTAAAGGGAAACCCCCTAAGCCGAAAAAATGGCGTGGGGTCCCCCCCAAAATCCATACCAGACCCTTATCCGAGCACGCAACCTGGCAGGCCGCAGGGGAAGAGGGGGGACGAGAGCGGCCCCCCCTCCCTCCTGAACCGTACCAGGCCGCATGCCCTCAACATGGGGGGGTGGGTGCTTTGGGGCAGGGGGGCGACCTGCGGCCCCCCCACCCCAAAGCACCCTGCCCCCATGTTGATGGGGACAAGGGCCTCTTCCCGACAACCCTGGCCGTTGGTTGTCGGGGTCTGCGGGCGGGGGCTTATCAGAATCCGGGAGCCCCCTTTAATAAGGGGGCCCCCAGATCCCGGCCCCCCACCCTATGTGAATGAGTATGGGGTACATCGTACCCCTACCCATTCACCTGGTGGCAAAAAAAGGTAATAAAAAACACAACACAGGTTTTTAAAGTAATTTATTAGGCAGCTCCGGGGGTCTTCCTGCCGGGCGCCCCGCTATCTTCTTCCAGCTCTTTTGCTAGCGGGGTCCCGTGCTTCCTCGACGTCTTCGGGGGTCTTTCTGCCGGGCGCCCCGCTATCTTCTTCCAGCTCTTTTGCTAGCGGGGCGCCCGGGCTTCGTCGTCGCCTTCTTCCGACTTCGGGGGTCTCTTGTTCTGTTCTCCGGTTCTTCTCCCGCTCTCCGGTGCCTTCTCCACGATCTCCGGTTCTTCTCCCGCTCTCCGGTGCCTTCTCCGCGATCTCCGGTTCTTCTCCCGCTCTCCGGTGTCTTCTCCACCTTCTCCGGTTCTTTCTGCCTTCTGCCGAGCGCCCCTCTATCTTCTTCCAGCTCTTTTGCTAGCGGGGGCCGGTCTTCTTCGTCGCCTTCTTCCCTCTTCTGTTCGCCCGATGTTGCCTCGTCGCTGTCCACCGCTACAATGCTCTGTCCGAGCAGCGGTGCCACTTTTAGTGGCATGGGGCGTGGTCACCGGCTGATGCCACCGCTGACCCCGCCCCCGTATGATGTCACAGTCCCGGGGAATGATGGGACTGTGACGTGAAATATGGATTTCACGGGGACTTTCCCCGTGGTGTCAGAGGGGGGCGGAGCCACCGGGTGGCAGCGGACCAAGTGGAGAACTGAAGCGTCGCACAGCGGGAACCTCCAATTCAAACGGAGCGGCCGGAGAAGACAGAAGAAGGGAAGACGCCGGAGCAAGATGCGGACGAGAAGACCGAAGGAAGATAAGGATGAAGGATGAAGGAGGAAGAGGAAGAGGAAGAGGAAGAGGAAGAGGAAGAAACCCGAATGGAGAAAAGAAGAAGATGGAAGAAGAAGAAGGAAGAAGAAGAAGGAAGAAGATGGAAGAAAGGAGAAGACATTAATAAAGGAATTGTCAAAAACCGGCTTTTGTCATTTTTTACATTTTTTACACTTTCTTTGTGAAATGGTAGGGGTACAATGTACCCCTTACCATTTCACACAGGGGGGTGGCCGGGATCTTGGGGTCCCCTTTGTTAAAGGGGTCTTCCAGATTCCGATAAGCTCCCTGCCCGCAGACCCCCACAACCACCAGGCAAGGGTTGTGGGGATGAGGCCCTTGTCCCCATCAACATGGGGACATCCTCCCCATGTTGAGGGCATGTGGCCTGGTACGGTTCAGGAGGGGGGGGGGCGCTCTCGTCCCCCCCTCTTCCCCTGCGGCCGGCCAGGTTGCGTGCTCGGATAAGGGTCTGGTGTGGATTTTAAATTTGGGGTGGAGTTTCCCTTAAAATCCATGCCAGATCTGAAGGGTCTGATATGGATATTTGGGGGGAACCCCACATCATTTTTTTTTAAATTTGCAGTGGGGTTCCCCGTAATATCCATTCCAGACCTGAAGGGCCTGGTAATTGAATTTGGGGGAACCCCCACGCTTTTTTTTTTCGTGGTTATCAAAGACTTTCAATGACTTTTCTCTATATTGCCGGGAGCCGACAATTCATTACAGCCGCGGGTGCTTTTAAATGCCTTTTTTTTTCCTTTAGAAATGTCATTTTGCTGGCGCACTGGGAAGTTCAGAGCTGCGCCTGTTCAACCTATGCAAATTAGTTTACGTGACTTGACATTTACTAAGATTTTGCCGGCGCAGTGTCCCGGCGCGTTTGAACCATTGAAATTCCCGCGCTGAGCTAAAAAAAAACTCTTGCAGCTCGAATCGTACTTGCCGGCGCAGCGGGCTGGTTTTGAAAAAGTTACTTTATCACTCTATTTTGGCCATGTTTGTTATTTGGGCAGGTGTCCCTACACTTCCTCACATCACCCCACATCACCCCCATTATATTCTCACTTCCAGCTTCTTTATATTTAGTGTTTAACATGCCGTGCGCCAGGTCCATAGTGGCGCACTGAGCGCCTCCTCCCGTCCACCGACAACACTATAGTAAATGGGAAATAGGGCTGCGCTACAGGCGCTAATGTTTTGTAAATACCAAAACAGCCATTTCGCACGCAGATGCGCCAATACTCATGGTGCAAACGTTTCGTAAATCAGCCCCTCTGTGTCTCATGGTGCCCATCAAGAGGCATCACCCTTTACGCCCTCCGGCTGGAGTAAAGAGAAGAAGAAAAGAATGTGCTATTTGAATACTGTTCTGTCACCATGCAGAGGATCATGGTGAAGTGCTAATATGTATAGTCAGTGTAAAGTTAGTCTATGTGTTTGTTTATGTCTTCTTTTAGGAAACCTTGGGATGGGATGGATGTCCATCTCCATCGCTGGAACAGATGAAGGCTTGTGGTAGGCAGAGTATTCCTCCCAAGGGAGCCGTACTCTGGCTCCACTTGTATGTCATGTTTGTACAGGGACCTTTAAGTCAGGACAAATATGTGTATGGTCATTGTGTACATGTGACAGTCTGTACTTTTGTGCATCTGCTGTTCCTTTTTCTTTCCCCCTTGTTCCAAATATTTGATATGGGATGCCTTTCCTCCTGAATCCAGGAGTAGGGATGAGCTTGGTGTTCGAGTCGAACATACGTTCGACTCGAACATCGGCTGTTCGACCGTTCAGCGAACATCGAACGATTTGGGCCGTTCGCGCCAAATTCGAGTGACGCGAACGGCCCACAATACACTTTGCCATCGCAGTGCAATCCCGGCACTGTGATTGGCCAAGCATGCACTGTGACCCCGCATGCTTGGCCAATCACATCGCCGGCAGCTAGGAGAGCCATAATTGGCCACAGGCAGGTTGCCTGTGGCCAATTATAGCTCAGGGGGTTTAGCAAACGCCCCACACTATAAGAGACCTCCAGCGCGGCGGCCTTGTGTAGTGTGTTCCGGCGCAGGGAAAGAGAAGGATAGGCAGTGACAGTGTTGATATTCTTTGTGCTATTCTTGTGTGCAGGGAGAGAGAAGGATAGGCAGGGAGAGTGTCAGTGTCATATTCTTTGCTAAACCTTGTGTGCAGGGAGAGAGAAGGATAGGCAGGGAGAGTGTCAGTGTCATATTCTTTGCTAAACCTTGTGTGCAGGGAGAGAGAAGGATAGGCAGGGGACAGTGTCAGTGTCATATTCTTTGCTAAACCTTGTGTGCAGGGAGAGAGAAGGATAGGCAGGGGACAGTGTCAGTGTCATATTCTTTGCTAAACCTTGTGTGCAGGGAGAGAGAAGGATAGGCAGGGGACAGTGTCAGTGTCATATTCTTTACAAAACCTTGTGTGCAGGGAGAGAGAAGGATAGACAGGGAGAGTGTCAGTGTCATATTCTTTGAAAACCTTGTGTGCAGGGAGAGAGATGGATAGGCAGGGGGCAGTGTCAGTGTCATTGTTGCTAAGCCTCCTGCACATTATACACCTGAAGTTAGACCGTATTGCTGTGTTTTCCTGGTGTGTTACACCAACAGGCATTTGCAGCACTTACAGCGGGCGGAGTGTGCCTCCTGCACATTATACACCTGAAGTTAGCCCGTATTGCTGTGTTTTCCTGGTGTGTTACACCAACAGGCATTTTCAGCACTTACAGCAGGCGTAGTGTGATTTCTGCAAAATATACTCCTGAAGCTAGGCCTTATTGCTGTGTTTTCCTAGTGTGTTACACCAATAGGCATTTGCAGCACTTACAGCGGGCGGAGTGTGCCTCCTGCACATTATACACCTAAAGTTAGCCCGTATTGCTGTGTTTTCCTGGTGTGTTACACCAACAGGCATTTGCAGCACTTACAGCGGGCGGAGTGTGCCTCCTGCACATTATACACCTGAAGCTAGCCCGTATTGCTGTGTTTTCCTGGTGTGTTACACCAACAGGCATTTGCAGCACTTACAGCAGGCGTAGTGTGATTCCTGCAAAATATACTCCTGAAGCTAGGCCTTATTGCTGGTTTTCCCATCTCCCTGCAGGCCATTAGAATGTCTGGAAGACAAACAAGGAGAGGCAGACAGTCAGGAGCCAATAAAAGAGGGCAAGCAGGCTCTGTGTCTAGAGACAACAGTGCTGGTCATGAATGCGGTGCATCGCCATCAGCACGTGGCCATGGGACACGCTTGTCCTTCTTTTCGGCAGCTGGACGTGTTGAGCCGCATCATGCCGAAGACTTGGTAGAGTGGATGACCAAGCCCTCCTCATCCTCCTCATCCTCTCTCACCCAGGCTCAGGGTACTGGCAAAGCAGCTGCCAAAGCGTCCTCTTCCCTGGTATCAATGTCATCATCAGTCACTCCTTCCCTAGATCAACCATGTCCTCCTGAGGAGTCCCCCGAACTGTTTAAGCACAGTGTTGGGTACATGCTCCAGGAGGATGCCCAGCGTTTCGAAGGGTCTGATGATGATACCCAGCTAGAGGAAGGCAGTAGCGTGAGAGCAGAGAGAGGGGATGCTCAAGAAGGACACCAATCTGGCAGTCATGTTCCAGCAGCTGCAGCATACTAAGAAGAAACAGGATATATGGACAGCCGCACTCCGAGAACCATCAAGGTTGCCTTTATTTAGGTAAAACACACATAAGGCACTGCAAGTCACAGCAAAATAAACAGGCACAGCAGACGCGTTTCGCGTTTTTTTGTGCGAAACGCGTCTGCTGTGCCTGTTTATTTTGCTGTGACTTGCAGTGCCTTATGTGTGTTTTACCTAAATAAAGGCAACCTTGATGGTTCTCGGAGTGCGGCTGTCCATATATCCTGTTTCTTCTTCGCATCAATTGCATTGCCAGCACCCGTGGTTCCTGGGAAGACACTGATTGTCCACTTGTACTCACCTGGAGCGGTGATCTCTTTCTTTCTCCAGCTGCAGCATACTGCCAGATTGGCTCCAGTGATGAGGAGGGAGGGGATGATGAGGTCACTGACTCCACGTGGGTGCCTAATAGGAGAGAGGAGGAGGAGGAGGAGGATGAGGAGGAGGCACATCTCCAACGAGGCAGGATGCCCTCGGGGGGCCAGCGTAAGGGCAGCATACCGACGGAATCACACCGCAGAGCTCCGCCTGTGCAGGGCGCTGCCTCTGCCCGTTATTCAAAAAGTTCTTTGGTGTGGGCCTTTTTTGAGTCGAGTGCATCAGATCGCACAGCTGCTGTTTGCAACATATGTCTCAAGCGTATATATCGCGTGGCCAAAACATCACCCGCTTGGGCACCACATGCTTGACCAGACATATGTTGACCTGCCATGCAGCTCGTTAGCAAGCCTACCTTAAAGACCCACACCAAAGAACAAAGCGGACCTCTCCTTGCACCGCATCAGCTGGGATCTCCAACCCCACTATACCTTCAGTCCTCTCTGAAACCTGCACTGAGAGGAATGAAGGTGTAGAATTAGGTGTGTCATAGCCAAGTACTTGTGGGCACTCTGCTAGCAGTACACCGACGTCCGATTCTAGCAGGCAAATTTCCCTGCCTCAGCTGCTGGACCGTCGAAAGAAGTTCACTCCCAGCCATCCACATGCCCAGCGGTTGAATGCTAGCTTGGCTAAATTGCTAGGGCTTCAACTGCTGCCTTTTCAGTTGGTAGACTCGGCCCCCTTCCGTGAGTTTGTGCAATGTGCGGTTCCTCAGTGGCAGGTTCCCAAACACCACTTTTTCTCACGGAAGGCGATTCCGGCTCTCTACCGGCATGTGGAAGGCAATGTCTTGGCCTCGCTGGACAGGGCGGTCAGCGGTAAGGTGCATATTACCGCTGACTCATGGTCCAGCAGGCATGGACAGGGACGTTACCTTTCTTTCACGGCCCATTGGGTCACTCTTTTGGCAGCTGGGAAGGATGCAGGACAAGGTGCAGTAGTGTTGGAGGTTGTTCCGCCGCCACGCCTCCAAAATGCTACTACTGGTTGTGACACACCTCTCTCCTCCACCCCCTCCTCTTCTACTTCCTCCATGGCCTCTTCCTGTGCTTTGTCCTTGGAACCAGCGGTGCTCCGTAGGCGTTCAAGGGGCTACGCAAGTACGCAGGCAAAAAGATGCCATGCCGTGCTTGCGCTGGTGTGTTTTGGGGACAGGAGCCACACTGGGGCAGAGGTTCTGTCTGCTCTGCAGGGGCAGGCCGAGAGGTGGTTGACACCATGCCAGCTTAAGCCAGGAATGGTGGTTTGCGACAATGGCACCAACCTCCTCTCCGCCCTCCGACAGGGACAACTGACCCATGTGCCCTGTGTGGCTCACGTCCTTAACCTGGTGGTGCAGCGGTTCTTGGGCAGGTACCCGGGCTTACAGGATGTCCTGAGGCAGGCCAGGAAAGTCTGTGTGCATTTCCGCAGATCTTATAATGCCAGTGCTCGCCTGGCTGAGCTGCAAAAGGAGTTGAACCTGCCCGAGAACCGCCTTATATGTGACATGCCCACCAGGTGGAACTCAACGTTGGCCATGCTGCAGCGGCTGCACACGCAGCAGAGGGCCATCAATGAGTACCTGTGCGACTACGGCACCAGGACAGGGTCAGGAGAGCTCAGGTTTTTTTCACCACGCCAGTGGGGCATGATCAGGGATGCATACACTGTCCTGGCACCATTTGAGGAGGCCACGAGGATGGTGAGCAGTGACAGTGCATGCATCAGTGACACTGTACCTCTTGTCCACCTGTTGGAACATACGCTGCGTGGAATAATGGACAGGGCACTTGAGGCAGAACAGAGGCAGGAAGAGGAGGACTTCCTTGCCTCTCAAGGCCCCCTTTACCCAGACAGTGTTCCTTCTGTCCCACCCATCGCACAGGAAGAGGAGGAGGAGGAGGATTGTGTCAGCATGGAGGTGGAGCCTGGCACGCAGCATCATCAGCAGCAGTCTTTTAGGGATGATTTACAGTCCCAAGAAACCCGTGGACTTGTACGTGGCTGGAAGGAGGTGGCTGCGGATCATGTCGTTCTTAGTGACCCAGAGGACTCCGGACCGAATGCCTCAGCTAACCTACGCTGCATGGCCTCCCTGATCCTGCAAAGTCTGCGGAAGGATCCTCGTATTCTTCGGATCAAGGAGAGGGACCATTACTGGCTGGCCACCCTCCTTGATCCACGGTACAAGGGTAAGGTTGCGGACCTTATCTTACTGTCGCAGAGGGAGCAGAGGATGAGACAACTCCGGGAGGCCTTGCAGAAAGGTCTGTACAATGCGTTCCCAGAGACTGGGAGGTTACAAACTCCTGGTCCTGGACAACGAGTTGCTGAGGCTTCGGTCAGTCAAAGAAGGAGCGGTGGGGAAGGTGGCCGTCTGACCGATGCGTTCAGACAATTCTTTAGTCCGCAGCCCCAAGGTATGATCGGTTCCAGCAACCATCGCCAGCGTCTGATATACATGGTGCAGGAATACCTAGGGGCAAGGTCAGACTTGGACACCTTCCCCACCGAAAATCCTCTGGCTTACTGGGTCTTGAGGATGGATCACTGGCCAGAGCTTGCACAGTATGCAATTGAGCTACTGGCCTGTCCTGCATCCAGCGTTCTTTCAGATTGCACATTCAGTGCTGTTGGAGGATTTGTCACGGATCACAGGGTGCACCTGTCCACCGACTCGGTTAATCGACTGACCTTCATAAAGATGAACCAGGCTTGGATCACCACCAGCTACCAAACACCTGAAGCTGATATAACAGACTAATTTATTTTCAAATGTCACATCCCTTCAAGACTGATGCTGATGCTGAGAGACTGTCCTGTTATGTTGACTGACTATCCTCCTCCTCCTCAATGATCCGATTGATGATAGCTTGGATGAACATTTTTGTTTCTGGGTGCCGCCACCAGTGGCTAAGGCCCAATTTTTCAGCCCCTGTTTAACAGGGGCGTGTAATTACAATTTTTGAGGCAATACTTTGCAACAGAGCTCATTGCTGTGCTCTGTGAGGGGTTGCAGTGTTGTGGCACCAGTGCCTAAGGCCCAATTTTTCTGCCCCTGTTTAACAGGGGCATGTAATTACAATTCTTGATCTAATAATTCACAGCAGGGCCCATTCCTGCACCCACCAAGAGTAACTGTGAGGCCTTACAGTGTTGTGGCAACACCAACATGTAAGGGGCAAATTTCAGCAGAGTATATACGGCAGGCCCCTACTTTCAAACATCCAACTTACAAATGACTCCTCCTTGCAAACGGAAGGATACAACAGGAAGTGAGAGGAAATCTACCCCTAGGAAGGAAAATTCTCTCCTGTAAGAGTTAATATGGGAAAAAAAAGTGTCTCCTCTCCACTGATGCTTTATCAGCAATTCTTGTTTCAATAAAAACCCCAAATTTTCAAAAAACATTTGTCATTAGGACGGAAAGTGAGGTGAACTGTTCTAAACAGGTGCACACTGCACAGACAGCAAAACAAATGTTACAGGGGTAATAACCCTTCCCTATGTTTTCGAACGTTCGCATCCATTGTATTTAATAGGGTTCTAACGTTCGTGCGAACTTTCGGTCCGTTCGCGGGTTCTGGTGCGAACCGAACCCGGGGGTGTTTGGCTCATCACTATCCAGGAGGTATTTTCGTAAATTCTTTACTCACCACAGCTGAGGACAGCTGTGATTTTGGTGGGGGTGAGTGTAGCCCCCAGTACCTTTTGGTACGTGTAGAAATAGGGTTTTATTGTTTTAAACTGTCAGTGCAGGCAAAATCTAGTCAGGCCTGTGCATTAAGCTAGGCCTGGTTGTTTTGATCTGGGACTGGGAGTGTCAGAGTAGCAGTGGGTGTGGCCACCTGTGCTCAGTCTCTGGAACTCCTCCCCTGCTTTCAGGGAGAATGTTTTGGAAGGGAGCAGAGCTGGAAGCTCTGAGTGACAGGCAGCTTGTGTGGCAGCTTTGACCAATCCCCAACTAGGATTGGAAGGGGGTGGGCCTGCTATATAAGCTGAGGTAACATGCCACTGTGGGGAGTCTTGAGAGGAAGGAAGATAGAGAAGTAGTGATTCTGTGTGGAGGCCCCAGGCTCAGGGCCTGGGGCCCACCAGGTGCTGAGGAGAAAGTCCTGGATGAGGACCACTTTTCTTCAAACACCGCAGAGGAGAAATTCAGGAATAAAAGAAAGGAGTTATGGAACTGTTACTGCTGGACTGTGCAGTTGAACCATGTCTCTTCCATGGACCGCGGACCATGGAGAAGGTCAGTGGGTACACGACAGCAAGTGATGGGACCGGAGGAGTCTATTGAAGAAGCTTGTGAATATCTGCTGTTGCCCCTAGTAACTGAACGTCACAAGGGGGTGTCTTAGATGGGATGTTGCACGGTCAGTCCTATACAGCATGATGTTGTGAGATGGGAAGCAGCGCTCATTGTCTGGACACTGTTTTGTTTAAAATGAAATATTTAACTGTCATTCTGCTGTTTGGCCACAAGATGCCGCTGGTTTATTTTGACACAGCTAACGAGCTGTTTGGACAGAGATTCATGAGAGAGAGAGAGAGAGCAGTCAGCCATTTTGAGAAGGAGTTTTGTTATGAGGACTGTGAGCAGAGAATCCTACGGTATCCAGGTGTGGAAACAGACTTCAGTGACCAGAACTGCAGCTAAAGCCTCGTACACACGACCGAGTTTCTCGTCCAAAACCGGCAAGAAAAGTGCCGCGAGAGCTTTTTTCTCAAGAAAACCGTTCGTCTGTATGGTTTTACGACGAGAAAATTGCCATGAATCTCGACGAGAAAATAGAGAACCTGCTCTCTATTTTCTCGTCAGGATTCCAGATTTCCTCGTCGTGTTTCTCGTCGGCCTGTTTTGTGACGAGAAAATGGTTTGTGTGTATGCTTTAACGACTCTTTCAAAAGCGCGCATGCTCAGAAGCAAGTATGAGATGGGAGCGCATCTTCTGGTAAAACAAGCCTTCGTAATGGAGATAGCACATTCATCACGCTCGAAATTATTGCATCGTTTAAATGTTGTGCATTGAAATCTTCTTTAGAATGTTACATTAATCAAAACGAAAGAACTTCTTTTGCTGCTGATATTCACACAGAGTTATGACTATCTTTTTTTAACCTTTTTCATGCTGCTCTTAAGAAGATTTATGTGTATTATATTGTGCAAGTTTTTATGAATATTTAACATTTTTAGATTTTTCATACTGATGTTAATTTTAATTTCGCAATGTTTTGATAGTGATCTCCCATTGAATATTTTAATATATAGTTGTTAAATTTTACACCCTCTTTTTGGGAAATCAGATTCTTTTATTTTTTTGGGGGGTTGTTATCTGTCCCTTTTTTTGTCAGTCAAATGTATCTGCTTACTCCAAAGCTAAATTTTTAATTTTTACAAATACACATAGTCAAGTATGAACTTAAACAAAAATAACATTTATTCATGTTTTGTAAAAAATAAAGAGAAGGCAGCGCTGGAGAACCTGCTGCCATTTGTGCATCCCAGGGAACCCAGAGCACACATCAACCCTGTGTGGACACTAAAATTGGGAGCTTGAGAAGGCCAACATTTCTGAGCACAATCTGATGCTGGCCTCCCAGAGGTCAGGAACAGCAGCAGGTGAGATAAATGTCCCAAGTCTGTGGTACTACAACAGGCTGCCTTCTGTCCGACCACAATGAAGCAAGGCCATCACTTCCTCGTCTTCCTGGCAACCTTCCCTGCAACCTTCCCTGAAGCCTTCCCTGCAGCCTTCCTTCTTCGTTTGGCTGGAGGCTGGGCCACTGGAGGGGTACTCCTGTCAGGAGGAGGAGGAGGTGGAGGAGAAGGGGGTGGCGCAGAAGAACAAGGTGGAGGTGGAGGAGAAGGGGGTGGGGCGGAAGAACAAGGTGGAGGAGGTGGAGAAGAAGGGGGTGGGGCGGAAGAACAAGGTGGAGGTGGAGGAGAAGGGGGTGGGGCGGAAGAACAAGGTGGAGGAGGAGGTGGAGGAGAAGGGGGTGGGGTGGAAGAACAAGGTGGAGATGAAGGAGAAGGGGGTGGGGCAGAAGAAGAAGGTGGAGGTGGAGGAGGAGGTTGAGGTTGGGACAGTTGTGCCACCTCACAAATTGCTGTATTGGGGGTAATTTTTTCCATCACCCCCTTGTTGAGCAAGGTGATGAGCAGGGGCTCGCATAGGAGGCGTTGCTCCATGCTCATCACCTTGAACTTTGCCTCCACTAGGCCGGCAATGGCCTCTTCTGAGGATGTGGGCTCCTTGAGGGTGGCATGGGCCTCTCGAATAAGGGCCATTGCTGCCTCACTGGTGGTCCTGTCCCTCCTGCCTCTTTTGGGAATTCGGATGGGAGGCACCTGTGATCTGGTGCTTCTCCTTTGCCCTGCCACCTCCTGCCTTCCACTGGGCCCTGCCACCTCCTGGCTGCCACTGGGCCCTGCCACCTCCTGCCTTCCACTGGGCCCTGCCACCTCCTGGCTGCCACTGGGCCCTGCCTCCTCCTGCCTGACAGTTTCCAGACCCTCCTCCTGGCTGATTTCATCCTGTGTATGAAAAAGGGACATAGTTTAATATGTTGCTTTAATCTTTGCATCAAAATTTATAATCATGATTGAAGCAATTAGAATGTAAATCCTGAAATCATTTTCTAAAATTTACAACTACATCAGATTGACTATTTAGCACCCAATTAAGTGCAGACTAATGTCTAGAGATCTTGATTTCACTTGTGGAACTCTAAATAGTTTATGTTTGTCATCTTGACATATTTGTCAAACATTAAGTTTATCCCAATACATTTTCATTAAATACTATACCTGGCTCCAGATGGCCAAATCAGGATCATCCAGGATGGCTGCCTCCTCTTGCTCCAGAGAAGGCTCAGGTTGGCTGCAGGGAAGTCTGGGGGGAAGAGTGGAGAGTGATGGCCTTGCCTCAATGTGGTCATCCAGGAAGGACATCCTGCTGTAGAACCACAAATTCGGGACATAAACATCTGCTGCTGCTCCTGACCTCTGAGAAGCCAGGACCTTAGAGCGTTCATTCCTGTATGAGCCTCTCAAGCTCCCAATTTTAGTGTCCACCTGTTTTGTTGTGGCTGTGGGCACCTTGGTATGCACAAATGGGAGCAGGGTCTCCAGCGCTGCTTTTCTCACCCCTCTTTTTTTGTGGATGGGGTTTTTCGTCTCCCACAGAGCGGGCAGCTCCCTTACCCGGTCTATAAATTCCGCCAGGAAATCTTTATCACTAATGAAGACATTCATATTGTATCTGCAAGTAAAATAAATAATATATAACTAATGTGAGGCAAACAGTCTAACCTCCTTAACATCGTAGTCACCATATATATCCTACAACATTCTCAAGACAGTATAGGCCAACAATTTGTCCAAGTCACAAAATCACATACCTTCGTTCGCACGTCCGTCACTTGAACTCCTCTCTCCGCACACCGAATGTAGTATAGTCACATGTGTGTTTGCTATATATACACCACGCATGCGTCAAACTACGAACACGTCGCTCCGCACACGTCGCCCGCCCATGACGTTCTAACTAACATCTTTTCCCCGCCCCTTCTCTTTCTGCGCGCAGACAGATATGGCGGATTTACAGCAGGTGTCTGATAATTCCGCAACTAACGAGGAGGAGACAAGCCCGGAGACCGAGGAAACGTCATGATCAAGGAGGATATTCAAGGCATCTAATATGTCTTTTGCGGAGATGGCGGAGATGGTGGACATCTTGCTCAAGTCGGATTATGACGCAAAGCATGGGCCGTATAGCAAACCAAATAGAAGGAAGGCCAAAATCCTGAAGAAAGTCGTGAAGAGTCTGAAGACGAATTTCGGGGTGAAACGCTCAAATGAGCAGCTCAGAAAGAGGTGGTCAGACCTCAAACTGAGGGAGCCAGAGCAGTTAAGGAGCATTAAGAGAATGCTAGCAAAAAGTAAGTAAAATGTACACTTTTCTGCTATTAATGTTTTTCTCAACTTTTACATGTTGCTCCTTTTTTTGATTTTATCATATTGGACTCCCTTCCAAAATTTAATATTTAGAACTTGGTTTGGCACAGTAATCGTTCGTTACGTTACAGACACTTTGTTCGGCCACTATCCGCTGTTTCGGCTTATTTTATAGCCACAAAAGTAATTAGACATCTGCGTGTTTTTTAAAAAATTTTGTTCCAAATTTTTAGGCTAAATGATGTGTTTGTAAAGAGAATGAAATGCAAACTTTAGTCAGTGTAAAGGAGAGGACACTCAGCAGCTGCTTCCACATCTGTACTTTGGAGCACTATAGTGTGGGCCACCAGACCCGCCTTTTTTGGGTGTCCCACACAGGTGCATCAGTGATTTTTTGTGGTGCCTCCATGTCTAAAAACTGACAGCCAAAGGTGAATACTAAACATATTATTGGTCAGAAATAATGCATTCATCTTTAACTTCCGCCCAAACACACACTTGTACCCCACTTCCAAGCAATTTAGCCTGTTTTTTATTTTCATAGAGAATTTCAGTGTGATAAATAGACCTTTTGTTTGATTCTCATAATGGAGAGAAGACTGGGAGGAGAACACTCCAGGGAGCACAGGAACCCCACAGCTTCAAAACAACCCCAAACTCCCAAAGACCAACAACCTAAAGATGTGGAGGAAGTTGAGGTGGAGGAAGGAGAAGTGCAGGAAGGAGAGGTGGATGACGTTGTGGAACTGGTCACCACAACAGGTCAGTATCTGTCACCACAGCTTCAGGTAAGAGATGTAGGCCTGCAGAGTTATAATACCTTTTTATTTTGTTTTTAGGGGATGTAAATGTTGTGGTGAAGGATAGTACACGTTTCTCTGCTGACAGTGCCCTCCGAATAATACAGCAAGTGATGGAATGTAGCACGGAACTGGACAGAATTAAACAAAGAATTCATGTGATGGATCAAACATTTAAAGACATTCTAGATGTTTTGGAGAGAATAGAATAAGGCAACCAAACCCCCATTTTTTTTTCAGGAATGACTGTTCATCAACCTTTTAAACTGTTTTTGACAATGCAACCAGCCAAAAATTGAATATGCACACAGTGTGTCAACATGTGCCATCTGCCATCAGGGGATATCCATGTACGTCTTTTGGGGGTGCAACCCCTTCCTCGTATCTAAAGTAGGTGAACTGAGGAAGGGGTTGCATCCCCAAAACACGTCCATTGATCACCCCTGATGGCAGATAGCACATGTTGACAATAGGGATCAGGAGTCTAAAATCCCTATTGGAAAATAATACAAAATGTGTGCATATTCAATTTTTGGCTGGGCAAGGGGTGGCAGGACCCCATATTATGACGGGCACATAGAGACATAGTTTGTGTAAGTGAATGTCTCAAATTGCTCAGAGGTATCCAATGTTGTAATTTTTGGAATGCAACTGTTGTTTTTGTATTTTCCTAAGAAAACAATTTCCGGTTTGTGGCCAGGCAAAAAAAAAGAAAAAAAATACATGTGTGTGAATGTGCACAGAGTAAAATGTTTGAACACAAACAACGTGTAGCTTCTTTTTTCAATACGCTCTAACCTTATTTGTGTTTTTTTTTAAGGTTACATAGTGAAATGGTTGTTATTTACTAAAGGAAAATACACTTGGCACTACAAATGCACTAAGACAAACTAGGAGATAGGAAACAAACAAAAGTTAAAACTTTAAAACAGATTTTTATTTAACTCGTTCCCCAGGAATCTTTAGCCATAGCCTGGCATAGGAATTGCCCCCCTACCCGTGAAATATTGCATATATTTGTCCCGAACCTCACGGGCATTTTGGGGGGGCAAGCCAGGACGGGCAGATTCCAGGCCCGGCAGGGGATTAGCAGGTGAAAGTCCAGCCTCAGGCAATACTGAGGCCATATATGAATTGGATTTTCTGCTGAGAAAATTGTGTAGCACACAGCAGCATAAAACTACATAGTTTATTTTGTACTCCGCCAAGTGTATGGAAGTCAGAAAAATGCGGAACCGGCTGGCCATTATGCCGAAGGCCTTTTTAACGACTCTTCGGCCCCTGGCCAGCCGGTAATTGAACACCCTCTTCTCTGGGGTCAGGGTCCTCTGAGGAAATGGCCTCATAAGATGCGGTCCGAGTCCAAAGGCTTCATCAGCCAAGAAAACAAAGGGAAGTCCTTCAACATTCCCTGCATCCGGTGGCAATGCAAGGTCGTCACTCTGGAGACGGAGGGCAAACTCCGTCTGGATGAAGGATCCCCCATCGGACATCCGGCCATTCTTCCCTACATCAACATAGAGGAATTCATACCGTGCTGACACCACCGCCATCAGCACAATGCTATGAAACCCCTTGTAGTTGAAGTAGTAGGACCCAGAACGGGGTGGCGGCACGATGCGGACGTGCTTCCCGTCTATGGCACCACCGCAGTTGGGGAAGTCCCACCGCGTGGCAAACTCCGATGCCATAGTCTGCCATTCCTGTGGCGTGGAAGGAAGCTGGGGAGTCAAACAAGATGAAAAAAAATTAGAATTTTAAAATCTTACATTACAAGGAGATTCTAATAAAAAACATTAGAGGCCAACATCAATCAAATTCTACGTTTATTAAGGTGTTTTAAATAAGTATAATGGAAGGCTCATGTTTCATATTCATCACCCCCTCTGATGGTCCATTAATAAATTATTTGGGGGGGGTAGATGTGTTTGGCCACAGGATAGCAGTGCAGTGGCGGTGCGTCCAGAGTTGGCGCTGGAGCACTGCCCCCTCTATCCTGCGCCCGTCACTCAGAACAATACATAGGTTCATGCCTTGCATTAACCTATGTATTGTCAATGCCGCCCACTATTCAGGTGGATGGCCCCCTGTTAAGTGACCAACATATGAATAACTGCGGCATTTATGGGGTGAAAATTGCATATCAGAAACAGGGGGGCAAATAGGCTTGCACATTACAGCCTGAGGGATGTAATTGGCTTCGTAAAAGTTAAATAGGGGACGCAGGGGGGGGCCGACATTCCTTGGGTAAACACTAACAGGCTGCTCTGCCAATCATGTTCACCAAGTCTGTTTAATGTTAACATGATTGGCTGATGCAACATCAAGGGAAGGAGAAGACATCAAGGACAGAAGAAGGATGGCGCTGATCACAAGAAGGTATGTGCAGGGCTGGGGGGAAACTGGCTGCATTGGAGGGGACAAAATGGCTGCATTGGAGGGGACAAAATGGCTGCATTGGAGGGGATAAAATGGCTGCATTGGAGGGGACAAAATGGCTGCATTGGAGGGGACAAAATGGCTGCATTGGAGGGGACAAAATGGCTGCATTGGAGGGAACAAAATGGCTGCATTGGAGGGAACAAAATGGCTGCATTGGAGGGGATAAAATGGCTGCATTGGAGGGGACAAAATGGCTGCATTGGAGGGGACAACTGGGGGCATTTAATAGGCACCTTTGCAAAAATGGAGGAAGTTTATTTCCTAAATTGGGGTTGGACCCCCAAACATTTGTTGCAACAGGCGCCCCTGCTGGAAAGGTTAGTGAAGGGAAATATGCATGGAGGAGAAAAAAGGGGCATTTAAAAACTTCCAGCATGCATGGGGACAAAGGGGACATTCTCAGCATATTACAATCATGGTAATTAGGAAAGGATGAAAGAAATACAATACATTAGCATACATGGAATACATAAAATGTGATGTTAATGGAGAAAACTTACCCTAATATAGTCCTCCTGCAGGACTTGTATAATGGCAGAACAGGTGTCTGGGATTATGAGGCCCAGAGCCTGGGGGGAGATGCCTGTCGTGAACTTCAAGTCCTGAAGACTTCTCCCTGTCGCCAGATAACGTAACGTGGCGATGAGCCTCTGCTCAGCACTGATGGCTTCCCGCATAACGGTGTCCTTCCTGGTAATATAGGGGGACACCAAAGCCAACAGTTCCTGAAAAACGGGGTCAGACATCCGCAGAAAATTCCTGTAGTCCTCAGGATTATTCTCGACTATCTCCCGCAGCAGAGGCATGTGGCAGAATTGGTCCCGCTGGAGCAACCAATTCTTGGTCCATGAACTCCTCCTCACACCATTCATGGACTGGTCTTGGTCCAAAACAAGCAGACCAACACCAAGCGCACTCACAGCACGAACTCGACGACGAGAACGTCCAGGCGACATGGCTAGGAAACGGTCGTCTTATCAGAACGTACAGAACAGAACGCACTTTAGAACAGCAAGGCCTATGAATAACGAACTGAAAAACAGAAACGAACGGGCAAGAACGCACTGTAAAACAGATACGACCTGCCTAGACGCCCTGAAAGTCAAGATACGAACCCACAAGCACAAACTGAACCTCAGAAAACGAACTAAAAAAAAGCACGAAGACTGAAAAGCGCGAATCGTCTCTTCCCAAACTTTTACTTCACACGCGGTAACACGAGATCAGCAAAAGGAGCCCAAGGGGTGGCGCCAAGAAAATCGATCTTCCCCTTTATAGTGCCGTTGTACGTGCTGGACGTGACCGCGGAGAACAACGAGGAAATTGGGAAATGTCAGTGTGTACGCATGGAAAGCTTGATGAGAAACTCGTCAAGGTTAACAAGAATCTCGTCAAAAAAACGACGTGTTTTTAACGACGAGAAAATCGGCCGTGTGTACGAGGCTTGAGTGAAGCTACTTGTGTCCAAGATCCTGATCCTGTCCAAAGGAATGAGGAATTGCTTACAGGAAGACGGATGAGAGCTGAGGAACAAAACAATATACACTGCAGGACCGCATACTTATTGGAGAGACATTTTGTTCTGGTCAGAGTCACCAGCGGATGCAGAGCAGACCCAGGTCAGTAAGATCATGCACGCACCCCATACTTTGTTGGCGCCTAGAGACGGAGACCAGGCCTGTAGATAGTTAGTAGGGTCTCTGTTTGTGTCAGGCCACAATTGTTGCTACTGTTCACTACAGGGACTCAATAACCTAAAGTGACGCTTCACAATTGAAGAGCTGATGAACTTTTTTTACAAACTCAAGATAGACTGGCGTCGTGCTCAGGAGGAACACGCAGACACATGATACAACACCGGTTAAGGGAGGGGGAAATACGGTAGAGCTTTGTACGTTTGTAAACTGTTGTGCTGCACCGCAGGCTAGCCCGCACCACACACCCATACAATTATTCTTATGTTGTTTTTAGGGTATTAACAGGTAAGGTGTGGCAGTTTGGTTGTGCCCACCAGTAGGCAAATTACTTTGTCTCTCTCCTGCATCCTACGTAGGGCGCCGCGCTGTGCAGCATAAGGGTCTCAGCCTTTGGGCTGGGTGTCTGTAAATTTATTGTATGTTCCCAGAATTGGCGGTTGGGTTCATTTACCGAGTCTAAGTAAAATTCAGTTTTTAACAAGAGCTGGTGGTGGAGTTGTTTTCCTTGTCCGTGACTTCGCTGTATCCTGGGGAGCCCACCCCGGTACACGTTGTATATCTTGGCGTAGTCGGCAGGATACAGCGACCGTTATGGACGGGAACGCGGAGGGAGACCCTCCCCCGGCGCCAATGGCGCCGGTCCAGGACCCAGCTCAGGATGCGCCAGTGCAAGGCCAACTTGTCCCCACCATGTCTGCCCCAGTAGGGTATATCCCTGTGGGGGCGCTGTTGCGTCATCTGCCAAAATTTGACGGTAAAAACATGACGTTGCAGGACTGGACTGAAAGAGTGCAAAGTGCAGTTAGGATGTGTAACCTGACCCCCGAGCTACGGACAGAGGTTGCGTTGGGGGCTCTAGGTGGTGACGTCAGAAGGACAGTGATGGTGAGGCCCGAATCCGAGAGAGACACCCTAGAGAAAATATTCTCCCTTCTGGAGAAAGCCCGGGGGGCGTACCAAAGTGGTGCAGTTGCGGAGCCACTTCTTCAACAGACCGCAGCGAGCGGGTGAGACCCTAATGCAGTACTCCAATGCCCTACAGGAGATGTTAAGTGAAATGCCGCGGCGAGACCCCGAGGCCATGGGAGCCTTCCGGGGGGTGGACCTGCTACTACGAGACCAGTTCATAGTGGGGCTCTCCAACAAGTTCTTATGGGACAAATTGCAAGAGATGACCCGGATGTCGCCCGACATGACGTTCTATAATGTCTACTAGACTTGTGCACAACGGAAAAATTTGTTCCGTTTCGGTTCGTTTCTTTCCGGTCCTGTTGATTCGTAATCATTCGTAATTTTGCTAGACGGGATTTTTCGTGTTCGGACTCATTCGTATTTTTGCAAGCGACATTTTTCGTTGAATTTTTTGTTGCTTTATAATTCGTACTTTCGGTAGAGTACGTTGTTTTTCGTTGATTCTGGACACAACTCCTACTTTCGTAACTTTTTTTGGGTTCGTACTTTCGGTAGAGTACGTTGTTTTTCGTTGATTCTGGACACAACTCCTACTTTCGTAACTTTTTTTGGGTTCGTTGATTCGTAATTTTCCGTGTCTCTCTCACAACGACGCTGCCTATTATGCCTAATGTGCTTCGAATGGATTTGTACTTTTCTAAATACATTGCAGTTATTTGTAACGATTCGAAATCTCGTATTTTACTTTCGTTTTTAACATGCGGCTATAGGCTCCGCCCCTGTACACCATTTTCAGAGGGTTCAGCACGGTGAGGGAGAAGCAGAGAGCAGAGCAGAGTGAGTGTTATTGTGCTTCGAATGGATTCGAAATCTCGTATTTTACTTTCGTTTTTTACATGCGGCTATAACCTCCGCCCCTGTACACCATTTTGAGAGGGAGTTCAGCACGGTGTGGGAGAAGCAGAGAGCAGAGCAGAGTGAGTGTTATTGTGCTTCGTATGGATTCGTACATTCGTAACTTTTTCATAACGAATTATGCCGAAGACATTCGGGCATTCGCTATTTGCGGTATAATTTATTTCGGATTCGGTCTTATTCGTAATTGCTTTGTTCGGAAATTCGAATGCTTCCGAATGTCCGAAAGTTGCTAAATTCGGACGAATTTCAATTCGTTACGAAACGAATTGCACAAGCCTAATGTCTACCTAGCCGCTCTGGAGAGAGAGGAAGAGCACATGTCTGTGACGGAGAGAGTAGCCAGTGGCATCCATGCTACAGGAGGGCGGTCTGCATCCGAAGACTCAGAGTCCTTAAGGAATGTGGTTCATGACCTGCAGACGGAGTTGAGAGAACTCCAGCTGGAAGTGTCTCAGATGAAGGCAGGATCACTCCGGTCACCAGAAATTACCCCGGTCCCCCGCGCTACCCCACCCAGGATAACTCAGGTGCGAGGGTTAGTTAAAAGGGGGTCCCTTCGCTGGGCTTGTCGACAGTACAGCCATATGGCCAGAGAGTGCCCAGAACAGATGAAGTCTGAGCCGATGTTAAACTTCCGACCGCCGCGGTAGCTGGGCGTCCTGCGGCAGTATGCCAGAAGCTAAGCCCTATGCGTGAGGAGCACAACCTGTATGCCAGCAGCCCCGTTATGGAAGCCGATTTGGAAGGCCAGAAGGTACGCTGCCTAGTTGATACAGGGTCGGAGTGCACCCTTATGCCTCTGGAGTTCTTCGAAAGGCACTTTGGACATATGATGGAGCCGGAAGACGGGAGCGTCATCAGGCTGACAGCTGCCAATAACAGGGAGATGTACATCTGAGGCATAGTCTGGATGCGGGTCCGACTGTTTGGGCAAGACGTCGGCAAGAAAGGGATCATGCTGGTGAACCATTCGTCCCGGAGAGGGATGGATGTGACGCTAGGTATGAATGTGCTGAGAGACCTAGACCATCAACTCTATGCCAAAGAAGGGCCGAAGTATTGGCAACGGGCCACCACACACCAGCCGACCCAGAAGGTTTTACAGCAGATGGTGAGGAGCTGTAGTCTGCAAAAGAGCAACATGTCTGGTCGGCCCATTGGACACGTGAGGGTGCCGCGGAGGACCCCAGTGAAGGTCCCACCTCGTCAAGAACGAATATTGATGCTGCCGGTGGGGGCAGGACGACAACTGAATGGACTGGAGGTCCTGATCGAGCCGGCTTACCAAGAGGAGACGCAGACTCGCCCACTGGTAGCCCGGGCCCTCGCAATTGTGAAGGATGGATGTGTGCCTGTACGCTGCCTCAATGTTGAAGACTGTGAGTTAACCGTGCCTGGGAATACCTTGCTGGCCAAAGTTTATGTGTCTGAAGGGGATATGCCTCAACGAACGAGCTTCACACTACAGCCAGATAGGAGGTCAGCCTGGACCTATGCTGTAGAGGTCCATCAACCGGAAACCCCGACAGCGGAGTGGAACGGTCGAGTGATCATGGCTCGGATGGGGGTGGACTGCAAGACCCTGACTCCAGGACAACAGAAGCTGCTGGAAGACACCATTTGGGAATTTCAGGAGGCATTCTCGAGACATGAAGAGGACTTCGGGTGTGCTTCCGCCATTGAACACGAAATCTCCACCGGCGATACTGCACCAATCAGGGAACGTTACCGGCAAATCCCACCTAAAATGTACCAGGAGGTGAAAGATATGGTTACCAGCAAAACCGAGTGATCCAGGAGAGTCAAAGTCCGTGGGCTGCTCCGGTAGTCATGGTGCGGAAGAAAGATGGGAGTCTCCGGTTCTGCGTGGATTATCGGAAGCTGAATGCCCAGGCCGTCCGGGATGCCTACCCCCTTCCGCGGATTGAGGAGTCGTTGTCCGCCCTCAGTCATGCAAAGTTCTTCTCGACTCTTGACCTGGTTAGTGGGTATTGGCAGGTACCAATGGCCAAGAAGGACAAAGCAAAGACAGCCTTCATCCTACCTATGGGACTCTATGAGTTTAACCGAATGCCGTTTGGCCTGTCCAATGCCCCGGGAACATTCCAGCGGTTGATGGAGCACTGTCTGGGGGATCACAACTTAGAGTCGGTATTGATCTACCTGGACGACATAGTAGTATTTGGGGCCTCTTTTGAAGATCACCTCCAGAAGCTGCGACAGGTCCTAGGACGGGTGCGAGATCATGGGCTCAAGATCAAGCCCAAGAAGTGCCAACTGTTTAAACAACAGATAGAGTATTTGGGACATGTGGTCACCCAGGAGGGGGTAAAGCCGGCCCCCAGCAAGGTGGAAGCCATCCAGAACTGGCCCCAACCGCATACGCTACGAGACATGCGGGCATTTGTGGGATTGGCCGGCTACTACAGTAGGTTTATACCCAAATTTGCTCATTTGGTAGGCCCATTAAACGAGTTAACAAGAGGTACTGTGGGGGGGCCAAAAGAATCGTCCCATCGAGTGGGGACCCCAGCAACAAGAGGCCTTCAAGGCAGTGAAGCAGGCGCTGACCAGTGCCCCGATTCTGGCTTATGCCATTCCTGTTGTATACTGACGGGAGCCTACATGGCTTGGGGGCCGTGTTATTACAAGCTCAGGATGGACGTAAAGAGTCATTGCCTATGGCAGCCAGTCTCTGAGAGAGTCGGAGTGCAACCCTGACAACTATAGCTCCTTTAAATTGGAACTACTGGCACTGGTGTGGGCCATGACCGAAAGGTTCGCGGAGTACCTGACAGGTGCAGAGGTGACCGTGATGGCAGACAACAACCCGTTAGCACATCTGGAGAATGCCAAGCTTGGTGCACTGGAGCAGAGGTGGTTGGCTCGACTTTCTAAGTACCAATACCGCATCAAGTTTTGGTCAGGAAGGGAGAACGGCAACGCTGATGCACTCTCCCGAGTCACTGTTGGGTTATCTGATCCTGACCTTGGTCGAGTACCCATGTTCCAGGATGTGGCACATTCAAGTGGGGTGGTGTCCAGGGTGAACATATTGCTAGGCAAGGCGTTGGCTGATTGGGAGAGAGTCCAGAATGGCTGCCTTGACCTGTGGAAAGTGAGAGAATGGGTCCGGACTAATATCTGGCCTCGGCCAGAAGAGCGGGCCCGTCTGACTCCAGAGGGCCAAAAGTTGTTGAGGCAGTGGGATAAGATGACTGTTACCCAGGGCCTCCTGTGTCGGACCATATACTTACAGTCAGAGTTGCAGTACCGGCATCAGATTGTCATCCCCATGTCATGGGGACCAGAGGCCGCCCGGGAAGCTCATGAAAGGGGAGCCCATTTCGGGAGTGAGAAAACGTTTAAGTGGCTTCAACGGCTGGTATACTGTCCCGATCTGGCAGACATGGTGGCTGAGGCATGTCTTAAGTGTCGACCCTGTGGGTTGAGCAAGAGTACTGAACAACAGGCTCCTGTTCAGGCCATCCGGACCAAGCGCCCCTAGAGGTTCTTATGATCGATTATGTACAGATTGGGTAATCTACCTCGGGACACTCGTACTGTCTAGTCATGACAGATCATTTCACCAAGTATGCAGTGGCTGTACCCACCAGAGACCAGACGGCAGAGTCGGCCGCGGATGCGGTCTGTAAACACTTTATACAGGTGTTTGGGTGTCCTCGGAGGATACATTCGGACCAGGGGGCATGTTTTCAGGGTACTCTGATGAATGAGCTGTATCAACTGTATGGCATCGAACGTTCCCGCACCACCCCGTATCACCCCCAGGGAAATGGGGCATGCAAGTGGTTCATCCATACCTTGCTCCAGATGCTGCGGAGTCTGGAGGACAACCAGAAGGCTCAGTGGCCCGAGTACCTACCTGAAGTGATGTGGGCCTATAACATCAGGGTACACAGTACCACCGGTTGCTCCCCACATATGCTCATGTTTGGGAGAGCCGGACGGGAGATTGAAGATCTCCACATGCCAGATCCGATGGAGCCATCACCAAGAAATACCACTGCATGGGTGCAAGAGCACCGCCGCTGGCTAAGAGCAATCCACAAGGTAGTGAGGGAGCGCCTGGGACAAGTGGTACATCCTAACCCAAGACCAGTGCAGAGGGATGGGTTTGCCCAGGGTGATCAAGTGATGGTCAAAGCTAAGCAGCCGTCTGGAAAGTTGGATGGGCGGTGGGAGGCAGTCCCTTACACAGTGAAGAAGAGGATAGACCCTGACATACTGGTTTATGAGGTAGAACCAATAGGGACTGGGGGGCCTTCACGAAACTTGCACCGTAACATGTTGAGACGTTGTAATTTTGATAAGCCTGTGTGCGTGGAGGAGATGCCTCCTTCTGCTCAGGGTACAGAGCAAATACCCTTGGAGGAGGAGGAGGAGGAGGAATGGTGGGCTGTCCCTGCCCCGGTACCCACAGAGGCTCCATCCGTGACAAGTTTGCCACCTCGGGAAAATGTTGAGCAGTCAGCAACCCCTCCCCCATTAGATGTATCTGACGTCCCCAGTGCTTCTGAACCTATCCCTCTTCGAAGGTCAACCAGGCCCAATGCTGGTGTGCCCCCACAGCGCTATGCCCAGAATGAGTTTGTATGTTTGTATGGGGACGACAACCTCTAGTGGGGTGGCATGTAAGATGGGATACAGCTCTCATTGTCTGAACACTGTTTGTTTAAAATTAAATATTTAACTGTCATTCTGCTGTTTGGCCACAAGATGCCGCTGGTTTATTTTGACACAGCTAACGGGCTGTTTGGACAGATTCATGAGAGAGAGAGAGAAAGAGCAGGCAGACATTTTGAGAAGGAGTTTTGTTCTGAGGACTGTGTGCAGAGAATCCTACGGTATCCAGGTGTGGAAACAGACTTCAGTGACCAGAACTGCAGCTGAGTGAAGCTACTTGGTAAATACGGTTTGTAAACTGTTGTGCTGCACCGCAAGCTAGCCCGCACCACACACCCATACAGTTATTCTTGTGTTGTTTTTAGGGTATTAACAGGTAAGGTGTGGCGGTTTGGTTGTGCCCACCAGTAGGCAAATTACTTTGTCTCTCTCCTGCATCCTACGTAGGGCACCGCGCTGTGCAGCATAAGGGTCTCAGCCTTCGGGCTGGGTGTCTGTAAATTTATTGTATGTTCCCAGAATTGGTGGTTGGGTTAATTTACCGCGTCTAAGTAAAATTCAGTGTAGCGCACACACCCCTCTCTTTACCTGCCATAACTTTGGCTCCTCGCAGGTAGAGAGAGGCACACCGCACCTGACAGAAGAGGTTGGAGGGAGAACAGGACAGCTTAAGATGTGGATGAGGTCCAGGCACTAACGTAACACAATTCACTGCTCTGATTCTCAAGCAGACTCAGCCCATTCGGATAGTCCCCCTAGCTTAGGACTAGCAGCCGAAACGATGCTCGAACTTTACCCTTGGTCTCTGCCACAGACCTGGTGAACTTGGTCTCTGCCACAGACCTGGTGAACTTGGCCTCTGTTTAAGGAGAAGACATCCCTCCAGAGAGTTACCGGGACCCTTTCTTCACTGTGACTTCTGCACCAGTCCTTCGGAATGGTTCCTCCCCCGGCCTCCTCATCTAGGATACGGGTCCCCTCGCAAGGCGGCACCCTGAGACTCCTCGATCCCCGGTGGGCTCCAGCCGAAGGTGCTGGGCCCAGGCCTTTGTTGCAATCCCAGAACTAAAGGTGCCTGGGACTATCAGGAACACACACTCCCTGGGGTAGGGCCCCCGACAACGAACCGCAAACCCGCCCCTGGGCTGAAGGTGCCCAGGGCGGACAGGAACAAGAACCCCGAACAGGCAGCGTCTGCCCCTTTTATATCCTGTCCCAGCATGCCCAGCAGGTAGACCACACCCACTGTATGGTTGCCGAGAGGGGACACACAAGGCACAGCACTGTATCAGCGGTTCAACCCTGGCCCACCATGGCAGCGCCACCTGCAGGCCACAGGGAACTGTACACCAATACTTCACCTGTGGACCAAAATGGTTTCAAGAACTCTAACAATTAGGGTGTTTGGGCACAACTACCACCCAAACACTTCCCCTAAATTTAGCACCCCGCTACATCAGTTTTTAACAAGAGCTGGTGGTGGAGTTGTTTTCCTTGTTCATGACTTCGCTGTATCTTGGGGAGCCCGCCCCAGTACATGTTACAAGGAGAGACTCTAAACTTAATGTGGAATACACTAATATGTATATATGTATTGGCATATTGTAATGTATATTGTATCTCCTGAGGAAGCTGTAAAGCGAAATGCGTAGCGATCCCTCTGTACCCCGAAATCCTGTGGGGCCCCCGGTATGTAGGACCTTCTCTAGAGCTTAACCACAGATTCCATCACATCCATGGGCACACCCACAGGTTTTCTTGTGTTCCCATAGCACACACTTATTTGGGACAATTCCTTGTATATACATTGGAATACTTGTTTTTTTATATTTGATTTTAAATAATGGTTTTAATATGTTGATATAATAAAATTTGAATTTCTATTCAACTGAGTGCTCTCTTTTTCAAGTCCATGTTCCATATTTTTTCTTAATGTATGTGGTTACCCTAAAAAATATATAAATTCCCCCTCTCTGCATCTTTCAAGATAGTACTTCTATTGAAAAATAGTTTTATTCAATGCCTACCCATCTGCAGGTTTCCTTCTAGCTAATGAGAAACCCCTGTATGCACTCAGGAGTCTGGTCCTGACTCCTTAATCCTAAGTACATAGAGCTGTACAGGTGCCATTATTCTTTATGGTCCTGACTAGCCAGACTACCAGGAATTCAGAAACACCATGCCTGACCCAGGCAATGCAAATTGTGGGTGGGGTTTGTCACAGTAGAAACTCTATATTTAATAGATCAGGAGGGACAGAGCTTGATAATAAGAAATGTAGCGGCCTCACCCTCTCTCTCTTCTTTAGCGGTTACTTTGGCTTCGGTCTAGGGGTACCTTGAAGGGGAGGGTGAGGTGCGCCACGGCCCATGTCCTCTAGATTGCAGCATGTAGAGGTGAAGGCCAGCATAAAATTACATTCGGGCTGTGTATACGTTCAGAGCCAAGTCTGTTCTGCTGATAACCCCTTTGCTCCCAGTAATTGGAGTACCACACACTGAAAAAGGTCCAACACGTATTTATTCCATAAAGGCAAATAAATAGTCCTTTGTGAGCAGACAGTTTGAGACCCATAGAACAGTTCAGTATTGGTGGGGAGTAGGTCAAGGCACAATCCTCAAAGAAACTAAACCCTTGAGGTTTCACCAACGGTTGCTAAGCACAGTGGCTGTTAAATGGACTTTCTAGTTGCAGAGTCTCTTCCAGCGACTCTAGTGAACAGGAACTGGAGTTACCTTCGCTACGTTGCAGCCCCTGTCAGGGGGAAGACATCCCTCCAAGGGAGTTACCAGAGGCCCCGCCGTCACCGGATTAATGATGTACCGGGCTATTCGGAAGGGTTACACTCCCCGGCCTCCTTGCCTCAAATGCGGGGCCCAACACCTTAGGGCCCCTCGGACTCCTCCACCCTCGCGGATCCCAGTCGAAGTCCTGGGCTCCAGGCCTTGGCCGTAGTACCTCACCCCAGAATTAAGGTGCCTGGGATGGACTCCATCCCTCGCTCCGGCCAGGTCAAGGGCACCTGGGCCCGGAACTCCGGAACGCCAGCACCCAGGCCGAAGGTGCCTGGGTGCGGCCGCGTCCTCCAACTCTGAACCCCGAGGTCAGGGAGTCCGCCCCTTTTATCTCCTCTCCCTTTGCGTCACAGCGGGTTCCCCGCCCCTCTGTACAGGAAAGGACAAAAAGGAACAGTCTTGCGGTGCGGTGCAGGTTTAACTCCGACCCAGGGTGACAACGCCACCTGCAGGCCACAGGGAACCTTGCACCACCAGAGTCCTCCAAGAACCACAAAAGGGATTCTCAGATTCCCTAACAATTAGTACATCTGGGTTAAATAACCCAGATGCTCCCCCCCCCAAATTTAAATACCCGCTACAGAAACATAGGGTTATACTGCCTACAGGAGAAGTGGACACTAGGCATGTAGAAAACTGAAGAAATATAGCCAAAGCTTGTTTGGATCACAGGAGTGCAATTCATTTTGCACTCCTGTGACCCGTTTTCAGCAGAGAGCGGACTGCTGATGTCACAGATGTCAGTCCAGGCACTGCTTCATCCCGACCACGGAGTCTGGATTCGCCAGGTGCCTGGATTGACAACCGGCTCAGCCTCTCAGCGAACTGCTGAGAGCCTGAGGAGGCCACTCCACCCCCTCCACAGCCCAGCGCCGCAATGAGCGAGAAGGGAGAAGAGCAGATAGCTGTTACTGACAGTCTACAGCTCTCTCCTCAGAGAGCTCTGAAAACTGAGCCATTGGCGGTGTTCAATCGCTCGGTTCTCAGTGCAGTGGCCCCGGGGGACAAATGCAGCATCGGACCCATGCTGCATCAACCTAGGTAAGTATGATGGGGGGAAAAAAATTCCTTTACTTCTCTTTTAAGGCTAAACCCCTCCCACCTCACACTTTCTCAGTTTTACTCAAGATAGTGGATATGTTCTTTCTGTTCAAGTGGAAGATTTTTTTTACTATCAACAGCTGCTGGTAGATTCAGGCCAGATATTGTAAATCTTGGAAGTCTCTCCAGTTAACAAGTGCTTTTTCAGTTCATTAAGTATACTGGTGTTGGTATTGACTATCACTCTGTGTTACTGCGCTTTCAGGTCAAATCAGGATTTCTTAGGATTTATTGGCGAGCAATTGGGCCCACAGCTGCAACAGCATTCTTGTCCTCATCTCTTATAACTTACTGTTTTAAGCAGGCTTCATGCTGTTTTTTTTTTTTTTTTTACCCATTTGGTACTGAGACTCTGTGTGTGGTTTTTCCTACTGAAGCAGCTTGTTGGCTGGGTCTGGCTGCATCTGTGCACATGGGGTAACTGTTGTGCAGAGTATTGAAGTCATGCACTAGAAGGTTCTTGTATACAGCAATATGCTTTACTTTCATGGAGAAATATTAGAACATGTCTTTTCATGAGAACAGGAACAAGGAGCATAAAACTACACACACTAAGGAATGAAGGTACTCCCTCTGATTACATTTACCATATAATATACACTATAATACTGCAGTGTCACCTGCCGGTATTGACAGGTATAATGCATATGTATAGTTCACACTATAAAGCAACATTGCTGTTGTACTTTCAACACCCCTTCTCAACAGCATGTGCTTTGTCAAATTATATTCAGACTCTTCTGCATACTATGACGTTCCTTCAACAAAAGCTTGGTCAGTGCATCGGCAGTCATCTCCTCTGACGGGCAGTAGTGAATGTCAATAACACCTTGCTCTTGATTGTCCTTCACTCGGTGATACTTGACGTCGATGTGTTTGATCCTGGGATTGACCCTTTTTGATTGCGTAAGCTTTATACAACCCTGGTTGTCTTCAAAAATGGGAATTGGTTTTGACATGTCTATCCCAATGTCGACACAAAGTTGACGAATCCATATCGCTTCTTGACATGCGTGTGCTGCTGAAATGTAGTCTGCTTTACTTGAAGATAGAGGGACAGTTATTTGCTTTCGCCTAGACCAACTTATGGTTCCTTCCCCATACTAGAAGATGAATCCACCTGTGGATTTGGGGTCTGTGCAGTCCCCGGCCCAATCAGCATCCACATATCCGACCAGTTTTGGATCTGATGTTGCTGGTAACCGTAACTTTATCTTAATTGTTCCTTTCAGGTACTGCATCACTCTTTTTACTGCGTTCCAGTCATGAGGACAGGAAGCCGAGAATTTCCTGCATAGTATGCCCACTGCTGCGCTATGTCTGGTCTTGTCACAGTGGCAACATATAGCAGCTTACCGATTGCTCTGCAATACATGTCATTGTTGGGTAGCAAGTTTTCTGTTTCATTGCTCTTTTGATAGTCTAGTTCCATAGGAATTTTCACTTCCTTTGCATCTTGCATATGGAATTGTTCCATGAAGAGAACAGCAAGGCATCATGGGATGCTGGAAGTTACACAGAGACAATCTTAAACGTACAGTGAGAAGAGGTACAGATAAGAGTAATGTAAAATGCCTCTTTTGAAATACAGACAACCGGAAGTAGCAGCTTTACAGGGACTAAAAGTAATGAAAGGAGCTGCTTTTATTTAATCTGCATAGTGCTTTTTGTTAATATGGGCTTCCTTAAGTGGAAAATAGGAAGTTTTTTTAAAGGTGAAATAACCCTTTAAGAGCTTTGTTGTGCTTTGTGCCTTTGTACACCTTAAAGGGGAGTTCCAGCCTTTTTTTATGTTTATTAGAAGTCAGCAGCTACAAAAAGTGTAGCTGCTGGCTTTTAATAAACATACAATTACCTGTTCCACTGTCCAGCGACGCGACGCCCGGAGCTCCGCTCCTCTCCCCCCCTTCTCCGCCGGCGCCTCCATTCATAGTGTGGGCACCCGGCCGTGACAGCTTTCGGCTGGGCACTCACTGCGCATGCGCGAACGGCGCATCGCTCTCTGAGTGGACAGGCGATCGCCAGGGGCCTGTCACGTCCCAGGTGATCGCGTACAGGGAGGGGCCGCCGAAAGGCGATATGACGGAAGTGGGACAGGAAGTCCCACTCCTACTGGAGCCCCCACTCCCCCCCCCCCAAAAAAAAATTACATGCCAGAGCTTTGTCATCATGGCACACTTAGGAATGAAGTTACTTCCTCTGATTACATTTTCCATAGAATACACACTATAATACTGCAGCGCCATCTGCTGGTATAGACAGTTATAATGCATATGTTATAATGCATATGTTTAGTTCACACTATAAAGCAACTTTGCTGTTGTACTTCAACAGTAACACCTTGCTGGAAAGCATTCTCACCAATGCCCAGGACCAGACAGACAGAGGCTGCAGTCATGTGAAGAATCAAACATTAGGACAGTCCACTTGTGTGTAGGAATAATGTTCCTCCTTAAGATGGTCCTGGTGACCAAAAGAGACAATCAACTAGAGAGAGAGTCAGGGCATGCCCCCGACCCTGCTACCAGAGGACCTGTCACCTAATCAGGTACCACGCCAAATGACTGGTTGCTAGAAGTGTTCTTCCTTATGGTTATCCATGGCAACTACCTCCTCTTCCTTGCTTTGTGAGTTAACCATTTGTAGCGGTGTTACACATACCCCATAGTGCTATTACAGACCCAGGTTTTTTAGGAATATGCCAAGACTCAACATGCACCCTTTTGCATAATTTCAGACCAGACTAAATGCAGTTGCAACAACTTTATTGAAAGTTCAGTAGGACATGTATGCTAAGGTGACCAGGATTTTAAACTGAAATCCGTGGACATATTCATTTTTTTTTTTTTACTAGTAATAGCGGCAATCAGCGACTCTCTGCCCGTCGCCGCCGCCGCCCGCCTTATCGCCTGTCAAGTCTTACTCTTCGGGCCCCAGCTACTACTGGGTGGGGAGTGGAGGAAGATCACTCCGCCAGGGAAGGCAAGGAAATAAGCAGACAGGCGGCTGGCCGGGACTTGAGCCAAGGCAGAAGAACATGCGAGCGGAGCTGAATGGGCATGCACCCGAAACTGAAGAAATATTTCCTCCCCTCCGACCTGCACATAATCATCAGAAAGGGGCACAGATAATGGAAAAAAATACACCCCCCTAAGCTAGTAGGAGCAGCGGAGCGGGGGTGTGTAATTCAGAATTTCTATTTTTAATTCTGCACTAACTGTCTTTGAAATTGCCCCAGCCCCTGTTCAAATCCGATCCGGGGACAAAACCGGAACAGACTTGGTCTGGGCACAGTGTCCTCAATCCGGGGACTGTCCCCGGAAACCGGGGATGTCTGGTCACCCTAATATATGCAATAACGTTCTCATCCTAACTACACCTAACTGAGGCTGCCTCAGGTTACCTGAACAGGTGAAGTAATATAGGGAATAGATCATTCTTGGGAAGGCTCGAATGGAGAAGTCCATGTCCTTGGGGTGTTCCAATGGATCAGCATTATAGGCTTGACCACAGGTCCCAGAAAGCCCTTAAAAGTGACCAGTCTTCTTTTAAAGGGGTTGTAAAGGTTCGTGTGTTTTCACCTTAATGCATCCTATGCGCGTTCCCCGGCGTCCTCTTCTGCGCGTCCCCCGGCGCCCTCTTCTCCACGGAGTCTCGGCATTGATTGGATAGATTAATAGCAGCACAGCCATTGGCTCCCGCTGCTGTCAATCAAATCCAATGACGTGGCCGCCGGGGGCGGGGCCGAGGCATATACTCGGCGTCTATGAACGCCGACTGTATGACATGGGAGCGTGCCCGCAAAGTAACCCCCTCGGGATAAAGCTTCCCAGAGGGGGTTAGCTATTGCGGGGAGGAGCTGCGAGAGCCGCCTTGGGACCCCAGAACAGCAGGATCGGCAAAACGAACTGCACAGTGGAGGTAAGTATAACATGTTTGTTATTTAACCCCTTCCTTACTGAGTCATTGTAAAATGACGTCGGCAGGAACCCTCCCTCCCTCTGGGTGGATGTCATATGACGTCCTGGGCTTCCCGGGCGGCTAGGGGGCACACGCGCCTGCCGCATCGCCCGGTGCGCGTGCCCGGCGGCCGCGATGTCCGCCGGGCACCCGCGATTGCCGCGATCACAGCAGGACCGTGGATCTGTGTGTGTAAACACACAGATCCATGTCCTGTCAGAGGAGACCGATATGTGTTCCCAATACAGAGGAACACACATCGGTCTCCTCCCCCAGTCAGTCCCCTCCCCCTACAATTAGAATCACTCACTAGGGAACATATTTAACCCCTTGATCGCCCCCTAGTGTTAACCCCTTCCCTGCCAGTCACATTTACACAGTAATCAGTGAAGTTTTATAGCACTAATCGCTGTATGAATGTGAATGGTCCCAAAAACGTGTGAAAAGTGTCCGATATGTCCATCGCAATGTCACGTTCACAATAAAAATTGCAGATCGCCGCCATTACTAGTAAAAAAATAAAAATAAATAAAAATGCCATAAATCTATCCCCTATTTTGTAGATGCTATAACTTTTGCGCAAACCAATCAATATACGCTTATTGCGATTTTTTTTTTTTTTACCAAAAATATGTAGACGAATACGTATTGGCCTAAACTGGGGAAAATTTTTTTTTTTTTTTAAATTGTGATATTTATTAAATCAATAAGTAAAAAATATTGTGTTTTTTTCAAAATTGACGATCTTCTTTTGTTTATAGCGCAAAAAATAAAAACCGCAGAGGTGATCAAATACCACCAAACGAAAGCTATATTTGTGGGGAAAAAATTGGGTACAGTGTTGCATGACCGCACAATAGTCATTTAAAGTGCGACAGCGCTGAAAACAAAAAATTGGTCTGGGCAGGAAGGGGGTGAAAATGCCCTGTATTGAAGCGGTTAAAAAAATAAATAAATAAACCTTTACAACCCCTTTAAGTCCCAAGCCTGCAGAATCCGGACCTCTCCCCTTTTATATCACAAAAAAGGGAGGCTGGACCCCAGAAAAAGGCTGCAAGCACACATAGGGAAGGCAGTAAAACGTTAATCCCTTCCCCATTATATGTGCAGCTAAGCTGACTAAACATCCAAGAGGCCACCTGCCTACAAGCTGACTGGCCGTTTGTGATTGAGTTATAATTCTTCTTTCTCTGTTGTCTACTTGTAGCACCCTCTAGTACTCAGTCTAAAGTAGGAATTTTTTATTCTGACTCATGGTAGTTGTGTGAGTCTGGTAATTGGTTGGGGGTTACTGTAGGTCAGGCTGGAGGGCTCTACAAGTCATGCCTTTGGTACCTCCACCTGGTTCTAGAAGCTTGGAGAAGTTTCTAGACGCAAGTGGGTGGAGGTCAGGTGGTACTGATCTGTATATTTTATGGGAATCTGGCCAATCCCTGGGCAGGAGGCCTGGCAGGGTGGCTGTATCAGCCCATAAATATTGTGGAGCCTGGCCAGCAGGGAAGTCGGGTCGAAGATGGAGTGAGGAAGCTGTGTTGTGTAGCCTGGGAGGGGACCCTGGGGCTAAGGGGGGTCTGCCTACAGGCTGGGAGCTGAGAAAGGAAGAAGGACAGAGGGCTTGCATGGACATATGACATAAAAATTGCAAGATCACCATTTTATTCCATAGGGTCTCTAATAGAAAAAAATATATAATATTTGCGGGGTTTTACGTAAATTTAAGTAATTTTCTAGCAAAAAATACTGATTCAAACTTGTAAACAGAAACAGAAAAGTTACGTCTTCAAGTGGTTAAGTCAAATTGGGTATCTCATAATCCCTATACCCTATCCAAGTAAATTTCCCTAATAAAATAACAAAACCAAGCTCATGGACTGATTCTTTGTCTCTGGATGCAGTTGGAAAAATGTGTGTTGCCTGGCTGTGGAGGAATAGGGGGACTCAAAATCCAACTGCCCTATAGGGGGTAGCGACACATACTAAAGGTCACATCTTTGATAATAATAAGCACCTCATGCTGCGTACACACGGCCGTTTTTAATGACGAGGAAAATGTCATTTTTTTTAAATGGTCATTAAAAACGATCGTGTGTGGGCTTCAGAGCATTTTTCACGACGTGAAAAATGGCCATGAAAAAATTGGAACATGCTCTAATTTTTCTCGTCGTTTTTCACGTCGTCGTTTTTCTCATCATGAAAAACGGTCGTGTGTAGGCTTTAACGACGTGAAAAAAGCGCGCATGCTCAGAAGCAAGTGATGAGAAGGGAAATTCTCGTTCTGGTAAAACTACCGTTCGTAATGGAGATAGCACATTCGTCATGCTGGAAATTATTGCATCGTTTAATGCAGCACATTCTTTTCTTCGTTATAATGCTGCAATAATCCAATTATTTTGCTGCTGATATTCTCACAGAGTTCTGAAAAAGTTTTTTTCTTTATTATTTATTGTTTTCTCATGATTAATCTATATTTATTGTAAGCCAGATCTCCCTAAATACCCAATATTTTTGAGTTTCCATCTTGAAGATGTTATTTTAGATTATTATTTGGATAATATTTTAGACTGTTTTCCAATATTATTTGATATTTTTGAGTGTGTCAAGTTACCACAACAACATTATTATTTCTTCTAATTTACCCTCAAGGAGGTTAGTGTCCCTTGTTAATTTCCCCAAATTTTTTTTGCAATGTCCCTGCCTACTCACTAGCAAACTCTCTATTTAGAATAAAAACACATGTTCAATTTTTATCATGAAACAAAAATACCATTTATTCTGGCCTAAAAACAAATTAAAGGTTAAGGCAAAACAAAACCACAGGTAAAGTAAAACTAAAGAAGCCAGGAAGACAGCACTGGAGACCCTGCCTAAATTAGTGCAGACACAGATCACCACAGCAAACAACAAAGGATGTGAAGACGAAAATTGGGACCATCTGAAGGACATATCCTGGGCTTATTTCCTGCTTTTCTTTGTTGCCTTCCCTGCAGCCTTCCTTGGAGGCTGTGTCCGTGGAGGAGGGAGTGGGGCAGGAGCAGGGAGTGGGGCAGGAACTGGAGCAGGAACATGAGCATGGACATAAGAAACATCCACAACGTCCGTAAAGTCGTTGAGTTTTCCCAACATGCCCATATTTACAACCTTCAAGATCAGGGTCTCGCATTTTAGCCGCTGTGCCATTTGCATTTCGGGCAGTTTGTGCCCAATAAGGGCAGCAAATCCCTCTGCAGCGGTGGGGGGCTCTCTGAGGGCCGCAGCAACCTCCCTAATTAGGGCCTGGGTCTCCTCCTCCATCTGAATAAGCCTCCTGGCCCTTTTTTGGGGAATACGCAGCGGAGGTATCTGGGGCCTGGTGTTCCGCTGTGTCCCACTGGGGCCTGCCTCCTCCTGGGTCCCACTGGGGCCTGCCTCCTCCTGGGTCCCACTGGGGCCTGCCTCCTCCTGGGTCACACTGGGGCCTGCCTCCTCCTGGGTCACACTGGCGCCTGCCTCCTCATCCTGTATAAAAAATGTACATATTGTAATTTTTTGCTTCATCTATCACACACATTTGTCACCTCATGACATTTGCTAATTGAATGCTAATAAATATTAAAGTTAATCATTCTGACACCAGCATTTTTCATTCTTGTCCCCATAATTTTTGGCCACTACTGCCTATTGATATGTCAAACACTTTTTGTTAAATGGTAAAAATTTTCACACAAGTTTAACATCTTTGATAACATTAGACTTTTAGTACAAGAAATCTTTAGCTAAATATTATACCTGGCTCCAAATGTTCAAATCAGGCTCCTCCAGGAGTTCAGCTTGTTCCTCCAAAGAAACCTCAACTTGGCTGCAGGGAAGGCTGGAGGGTTGGCTGCAGGGAAGGCTGGAGCTCGTTCTGGGGGGAAGGCTGGAAAGGGATTTCCTTGATTCCAGGTGGTCATCCAGGAAACTTAGATGCTGGTAGTACCATAGATTCGGCTTGTATCTGACCTCTGCAGCTGCTCTTGACCGCATAGATGTTCAGACTTTGTTTCGTTGAGTCCGATATGTGCCCCCAATGGTCCCAATTTTCGTCTTCACATCCTGTATTGTTGCTGTGGGGATCTGAGTTTGCACAAATTCCAGCAAGGTCTCCAGTGCTCTCTTCCTGGCGTCTTTATTTTTATTTTGTTTATTTTTGGTCTCCCATAAAATCTGAAGATTTTTCCACATTTGCAGGAATTCTAACATGAAATCAGGGTCTTTAAATACCTGCATTTTTTCTGCAAGTCAAAAAACACAAAAAATTTAATGTCAGTCAAGACTACTACTAATCTTTCTCACCATATATAGGCCACAAACTCAGCAATTGATCAGTCGTCATAGAGTTGAGCGGACACCTGGATGTTTGTGTTCTACGCTTTTGGGCAAACTTCGTAAAAAGCTCGAGTTCGGGCCGGGAACTTGACCCCGAACCCGAACCCCATTGAAGTCAATGGGGCCCCGAAATTCTGAGGACTAAAATGGCTCCAAAAAAGTAAAGGAGTACCTAGAACTGTCCCTGCACAAAGTGTCATTTGTGAATTTCAAAAATGCCATAAAAAATCACTCCTGGCTATAATGAATTGTTGTCTCCCGTCAAATGCAATACATAGAAAAGTCATTGATACTAAAAATCAAAAAGCGTTGGGGTTCCCCCAAATTCAATTACCAGGCCCTTCATGTCTGGAATGGATATTAAGGGGAACCCAGCCGCAAATTAAAAAAAAAATGGCGTGGAGTTCCCCCAAAAATCCATACCAGGCCCTTCAGATCTGGCATGGATTTTAAGGGGAACTCCACCCAAAATGTAAAAAAAAATGGCGTGGAGTCCCCCCAAAATCCATACCAGAACCTTATCCGAGCACGCAACCTGGCAGGCCGCAGGAAAAGAGGGGGGGATGAGAGAGTGCCCCCCCCTCCTGAACCGTACCAGGCCACATGCCCTCAACATGGGGAGGATGTCCCCATGTTGATGGGAACAAGGGCCTCATCCCCACAACCCTTGCCCGGAGGTTGTGGGGGTCTGCGGGCGGGGGGCTTATCGGAATCTGGAAGACCCCTTTAACAAAGGGGACCCCCAGATCCCGGCCCCCCCCTATGTGAATTGGTAATGGGGTACATTGTACCCCTACCATTTCACCAAAAAAGTGTCCAAAATGTAAAAAATGACAATAGACGGTTTTTAACAATTCCTTTATTAATGTCTTTTTCTTTTTTCCATCTTCTTCCTTCTTTTCTCCATTCGAGTTTCTTCCTCCATCTTCCTCTTCCTCTTCATCTTCATCTCCATCTTCATCTTCCTTCTTCCTTCGGTCTTCTCGTCCGCATCTTGCTCCGGCTTCTTCTTTCTTCGTCCGCTCCGTTTGAATTGGAGTTTCCCGCTGTGTGACGCTTAAGTTCTTCAGTTCTCCTCTAGGTCCGCTGCCACCCGGTGGCCCCGCCCCCCTCTGACACCACGGGGAAAGTCCCAGTGAAATCCATGTGCGTCAGAGGGGGGCGGGGGTACCGGACCAAGAGGAGAACTGAAGGACTAAAGCGTCACACAGCGGGAACCTCCAATTCAAACGGAGCGGACGAATAAAGAAGAAGCCGGAGCAAGATGCGGACGAGAACACCGAAGGAAGAAGGAAGATGAAGAGGAAGAGGAAGAGGAAGATGGAGGAAGAAACCCGAATGGAGAAAAGAAGAAGGAAGAAGATGGAAGAAAGAAAAAGGCATTAATAAAGGAATTGTCAAAAACCGTCTATTGTTATTTTTTACATTTTTTACACTTTTTTGGTGAAATGGTAGGGGTACAATGTACCCCATTACCAATTCACATAGGGGGGGCCCGGGATCTGGGGGTCCCCTTTGTTAAAGGGGTCTTCCAGATTCCGATAAGCCCCCCGCCCGCAGACCCCCACAACCACCGGGCAAGGACATCCTCCCCATGTTGAGGGCATGTGGCCTGGTACGGTTCAGGAGGGGGGGGCGCTCTCTCGTCCCCCCCTCTTTTCCTGCGGCCTGCCAGGTTGCGTGCTCGGATAAGGGTCTGGTATGGATTTTTTGGGGGACTCCACGCCCTTTTTTTTTTTTTTTTGGGGTGGAGTTCCCCTTTAAAATCCTTTCCAGACCTGAAGGGCCTGCAAATAGAATTTGGGGGGACCCCCACGTTTTTTTGTTTTTTTAAATCAATGACTTTTCTATGTATTGCCGGGACCCGAGAATTCATTCTAGGCGCGAGTGAGTTTTAAATGTATTTTTTGCATTCAAAAATGACACTTTGTGCAGGGACAGTTCTAAAAGCACGGGAAACAAGCGCGAATTTACATGCATATTGCCCAACACCATACAGTGAATTGTTAGGTTTCGGGTCCGGGACCCAAAAACACAATAGTTCTGTACGGTACCGAACTTTACAGTTCGGGTCCGCTTAACCCTCGACATATCAAGTATGAAAAATGTTACGTACCCGCGATCTACACGTTCGTTGCTTCCGACCTTCTTCCACTCACTGAACGTCGCTTTCAACGATGCTTATTTCCGTTATATTACAGTGCGCATGCGTGACGCTCCGCACGCTTTCCCGCCCCTGACGTTCGTTATACTACTTTCCCCGCCCCTTCTCGCTCGTCCTTAATGACGGAGACTGACAACATGGCGGAGACTCACCGAGATGAGGAGGAAACTGTGGAAGTAGGCAAGACCAGATTCAGGAGATACAAAGCCACAAACATGGCGTTTGAGGAGATGGTGGAAATGTTCACCATATTGCTGAGGGAGGATTATGATGCGAAACATGGCCCATACAAAAAGCTGAATCAGGTGAAGGCTCAGACCATGGATAAAGTGGTACAAACTCTGGGCAGGAAATTTGGAGTTCGCAGATCGAAAGAACAGATCCGCAAAAGATGATCGGACATTAAGTTGAGGGAGCCGGAGCAATACAAGAAAATTAAAAAAGTGATCCGAAAAAGTAAGTTGATTTACATTTACTCAGATTTTTATTAATAGCGTGGTGCTGCATGTGGTTTTTATTTAATGTATGTAGTACAGTTCAAGATGTCCGGTTTCATGTTCTTGGACACAAGAATCGATCGTAGAAATCCTCGTTCAAACGTTCACTAAATGACGATGTTTTGGTCCGATTCAGTGTTAAGTACATTTGAGCATTCCTAATAATAGGCATGTTCAAATTTAGTTATCACTGTATTCTCCCAAAACATTGTATTATTGATAATGAACGAGGATTTCTACGATTGATTCTTGTGCCCAAGAACATGAACCGGACATCTTGAACAGTTCAAGATGTAAATTTTCATGTTCTTGGGCACAAGAATCAATCGTAGAAATCCTCATTCATTACCAATAATACGATGTTTTGGGAGAATACAGTGATAACTAAATTTGAACATGCCTATTATTAGGAATGATCAAATGTAGTTAACACTGAATCGGACCAAAAGATCGTCATTTAGTGAACGATTAAACAAGGATTTCTACGATCGATTCTTGTGCCCAAGAACATGAAAATTGACATCTTGAACTGTTTATGTGATAATTTATTAGAAACATGGTTGTGTATATGTGTTGGTAACTATATTTAACTAATGTAACTGGATTCAGTGTACGGTTAGGAGAGTATGCTCAGCAGCTGCTTACACATCTGGACTCATTAGCACAAGTGTGGGCCACAAGAACAACCTTTTGATGGTGTCACACACAGGTGATCCAGTGGATACTTGGTGTGTTTCCATATGTGAAACCTGACCAAAATAGATCAATCTACCAGCTTTGGTAATGGATACAATCATGTGTTCAGCTTAGAAATATTGTCAAAAAATACAATTGTACCACACTTCCAAAGAATGATTAATATTCCTCTTTCAGGCCTAAATATATTTATTGACTCAAGTCTACCTTTGGGTTCTATCTCATAGGGCTTCAAAGAGCTTTGAGACAGGAGGCTGGGAACCCCGCACCACCAACCCAAGACCCACAACCGCAGGATGTGGCTGAAGAAGTGGAAAATGGCAACACAACAGGTCAGTGTCATACACCACAGCCTCAGGTAATAGATGTAGGCCTGTATATTTATTAAGACATTGTTTTTTTTTTTAATTTAAGGTACTTTAATGCCTGCGGCCCAAGCAACCTTCACCAGACACACTGCCCAGATGTTGCTAAAAGAACTGAAGGTCTGCTCTCGTGACCTGCAACAAATTATAGAAAACTTGTTCCAGATGAGGCAAAACAGCAAGCAGCTGGAGCAAAGAATAAAAAAAATACAACAGGTTCTTGGGAGGGTTTAAAAAGTTTATATGGGCGAAAATTATATTTGATTTTTTGTTTGTTGTTGATTGATTTTAGAATTGGTTTTGTAAGCTTTTAATTGTTTTAAGTACTATTGTACATGTTGAACATATGTTTCATGCGTTTTAGCAAAAAAAATATCCCCAAAAAAAAAATTCTTAATAACATTTTATATTTTTATAAAAATAAGCCAAAAATTGTGCTCCTATTAAAAATATTTTGCAATCAACAATGTGTGGCTTCTTATATCAATGTTGCCCCCCCCCCCCAAAAAAAAAATGGGTGTGTTTACACTGAAAATGATGGTAATTTACTTCAGAAAAAGAAACATGGCACTACAACTGCACTAGTATAACCTAGGACAGTGATGGTGAACCTTGGTACCCCAGATGGTTTTGAACTACATTTCGCATGTTGCTAAGGCACTCTGCAGTGGAGTTGAGCATCATGGGAAATGTAGTTGCAAACAATCTGGAGTGCCAAGGTTCACCATCACTGACCAAGGAGAAAGATCAAATCAACCAAAATAAAACCAAACAAGATGTTTTCATTAGAAAGTTTATTTTAATTCTAAATATTTTTTTCAAATGTGATCAGGCATTGCAATGGCCCCCCTACCCATTAAATAGTCGACATAGCGTTGGCGCACATCACGCCCGCTTTGGGGGGCCAAGCCTGTAGGGCCAGCTACCTGGGCTGGCAATGGTCCATCTGAGAACTGTGTGCCCTGAAGGGCAACTGTCGAAAGGTAATTCTTGGAATGTTTTTTTAAAAAATTGTGTAGTATGCAACAGCACATTATTAGATGATTCCATTTGTACTCTGCCATGTTGAGAGAGGTCATAAAAATGTGGAAACGACTGGCCATGATGCCAAAGGCATTTTCTACCACCCTTCTCGCTCTGGCCAGCCTATAATTAAAGACCCTCCTCTCAGGGGTGAGGGTCCTTTGTGGAAAAGGCCTCATCAAATGGGGACCTAGCGCAAACGCCTCATCTGCCAGGAAAACAAAGGGGAGGCCATCTTCATTTTCTGCTGCAGGTGGCAATGCCAGGTCCTCTGATAGAAGCCGGTCGGCGAAATCTGTCTGGGCAAAAACTCCACCGTCAGACATCCGCCCATTTTTCCCAACGTCAACATAAAGGAAATCATAGTTGGCAGACACCACCACCATTAGCACAATACTGTGGAACCCTTTATAATTATAAAAAAAGGATCCCGAATGGGGTGGTGGCACGATGCGGACGTGCTTGCCATCAATGGCTCCTCCACAGTTGGGAAAGTTCCACCGCTGAGAAAACTCAGATGCCACATTCTGCCATTCCTGTGGCGTCGAAGGTAACTGTGGAGTCAAACCCCAAAAATTTTTTAGACTTTGATACCTAAACATTGAAAGCAGATTATCACAAAACCCTCTTGGCAAAACATCAGTATAGCATTAATTTGGAAGGAGTATTTTAAAGCGGCTCTAGTACTATGTAAGTTTTTTTTAGAATTATACAAAATCCAAAAATTATGGGAAGGGGGGGGGGGGCAAGCTAAGCACTACAATGGAGCTGACAAAAAAGGGGAAGTGACTAGGCTAGGTGTGTTTGGGCCCAGGATAGAATGCTGGAGAGGTTGGTTTTTGGAAATATGCATGTAGGCCCAAAAAAAGGACCATTAAAAGCTTACAACATGCATGGGGACAAAGGGGACATTCACAGCATATTACAATCATGGTAATTAGAGACAGTTAAAAAAAATACTATACATTAGCAAGCATAAAATACATAGAATGTGATGTTAAAGGAGAAAACTTACCTTAATATAGTCCTCCTGCAGGACTTGGATTATGGCAGAGCAGGTTTCTGGGATAATGACGCCCAGAGCCTGGGGGGAGATGCCTGTCGAGAACTTGAGGTCCTGCAAGCTTCTCCCTGTTGCCAGGTAGCGCAACGTAGCAACTAGCCTCTGCTCAGCAGTAATGGCTTCCCGCATAACAGTGTCCTGCCTGGTGATATAGGGGGACACCAAAGCCAAGAGCTGCTGAAAAACGGGGTCAGACATCCTAAGAAAATTCCTGTAGTCATCAGGGTTATTCTCCTGGATCTCCCTTAGCAGAGGCATGTGACAGAATTGGTCCCGCTGGAGCAACCAATTCTTGGTCCAAGAACTTCCCCTCACCCTGTTCATGGACCGGATCTGGGACATAGCAACAAGCCCAGAAGCAAGCACAGCACGATCTCGGCGACAAGAACGTACCCTCAACATGGCTTCAAAACGGTCGTCTAATCAGAACGAACTAAAAGAACGCACTGAAGAACAGCAAGGCCTCTGAAGAACGAGCTGAAAAACAGTAACGAGCGGACAAGAACGCACTGCAAAAACAGATACGAACTGACTACAAGCACTGAAAGACAGATACGAACCCACAAGCACAAACTGAACTCCCGAAAATGATCTTTAAAGCACGAAGACTGAAAAGCGCGAATCGTCTCTTCCCAAACTTTTACTAACACGCGGTAACACGAAATCGGCAAAAGCAGCCAAAAGGGTGGCGCGAACATAATGAAACTTCCCCTTTATAGTGCCGTCGTACGTGTTGGACGTCACCGCGCTTTGCTAGATAATTTTTTTCAACGATAGTGTGTAGGCAAGGCAGGCTTGAGAGGAAACACGAAAAATCACGTCGAGAAAAACGTCGTTTTTTTCAATGACATTAAAAACAGTCGTGTGTACGCGGCATCAGGGTTATGCTTCCACCACAGGAATAATGAACACTATGAAACTGAAGACCAGCCCTCTAGAGGCTATGATCCCTCCCATCGGATCAGTTTTGCTTAGTGTCCTTAGGATGAATGGATGTCTCTTTTCTGTTTTCTATATGTATCACTTTAATTGGTAGATTTTCTACTATCAACAGTTACTGGTGGAATAAGGCTGCATGCACATTAACGATTTTCTAAGCTCGTAGAAGCTATTATGAGCATTTTTTCTGCTCCTAAAAGCTAATAGTGTTATCCTATGTGTCCATGTACTGTATTTTCTGCTAGAAATATTTTTCTCTATTTTTTGAGTGTGTGTGGTTTGGCTATTGCTCTGCTGGGGATTCATTCTTTCCTTATTGCACCTATTGCTGTCTCAGAAATAGCTGCAGCTTGCGGGGCACAGCTGGAGAAGTAGAGCTTACTCTAATTACTGACAAGATAGGCTGGGATTGTATTAAAATCTGGGGGAATGGGGAAAACCCTTCTCTGTAGGCCCCATTCACATCACACAGGAGTGTTTTGTAGCTTGTAGCTCAAAAAAATACTCAACAAGCAAAAACCTATTGTTTTCAAAAGCCCTTGTTCACATCTGAGCATTCTGTCGCTTGTTGCAAAATGGCTGTTGTTCAAAAAAGTACATGAGCTACCGTATATACTTGAGTATAAGTCGAGTTTTTCAGCACATTTTTTTTGTGCTGAAAATGCTCCCTCGGCTTATACTCGAGTCACCTTTTTGCCCCTGATCTCCCGGACTTTGGGGACCCGGTACCGGCCGGCCGTAGGTCCCCTGGACCCCAAACTTGGCACACATGTAGCCTCTTCCTCTACAAGTGTACAAAGTTTGTTATCCGGGGGACCTACGGCCAGGGAGCACCGATTTTTCAAAGCCAGACACCCCTTCCATAGACTCCCATGTTAAACGGTAATTTCTCCGGTGATTTTGGGGACCCGGTACGGCCGGTCGTAGGTCCCCTGGACCCGAAACATGGAAACATGTAGCCCCATTTCTCCTCTATAAGTGTGCAAAGTTTTTTGTCTGGGGGACCTACGGCCGGGGAGCACGGATTTTTCAAAGCCGGGCACCCCTTCCATAGACTCCCATGTTAAACGTCAGTCTAGTCATGGACACAGTGAGGCATGGGCACAGTGAGGCATGGGCACAGTGAGGCATGGGCTCAGTGAGGCATGGGCTCAGTGAGGCATGGATACAGTGAGGCATGGATACAGTGAGGTAAAGTGAGGCACAGTGAGGCATGCAGATGGACACCCTAGGCTTATACTCGAGTCAATACGTTTTCCCAGTTTTTTGTGGTAAAATTAGGTGCCACGGCATATATTCGGGTCGGCTTATACTCGAGTATATACGGTAATTTTCAGGCAGAACTGAACGTTTTTGTCCCCATAGACTTTGATGGAAATGGCTGAAAAAATTTGACATGAGCTTTTGTCAAGCGTTTTGCTGCGCATTTTCTGCTCAAACAGCAGCTCGCTGGACCCTTTTCAACAGCACTCCATACCTTTTAGCTGAAAAACGCCTTAAAAAAGCAGCAAAAACATGCAATTCTGCTCCATTAAAAAAAACATTCAAAAACACGTGAAAAACACTACTAATAGTTTGGGCTCTGTACATTTATACATTATAGTGTAGCGCTAAAACTGGCGTGAAGAAATTATGTATCCAATAAGGCTTTGAGCCTTATTGGAAAGATGGAGATCTTTCAACAGCTTTATATAGTAAGGAAGACAAGAAAATCATCTGACATCTGTAGGTCAATAGGCACCACGCCCCTTGTAATTTGAAAATAAGAATAAAGAAAGATGGGACTTTTGAGGTGCACTCAAACACAATGTTGATAAAAATATATAGTTTTATTTAGTAGAAAAATTACATTTCATATATGATAAAATCATCTCAATTACAGTAAGAAACAATGGAGTTTATACAGACAGATAATCTCGACGTTTCGCCAATTATACTGGCTTCTTCAGGAGTATTATTTTTGTCATGTATTACAGAAACACAAGATGTACACAATGAATATACAAAAATACACTAATATATTGCTATACAACATAATATTTAAATATTCAACAGAGAAGTGATACAAGGACATATTCAAAACCACTGCATGGGCCTTCATTACCTGTGCATTGTTGAGGAAATCAAAAAGATTAGCTGGTATTGAATCAGAGGAGTGTTCTCATAATGGAGTCTTGTAGTGAACCTTAGAGAAGGTGCTAGATCATGAAAAGCACATGATTAAATAATGTGCTGGTAAAGACAATGGAAGGTGAATAGTCACCTGGAGGAAGGAAAAGAAAATAATTATATAAAGTCCAACAGATGCCATAGCAAAACTGAGTGTATGTTTAAAGAGAACGACAATCCATCTATCAAAGATAATAGATATACAAATCAGAAAATCCTAAAAAATCATTTCAAGAGTAAGATAAAGCATAGGATAAGGTAATTCCTCTACAGTGGTTCTCAACCTGGGGGTCGGGACCCCCTCGGGGGTCGAATGGCAATTTGCCAGGGGTCACCGAATCCTGGGCTGCTCCTGAAGCCTGCACCACTCTCCCAGCCTTTTCGCGACTAAGCCAGAAACACAGTGAGTAACACTACCTGTGATTATAGTTGCCATTCAAAGTCCCCACTACAGTTCTCAGATCAGCAGATGACCTTGATCAAGAGCACCCAAGTTGGCTAATCAGAACTCCCCCCAGCACTGCCACAAATACCACCCCCACCAGCACTGCCACTGATCTCACCCCTCACCTAAACTGCCACTGATCTCACCCCCCACCAGCACTGCCACTGATCCCAGCACTGCCACTGTTCCCACCCCCCACCAGCACTGCCACTCATCCCATTCCCTCCACCAAGGAGTAAGAGTAGGAATACAAATAGAGAATACATGGAAAGGAGAGAGAAAGAGGGGGAGGAACAAAGAAAAAAGGGAGAGAAAGAATAATAAAAACAACAAGAAAGAAGGCTAGAGAGAGGGATAGGGAAAAAACAAATAAAATTAGGATAGAGAGAGATAAAAGGGAAAGAAAGGAGAACAAAGAGAAAGAGTGGTACATCCTAAAATGTACGATAAGGGGTTTTAATACTGTACGAGTGGAAGGGACTCAGGGAGCGCTAAATGTCCGTAGGTTAGGTGTGCTAATTACTTGGCTTGCCTTGGGTGCTGACAACCCACGCTACAAAAATAATTTTACTGTTAGGGGTCCCCACAACTTTGGAAAATGTATCAAGGGGTCATGGCACTAGAAGGGTTAAGAAGCACTGCTCTACAGATACCTGAAAGATGTGATCTTTGGACAAATAAACTTCCTCCGATAGCGGCAGCTATACCACCAAGACAAAGCACCAAAGCTTATATAGTCATCTTGTCCCTCGCCTATAGGACGCCAGATTGGCGCCAAAACTGTAGGCGTGGCGGGCAAATCAGTTCCACCTTACAGGGAACCAATCCATACTACTGGTTAAGGACAAGGTGGATGTAAAAGGCGGCCGGAAATGACACGTTGCCACACACCGGAAATGACGCTTAGACATCTCTGAGCGATAGATAGGAAATCACTGCATATTGGATGCAATCTTCACAATGGCCACTTGATGGCCACAGTGAGAACCGAATCAAGTGAGGATCAAGGCGCCAATATTAACCTGATGGAAAGAAAACAAATAGGTCAGAAATAAAAGACAAGGATGGAAACCTTTTGATGGAAGGATGGCCCCAACTTGAATGCCAGTAGGCAATAAATTGGAAGCCCTGGGCGCCCGTAAGGTCACCTTGACTCGGCAGAAAAACTCCCCTTCTAATTACAATATATTTTCTCACAAATGTATAGAACGCTACAAAAATGCAGCAAATGCACGATATTGGCATACAGTGCGGTGGAAAAGAACCTCCCTGATCACCTCTATGAGGAATGGCCAAACACACAAAAAAACACAAATAATAAATGAATAAACAGACTAACTGTTTAGGCCCAGGGTCATTCAGAGAATTATGTACAAGGTCAGTTTCTAGAGAAAAAATCCACTTTGCCTCTCTTTGCAACAGGCTCTTATTGCAATCTCCACCTCTTTCATTGGTTGTATTTGGTTGGTTGGATCCCATTGCGAGGCTTTATTATCTTTACAATCAAACAACCAAATTATTATCAAGCCCTCCGATAAAGGAGGCAACATTGTAGTAATTGATTTAGAAAACTACAAAAAAATGGTAAAGGGCCTTCTGTTGAACCATAGTTGGTATCGTCCCATCCCTCATGCCCAAGTTAAATATGCAGAGACTAAATTTCATCTGTTAATCAGTCGTGCCTTTCAAGCCAATTTATTGGACAAAAAAACCCTGCAAATTCCTATTGGTAGAAAAACCCCAAATACCTACCTTATATGCCTTACCCAAGGTACACAAAAACTTGGAATGCCCCCCAGGGCGCCCGATTGTTTCGGGTAATGGCTGTTTAACAGAACATGCAAGCAAACTTGTGGATGATTACCTCATACCACATGTCGACTCTCTTAGTTCCTATATACAGGATACAGCGGACCTTATTAGGTGCATCGATGCCCTGTATGTACCACCGGGATCTTGGCTGGTGGCCATTGATGTAGAGGCTCTTTACAACTCTATCCCCCATGAATGGGGGGTTAGAGTTGTTCAGGGCTTCTTATCAGAAAGAGGACCTGGAGCTGAGAAGTATAATCATTTTATTCTGGAACTATTAATGTTCATTTTAATTAACAATATTTTTGTTTTTGACCATTCCCACTACCTCCAGATACAGGATGTTGTGATGAGGACCAAGTGTGCCCCATCGTACGCCAACCTGTACCTGGGGGGGTGGGAACGAGAGATATTTTCTTCCGATGAATTTGGGAACTATTTCTCTCATGTCCTCATTGGGCACCGATTTATCGATGACATTTTTGGCGTTTGGACGGGTTCCGATCTTGAATTGCAGGCCTTTATGTCCAAACTAACTACCAATCGTTATATAATCTCAAATTCACACTGACATGTGACCAACAGATAATTAACTTTTTGGACATTTCCATCCATGTAAACTCAGATGGCACTTTGGGCTCCTCACTCTATAGGAAACCATCTGCAGGCAACACCATCCTGCATGCTGCCAGTTCTCACCCTAAACCATTGGTGCAAAGTATACCGTATAGTCAATACCTAAGAATTAAACGAAACTGCAGCCAGGAACATGATTTTGAAACTGAAGCTAAAGCCTTACAGTCTCGACTATTAAATAGAGGATACAGTCGCACGGGACTAAAGAGGGCATATCAGAGAGCTAAAAATAAAAAAAGAACAGACTTGATTCATTTTTTGAGGGTCAAACCTTCAAATCAAAAGGTAAGGTTGATCACCAGATACTCTGGTGATCACCATAAGGTAAGAAACATTACCAAATTTTGGCCCCTACTATCAGCGGATTAAATTATTTCCAAATATATTCAACCTCACCCCCAAATCACGTATAGAAAGTCCAGATCTATAAAAGACCATTTAGTTCACAGTCATTTACAGAAACCGATTAGTAGATTTTCCCGTAAGGGTACAGCTACTTGTGGCCGCTGCGATTTTTGCCAATTTTTAGGCAGTTCCGAGGAATTAACTCTTCCTAGCGGAGCTACCTATAAGCCAAGATTCTTTGCCAATTGCCAATCAATAGGCGTTGTATATCTTATGAAGTGTGAATGCAGCGTCTTTTATGTTGGCAAGACCAAAAGACCCTTTTTCCATAGAGTTAGGGATCATATTTCCCTCATTCGAAAGAAAAAAATGGAAACGCTGATCAGTCGACATAGTGGTCTATATCATGCCTTTGAACTATCCAGAATGACATTTTTTGCCTTAGAGCATCTTCCAACCAATGAAAGAGGTGGAGATTGCGATAAGAGCCTGTTGCAAAGAGAGGCAAAGTGGATTTTTTCACTCAATGCCACCATGTATCCAGGGACTCAATGAGTCTATCAGCTATAAGCCCTTTCTCTAGAAACTGACCTTGTACATAATTCTTTGAATGACCCTGGGCCTAAACAGTTAGTCTTTTTATTTATTATTTGTGTTTTTTTGTGTGTTTGGCCATTCCTCATAGAGGTGATCGGGAAGGTTCTTTTCCACCGCACTGTATGCCAATACCGTGCATTTGCTGCATTTTTGTAGCGTTCTATACATTTGTGAGAAAATATATTGTAATTAGAAGGGGAGTTTTTCTGCCGAGTCAAGGTGACCTTACGGGCGCCCAGGGCTTCCATTTTATTGCCTACCGGCATTTAAGTTGGGGCCATCCTTCCATCAAAAGGTTTCCATCCTTGTCTTTTATTTCTGACCTATTTGTTTTCTTTCCACCAGGTTAATATTGGCGCCTTAATCCTCACTTGATTCGGTTCTCACTGTGGCCATCATGTGGCCATTGTGAAGATTGCATCCAGTACGCAGTGATTTCCTATCCATCGCTCAGAGATGTCTAAGCGTCATTTCCGGTGCGTGGCAACGTGTCATTTCCGGCCGCCTTTTACATCCACCTTGTCCTTAACCAGTAGTATGGATTGGTTCCCTGTAAGGTGGAACTGATTTGCCAGCCACGCCTACAGTTTTGGCGCCAATCTGGCGTCCTATAGGCGATGGAGAAGACGACTATATAAGCTTTGGTGCTTTGTCTTGGTGGTATAGCTGCTGCTATCGGAGGAAGTTTATTTGTCCAAAGATCACATCTTTCAGGTATCTGTAGAGGAATTACCTTATCCTATGCTTTTTCTTACTCTTGAAATGATTTTTTAGGATTTTCTGATTTGTATATCTATTATCTTTGATAGATGGATTGTCGGTCTCTTAAACATTGACCGGCACCTTTTTTGTTCTGATTTTCTATCCATTCTCCAGAATCAAATTTTGAAGTGGATGAACAAGGTATTTGTTTTCTTATACCTCTTTATTAATATCCCCCTCTCCTTTCTCTTTATAAGTCCTAGTCTATGTGAACATAATAACTTTCCGTTCCTTTTTGGAATCCCTAAATGGCCTTTAAATTCAGGTATTTTTATAAAATCTGATTCCATACACTCAGTTTTGCTATGGCATCTGTTGGACTTCATATAATTATTTTCTCTTCCTTTCTCCAGGTGACTATTCACCTTCCATTGTCTTTACCAGCACATTATTTAATCATGTGCTTTTCATGCGCTAGCACCTTCTCTAAGGTTCACTACAAGACTCCATTATGAGAACACTCCTCTGATTCAATACCAGCTAATCTTTTTGATTTCCTCAACAATGCACAGGTAATGAAGGCCCATGCAGTGGTTTTGAATATGTCCTTGTATCACTTCTCTGTTGAATATTTAAATATTATGTTATATAGCAATATATTAGTGTATTTTTGTATATTCCTTGTGTACATCTTGTGTTTCAGTAATACATGACAAAAATAATACTCCTTGAAGAAGCCAGTATAATTGGCGAAACGTCGAGATTATCTGTCTGTATAAACTCCATTGTTTCTTACTGTAATTGAGATGATTTTATCATATATGAAATGTAATTTTTCTACTAAATAAAACTATATATTTTTATCAACATTGTGTTTGAGTGCACCTCAAAAGTCCCATCTTTCTTTATTCTTATTTTCAGCTTTATATAGTGTTTTCACTTCACTTCCATAATATATGCAATTAACTTTTTTGTATTGAATTCAGAGTATATATATCTGACTGATATTGTTGCATTACTTTGGGTGTGCATTCACTCCAGTTTTAGCGCTGCACTATAATGTATACATTTGTGTAGCAAGGTGTTACCATTGCATGCATCTTAACAGATTACAGTTTGTGTATAGATAAGAATTTTGGCTCCCTCTGGTGTCCGTTTATGCTAGACTACTAAAGTTGTTTGGTTCAGTTATTCATGGATAAAGCATTATGGGTAATGTGGTATCAGAGACAGAGACTCTTGGCGTGGATAGAACTGAGACTACATTGCCCACATGAACTCTGTACTACCAACAGTGCAATGCGCTGCGCATAGCCTGATGAGAGAGCTTATTTAAGACAAGGGCGGTCTCAGCCCGCTCTCTCGGGAAACCATCTTCCAGCCGGCAGAGGCCTGCGTTGAGGCCTGCTGTAAGTGCGCCTAGGCCTGAGAAGCCTGGGCCTAAAGTTAGAGAGAGCGGATCGCCTAGCCAGAGAGGGATCCTTGCGGACAGTTTGCTGATCGAGCCAAGGAGGGATCAGTCTGCAACTCACAGCAACCGGAGTCACCTATCCACCGGTAACCATGGAGCAGCCGTGCGGAGGACCAGGGACCTCGTGCTACCGAGAGACGGACCACTGACAGAAGGTCCCGGACTGAGGAAGGCCAGCGAAGCAAGGCCTCATTTGGTAAAAGGGCACTTGCCCATCAGCATAGTTAACTGACTCGCAGGAGTGTGATTTTCTTAAACTTTACTTATACTTGCTGGCGTCTGCAGCGCCGCAAGTAGGAACATATCGCCTCTTGAGAGCGATACAACGACCAGGGGAAATTAGCATTCACTGTACTGCTACACGGTGTGCCTCGATTGGCTGTCTTTTCCTTTCACCCTGCCTATTAGAATACAAATGGATAAGTGCACCAACGGAGCTAGCCGAAGATTAACTGACTCTTAAAGGAACAGTCACCTGTTTCATTACCCTCACACGTTGTTACTATAGGACATGCACCAGTTGAACTGTCCACTAGGGGAGCCATACAGTTGTGAATTTATGTGACTGATATAACTGTTTGCATCACTTTGTGATTTCTACTTTTTTTTGTGAGACTTGGTGGAGAGGTGCCCCAGTGTTAATGTAATTGCAGTGAGAGATTCCTCCACCATACTCTCACTGAGGTCTGGCCCTCGGGTCATGTCATTTGGGTCTGATCGCAGGGTTATTCTGAACCAGTGGTACTCCATTAACTTATACAGGGACCTGTATGTATTTGATGCAGAGTAAACATCTTACCACTGGTTAAGCTACATCTTGTATGGGACTCTGTCTATTGCAGCTGTGTGGCAGGTGAACAACACTGAGGTAACAATATTTAACTACATCTGTTGCTGTGTAGTATCATTGTGGTCCCCTATAGCCATTTTGGGGGCCCACAATCATATTATTGTCCAGTTGTGCCAGGGGGGGATCGAGCCAAATTCTAGGGGTTGACAGGCAGAGTGCAGGCCCAAATCTAAACCAGCAGCTCCTACGGGGGTAGTGCTACATGTGGGGGCTCGTCCGGGATTTCTGCGACTCTGTAATGAAACCCCCCCTCTAACGAATCATCATGGATTCTGCTGCTGCTATCCAGTGGTGCAAGGAAGAGAACGCCCGCTCAGAGTTCAGTGTGGTGATTGAAATTCATGGAGAATCCTGGGGTGAGGAACAGATAAGTCAAGCTATGAAGACACTGTCCCCAGATAAGAAGGCGGGGGTGATTGCCACAAAAACAGACCAAGGGACCTTTATCTATGCGTTAGTGGAGTGGAAACAGGAAATCCCTGAACACTTCAAGGGCGGAAGTGTGAAACTGGCCAACAAGACGGAACTTGTTGTAATACATCCAGAGGTTTTAAAAGAAAGTCCTACCTCGTCCAGTCAAGCTGGTTCCAGTGGACAAGACGTTCCTGCCAAGTCGCCTCTGGCCACCATTGGGCCAAAACTCTGTGCTGTCCTTTTGGAATTTGTTGCAAAATGTCAAAAAGACCCACACACATACTCGGCAGCTGGTTACAGAAAGCTCAGGGTCTTCAGTGGAAGACAACCAGTACCTTCAGTGGAAGACAGCTTTGAAGAGTGGCTGGATCAGGCCAGCCAAGCTCTGGATGAATGGGACATCCCAGAGAGACTCATAAGAAACAAAGAATCACAGAAAGCTTGAAGGGACCTGCCTTGAAAGCCATTCGCAACCTGAAGCTCAGTAAACAAAACTGTAATGCCCAGGACTACCTGAACATTCTCCAGGATGTGTTTGGACGCACTGAGAAAGTCTCTGATCTTATCTATCAGATGTAACACTCTTATCAAAAAGAAGGAGATAAGTTGTCAGAATACATGAGGCGGCTGGATGAGATCATACATCAGATCTTGCTGAAAAAGGGTTTGGACCCTCGAGATGTGGACAAGATCAGAGCCACGCAAGTCCTGAGAGGGGCTCGACCCCTAGATACCATTACCCTCTTACTAAGGACTCGGGAAGATGGTGGTATCCTGAAGTATCCAGACCTGATTCGGATTGTCAGAGAAGAAGAAGTTATGCTGGACAGTAAGAGAAAGAATCAGAAGCCTGAACCTTCTGCCGGGGTCAGGGTAATAAATGCTGATGATGGTGACCCTCAGGTAGAGCTCCTAAAGACTCAAGTGACACAGCTGATAGAAATGATGTCCCTATTGACCAGCCAGCCAACTGTTCTGCCGATTAAAAGCACCTCAGAGGAGCTCAAGAAACCTCCAAGTTATGCTGTTGCCCAAGTGCAAAGGACTAAGAAGCTGTTGACCTGTTTCAACTGTGAAGGAGTCGGACACTTTAGAGGGGTATGCCCGAGTCCAGAGAAAGCTGCGGCACAGTAACGAAAGCCGGCGGAAAACTCCAGAGAGCCCCGGTGAAGGAGTCAACCGGGTGCCCACCCATTTCAGCAAACTCCATAAAACCCAATGACGCAAGGAGACAGCCTCGGGAGTCCAGACCCTCGCAGAGGGCCCCCGTTGCTGCCCCTGAGCGACTTAGGGCCCCACGCCCTTTGACTCAGCGTGCCCAGGAGGGGCGAGTCAGTGCACACCAGACCCAACAAAGGTCAAACCCAGGTCAGAATGGAATGAAAGGAGTAAGAATTCAAACCACTGAACAAGCCATACAGGCCTCCCTCCGGAAGTTTCCTGGCAAATTAGTGGGGGCCTCTCCAGCTGTCCCCGTCCAAGTAGAAGGGATTTACACCAAGGCCCTCCTGGATACCGGAGCCCAAGTAACTCTACTATACAGAGACTTCTATGACAAGCACCTGAAACACTTGCCGTTGCAGAAGTTGGAAGAGTTGGAAATTTGGGGCATTGGGACTCAAAACTTCCCCTATGATGGCTATCTACCGGTCAAGCTGTCCTTTGACCCCTCAGTGGCTGGAAAAGCAGAGACATTTGACACTGACAGTGATCTGCCCTCGCCCACCAGGGGCTAGCAAAAGTTCCCTCATTATAGGGACAAACACTGACTTAGTCAGGAGACTATTAACACCTCTGGCCCAGGGACAGGATGCCTGAACTTCAGGTGTACACCCCATGCTGAGACAGGCTTACTAGCGCCTGGTACAGGAACAGAAGGTCCCAGCTGAAGGAGTGGGAAAAATCTGGCGTCTGGACAGGAAAGAGAGGGTGCTGCAGCCGGGAGAAGTGGCCTGCTTGAGGGCGTCTGTCAAGCTTACTTGGAAGCAACCAGGCCCATTTATCATCCTCGAAGCAGACCAACAGAAGAAGGACAAGGGGATAGAGATCATTCCTGAAGTGGTCCCTTTGAAGGCCTTGCCGGGGAATCATGGGAAGGTCTTGGTGAGTGTTCGCAACACAACCACCTCACCTGTGAAGGTGCCAGCCCGGATGTTGTTGGGCCAAGTGAGCACGGCCACCCCAGTTGCACCGTCTGACTTGAAGAAGCAGAGGAAGGATGAGGTCTCAGTGGAAGAGTTCTATCCGAAAGACACGGCTCTTCCTCCAGAATGGGGAGAAAGAGTTAAGACTCAGCTTTCCAGATGGCAGGCCGCATTCTCAAAGTGTGAATTTGATGTGGGGTGTGCAAAGAGTGCCACACACAAGATTCGTCTGCAAGAAGACAAGCCGTTTAGAGAGAGGGACCGACGGGTTCCCCTGGGGGACTTGGAAGACCTGCATGAACAATTGGCAGAACTCAAAAGAGCAGGGATCATCAGAGAGTCCAGGAGCCCATATGCTTCTCCGATAGTAGTGGTGCGAAAAAAAAATGGGTCACTAAGGCTGTGCATTGACTACAGAACTCTGAACAGAAGAACCATTCTTGACCAGTACACCACTCCTCGGATAGAAGACGCCTTGCAGAGCCTGTCAGGGGCCAAGTGGTTCAGTGTACTGGACCTGAAGAGTGGATATTACCAAATCCCCATGCATCCTGAGGATAAAGAGAAAACTGCTTTCATTACCCCAGTGGTTTTCTTTGAGTTCGACCGCATGCCTCAGGGCCTGTCTGGGGCCCGGTCAATTTCCAAAGGCTGATGGAGAAGACAGTGGGTGACATGAATCTTATCGAGGTGTTGGTGTACCTGGATGACATCATAGTGTTTGGCAAGACTCTGGAAGAGCATGAAGGAAGGTTGGAGAAGGTCTTGAAGAGACTTCACGAAGAAGGCCTGAAACTCTCCATTGAAAAGTGTCAGTTTTATCAGCCCTCGGTTCACTACCTGGGTCACATCTTGTCTGTGGAAGGAGTGGCCACAGATCCGGAGAAGCTGGACGCCGTCACCTCTTGGCCAAGACCCACTAATGTGACTGAGCTTCAGTCATTCCTGGGATTCTGCTCCTACTACCGGAGATTTGTAGAGCGATTCGCAAAGATAGCTCGCCCACTTAATGAGCTACTGAGAAGTGAAGGTGAGGATGATGTCCCAGACTCAGTCAAACCTGTGAAACCAGCAGGGGGAGCCAGGAAACCCAGAAAGTCCATTCTGGACCAGTGGACCACCAAGTGTGAGGAGGCCTTCAAGCAGTTGAAGTGGAGCCTAACAACCGCCCAAGTTCTAGCCTATGCAGATACAACCAAGCCCTATGAATTACACGTTGATGCCAGTCGAGATGGGCTAGGTGGGGTGTTGTACCAAGAACATGACGGTCACCTGTGGCCTATGTAAGTCTGGGCCCCTCATAAAGGAACTACCCCACACATAAACTCGAGTTGCTGGCCTTGAAATGGGCTGTGGTGGATAAATTAAGAGACTACCTCTATGGGGCAGAATTTGTGATAAAGACTGATAACAACCCACTCACCTACCTGCTCACCACAGCAAAGCTGGATGCCACAGGACACAGATGGTTGGCTGCCCTATAGGGTTCACGTTCAGCTTGAAGTATCGACCGGGAGTTGGGAACAGGGATGCGGACGCCCTATCTAGACGGCCTCATGGTTCTAGTAACTCCCCTGAAGAGTGGACCCAGCTAACACCAGAAGGAGTGAGAGCCTTGTATCAGGGAGCTGAACATCAAGCAGGGGGAGGATCCAGGGCTGGAGATATTGGAGTTTCTGCTGCGGGTGTCCCCAAGTGCTATTGCAATGTAACCCAAATTGGGGACGAAGACCTGCCAAAACTTTCGAAGAAGGACCTTAGAAGGGATCAGTTGGACGACCCCCTGGGTAATTTGGTTTTGAAGGCTCAGGAGAATCGATGCTCTGACATGCTCCTCACCCACTCCCCAAAGGAGGCCCGTCTACTGCACTGAGAGTGGGACCTGTTGCAGCTGCATCAAGGGGTGGTCTATCCAAGGGGCCCCTCTGATGGTCTCAAAGAGAAATGGCAGCTGTTTTTACCCAGAAAACACAAAGAGGCAGTGCTAACTGCCCTCCATGACAACCATGGACATTTAGGACCTGAGCAGACTTTTCATTTAGTGAGGGACCGATTCTACTGGCCCTGCATGCGGGCTGTAGTCGAGGGGCTACTGCCACTCCTGAATTAGGTGTATTCAAATGAAAACCTTGACTCACAGAGCCGCCCAAATGGGCCATCTTCAGAGTCAGGGACCTATGGAGCTGGTGTGCATTGAATTTCTGTGCTTGGAGCCTGACCTGAGCGGGCAAGGAAATATCCTAGTGGTGACTGATCATTTCACCAGATATGCCCAGGCATTCCCCACAAAGGATCAACAAGCCTCGACAGTGGCCAAGATTCTAGTCGAGATGTTCTTTGTGCCCTATGGCCTCCCCCAACGTATACACTCAGATCAGGGGAGAGACTTTGAAAGTAGCCTTATCAAAAGACTATTAGACCTGTTAGGCATCAAAAAGTCTAGAACCACCCCATACCATCCTCAGGGTGATCCTCAACCAGAGAGGTTCAACCGAACCATTCTAGACATGCTCGGAACTTTGAACTCAGAGAAGAAGCAACATTGGAGCAAACATGTAGCCGCCATAGTGCATGCCTACAACAATACTCCCAATGATGCCACAGGATACTCCCCGTATCGTCTAATGTTTGGAAGAGAGGCTCGGCTACCAGTGGACTTGGCCTTTGGCACATCCCTAGACCATACCTCTGCAACTTTCCACAGAGGGTATGTAGATCGCCTGCGGAGAAGCTTGAAGACTGCCTTTGACAAGGCACAAGCCACCTCCGACCAGAGGGGATTGAGAAATAAGAAGAACTTTGATCAAAAGGTTTGAGTGCAGGACTTACAACCAGGAGATAGAGTGCTGTTGAGGAATCTGGGAGTCCCTAGGAAACACAAGTTAGCTGACCGCTGGAAGTCCCAGCCCTATGTCATCTGCAAGCAGCTACCAGGGCTTCCAGTGTACCAGATCCGGCCCGAAGGGAGTGTAGGCTCGTTAAAGACTTGGCATCGCAACCATCTACTGACCCTATCAGAAGCAGTTCGTCTGTCGCCGCTGTCAGATTCACAGAAGACTCCCTCGACCTCTCAAAGGTCTCGACCAGTCACTAGGTCTCAATCAGTGCCTCAAGAGATGTATGATGAAGACAGTGAGGATGAAGAGACTGACTTGGACTGGCTGTGGTCATCTCAATTACCAGGGTCTACGACCCCCTTTTTGTCCCCATCTGAAACGACGGACATTGGAATTCTAAGACCCGAGGCCCCTGAGTTTGTGCCTCAGAGCTTGCTGTCTGAAGAGCTGGAGGATGACCAAAGTTCAGTGTCCACAGGTGACCCTGAAGAAGTCTAAGCCTTTGCAGAAGGAGGAGTGGAAACTGATATGCAGGAAGAGGAAGCTATGGAGGAAGCAGAATCCAGTGTGTCTGAACAAGCAGCAGAAGAAGCTGTGAAGAAAACAGTTCAGCATGCCTGAAGCCCCAGAGCCAAAAGAGCAGAGAGAGAGAAGAGCTATTCACCCACCCAAGAGACTAACATATGATCAATTGGGTGAAAGCTCTGAAGAGGCTGTGTTTACCTCTAAAAGGACATTAGAAATACCTGATGCTTCCACCTCACATTTAGTGGAGGACAACCCTAGCTCACCCCCTGGCACATCTGGTTGGGTCATCCCAGTTACGGTGGCCTGTAGACTGGACAAATCCCCCTCCCATGCCAATTGGTGGGAGGTTCCTCTGTCAGAGTTTTACGAAAAAGCAAACTGTTTGATTTCCTGTGTCCTTTAACTTTTGTTTCTCTCCTTGTGTATTAAACAAAGCATGTAACAGGTCACAAATTGCTGCTGTCTTTGGGGACCAAAGATTTCAAGTGGGGGGAGTGTGTAACAAGGTCTTACCATTGCATGCATCTTAACAGACTACAAATTGTGTATAGATGACAATTTTGGCTCCCTCTGGTGTCCGTTTATGCTAGACTACTAAAGTTGTTTGGTTCAGTTATTCATGGATAAAGCATTATGGGTAATGTGGTATCAGAGACAGAGACTCTATTGGCATGGATAGAACTGGGACTACATTGCCCACAAGACCTCTGTACTACCAACAGTGCAATGCGTTGCGCACAGCCTGATGGGAGAGCTTATTTAAGACAAGGGCGGTCTCAGCCCCCTCTCTTGGGACGCCATCTTCCAGCCTGCAGGAGGCCTGCTGTAAGTGCACCTAGGCCTGAGAAGCCTGGGCCTAAAGTTAGAGAGAGCAGATCGCCTAGCCAGAGAGGGATCTTTGCGGACAGTTCGCTGATCGAGCCAAGGAAGGATCAGTCTGCAACTCACAGCAACCGGAGTCACCTATCCACCGGTACCCAGGGAGCGGCCGTGCGGAGGACCAGGGACCTTGTGCTACCGAGAGACGGACCACTGAGAGAAGGTCCTGGACTGAGGAAGACCAGCAAAGCAAGGCCTCATTTGGTGAGCGGGCACTTGCCCATCAGCATAGTTAACTGACTCGCAGGAGTGTGATTTTCTTAAACTTTACTTGTACTTGCTGGCGTCTGCAGCACCGCAAGTAGGAACACATCGCCTCTTGAGAGCGATACAATGACTAGGGGAAATTAGCATTCACTGTACCGCTACACGGTGCGCCTCGATTGGCTGTCTTTTCCTTTCACCCTGCCTATTGGAATACAAATGGATAAGTGCACCAACGGAGCTAGCTGAAGATTAACTGACTCTTGAAGGAACAGTCACCTGTTTCATTACCCTCACACATTGTTACTATAGGACACGCACCAGTTGAACTGTCCACTAGGGGGAGCCATACAGTTGTGAATTTATGTGACTGATATAACTGTTTGCATCACTTTGTGATTTCTACTGTTTTATGTGAGACTTGGTGGAGAGGTGCCCCAGTGTTAATGTCATTGCACTGAGAGATTCCTCCACCATACTCTCACTCAGGTCTGGCCCTTGGGTCACGTCATTTGGGTCTGATCGCAGGGTTATTCCTAACCAGTGGTACTCCATTAACTTATACAGGGACCTGTATGTATCTGATGTTGATTGCATTACCATTGTTCTATTCTTTTGCAGAGTAAACATCTTACCACTGGTTAAGCTACATCTTGTGTGGGACTCTGTATATTGCAGCTGTGTGGCAGGTGAACAACACCGAGGTAACAATATTTAACTACATCTATTGCTGTGTAGTATCATTGTGGTCCCCTATAGCTATTTTGGGGGCCCACAATCATATTATTGTCCAGTTGTGCCAGGGGGGAACGAGCCAAATTCTAGGGGTTGACAGGCATAGTGCAGGCCCAAATCTAAACCAGCAGCTCCTACGGGGGTAGTGCTACATTTGATTGTGCACTATTGTACGTCTTTATAGCAGCTGAGCAGTCTTTCTACCCAAACTGCCATTTTAAATGTAGCGCCTACCCCACCATTCCGGGGGCCTGGTGGTGAACCCCAGAGACAAGGAGGGCTAACATTCCTCCTCAGGGTGCAGGTTACTAGGCATAGTGGGTGATGTACAAGATAGAAAGATGGGCGCCAGTCACAAAACAAAACAAAGTAAACAAAGAGAAGTTTATTTCTCACAACAGCAAAATGTGGGAGAGAGGGGATGGGGCACAGGACAGCCTTAGTCAAAAATAGTAACGATCAGCAGACAGGCAGACTCCTTAGACAAAAAGGTGAGATAAGGTAGACAGCAGTACAGGAAAAAGAGCCTTTAAGCTGAACCAGCACATCTGTACTTTGTAGGATAGGCTGTCTCCTATAGAAACTGAAGTTAAAGCAGAACTCTGGGATTTTCAAAAAATCCCCCATTAGTACAACCCCCCCCCCCAACACACACACACACACACACACACATACGAAACACTAAACATTTATTACATTTGTGAAATTTCTTACTGTTTAACCACTTGAGCACTGGGCACTTAAACCCCCTTAATAACCAGACCAATTTTGAGCTTTCGGTGCTCTCACATTTTGAATGACAATTACTCAGTCATACAACACTGTACCCATATGAAATTTTTGTCCTTTTTTCACACAAATAGAGATTTCTTTTGGTGGTATTTAATCACCGTTGGGTTTTTATTTTTTGCGCTATAAGAGAAAAAAGACTGAAAATTCTGTAAAAAAAAATGAATTTTTCTTTGTTTCTGTTATAAAATGTAGCAAATTAGTAATTAAAAAAAAAAAAAAAATGGGCCAAAATGTATATGCTACATATCTTTGGTAAAAATAAGTACAAATTGGTGTATATTATTTGGTCTTTGTGAAAGTTATAGAGTCCACAAGCTATGGTGCCAATATCTGAAAATTGATCACACCTGAAGTACTGACGGCCTATCTCAATTCTTGAGACCCTAACATGCCAGAAAAGTTCAAATACCCCCCAAATGACCCCTTTTTGGAAAGAAGACATTCCAAGGTATTTAGAAAGAGGCATTGTGAGTTTTTTGAAGTTGTAATTTTTTCCCACAATTCTTTGCAAAATCGAGATTTTCTTGTTCATACATCACGGGACACAGAGCAGCATAGTCATTACTATGTGGGTTATATAGAATTACCTTCAGGTGCTGGCACTGGCAACTTCCAAAACAGGAAGTACCCTCCCCTATATAAGCCCCTCCCATCCGGGAGTACCTCAGTTTTTTGCCAGTGTCTAAGGTGTTGGCCAAGGTTAACATGTATTCATCTGGGCTTGTGTACAGGTTCTCTGGGCCTTAGCAAGCTATTCCAGATCCGACCAAAAAAGCTTCATAGCTAAACGGTCGGTACCCGGGCCTTGCAGAGAAGAGCAGGGTTTTGCCTGTAATGCCTCTCTTAGGAGGGCTGGACCCTGGGATCCAGAGCTCTGGTCATACCCAAAACCAAGAGGCTATCTGTGCAGGGTGCTATACAGGTCCAGGGGAGTGGAATCCTTGGGAACCCGGTCCCTGAAGGTCTAGTACAATGCCTGCCGTGAGAGGTAAAGTTTGGGCTTCTGTGGACCAAACAAAGTCCTGCGGCGGGGAAAAGGTAAGTGGGGGCCCCTCAGGAACTTGGTTCTATTGAGGGGACCCCCAAGCCTAATATGTCTTTCTGCCTGTTACCTAAAGGGTATTCCCGCTAATAGCTGTATATGCCTAAGAAATCCTAGAAATGTTTTTTCATAAGGGAAGTTTTAAAAAAACTGTAAACCTGGAAATGTTTTTCATAAAGGAGGTTTTAAAAAAAAAAAAAAAAAGACAAAAGTGCGGTACCTGTGTTTGTCCACTAGAGGCCGCTGTGGAACGTCTTTTTTCTTGGGACTATTCCTTCCATGGTGAAAGTCCAGGCAGATGAGTGAGCTCTCTATCAGGGAAGCTGCATTCCTCTGTCATGCTGCCAAGTAGTTTCCTTCCATCCCCGAGTCCTGGTGAAACAGGGACCCTGGCTCCTCTCCCTACATGGCGCCAAGAGCGCACACGTGCACGCGCGCGCGCGCGCACACATGCTTTCTTTTTATAAGGTTTAGCTTCAAAAAAGGGGGGGAGCCTGGCGGATGACGCGCTCTGTGCGCCCAGCGCTTCTGCGCATGTGCGGGCGTCCCAGCAAGATAAAAGGACTCAGTCCACGCTGCTTGCTATGGACACAGAGCATGAAAAGGAGCTGGTAGCATGGTATAAGGGCTTACAGCGGGCGGTTGATACAGGCATCCCCAGAAAGACGCATTAGTAGACACCCACTGATGTACATAGCAGCAAATTGCATTAGACTATTTCAGTAAGGGGTGTATTGCGGCTGGAATACCTCAGCTTTGAACTAAGGAATATGCCGCCTAAAAAACTCCGAGATATACCTCTCAGGAAGTGTAGGGGGTCTCCATCGGGCTCTGAGGATCTGGAGCAGTCATCTGCACCCTCCTCCCCTGAGAAATCAGAGGTTAATACCCATAAGGAACCCCCGGGAGTGCCAGGTACTGCGGCTGTCCTCAGTCCACCTGCTCCTGCATATATAACAGAGGAGGTTTTTTCCTCAACTCTGGAGGGATTGGAGCAGAGATTGGCTGCATTGATCGCTTCTTCTCTACAGGAAAGAAAGCGCGCCAGATCTCCATCACCTCCATTAGAGTGCCTGTTGGCAGAGCAACAGTCCCAGGAAGGGACCGACCTACCTGAAGGGGATCAGGAGGAGGTTAGCTCTGTTTTTGAGGAATCGACAGTAGATGAACCATTTTCAGCATCACAGACTGAAAGATTGTGGGTCCAGACCCTAACTGACATGGTTCGATCTGCATTTAAAATGCCTCTTGTTGAACCATCAACTACTGCTGTCTCCTCATTGGGGTCGCTAAAAGCTCCCCAGGTTAATTGCTCCTTTCCAATACATCCATTATTGGAAGGACTTGTATACCAGGACTGGGAACATCCTGATAAACTATTTGTTCCGCCTAAAAGGTTTCCGGTGATCTATCCCATGGAGGAAAAGTTCACCCAGAGATGGAATGTTCCTACGGTGGATGCAGCCATCTCTTCTGTGAACAAATCACTGACATGTCCAGTAGATAATGTTCAAATGTTCAAAGATCCAGTGGATAAAAAATTGGAATCTTTATTAAAATCTGCTTTTTCCACAGCAGGGGCTGTTACACAGCCAGCAGTGGCAGCTATTGGGGTCTGCCAAGCTTTAAAGGATCAAATGAAAATGGTCCTGAGGGATTTGCCAGACCAACAGGCCCAGGCTCTGGCTGATCTGCCTAGAGCATTATGCTTTGCGGTTGACGCCATCAAGGATTCTATCCATCAGGCCTCCCGCCTCACGCTGTCTTTGGTACATATGCGTAGGCTTCTGTGGCTCAAAAACTGGTCTGCTGAAGCTCCCTGTAAGAAGCTCTTAGTTAGCTTCCCATTTCATGGGGAACGCCTTTTTGGCGAAGACCTGGATAAGTATATCCAGAAGATTTCCAGTGGTAAAAGTACTCTCTTACCGAGTAAGAAGAGGTCTAGGGGTCCATCTTTTAAGAGGACTACCTCTCCTATCCCTGCGACGTCTGCTACTAAGCAGTTCCGACGGCCTCCTCGGTCAAACTCAGGAGGTAAAAATCAGGGACAGCCACAGGGTAATAAAAAGCCCTGGATCCGAAGAGGTACTAAACCAGCCTCCAAGTCAAGCCTATGAAGGGCTGCCCCCACTCAAACGGGTGGGGGGAAGACTTCAGTTGTTCGCAGAGACCTGGCGGGAGACGATCAAAGACAGATGGGTGCTCTCCGCAGTAACTCTGGGATACAAGTTGGAGTTAAAAGAGTCTCCTCCGTCCCATTTTATGTGGTCAGGCATGCCAAGAGACCCTCTGAAAAGACGGTCTCTCCTATTGGCGTTAGAACAACTATTGCTCCAAGGAGTAATTATGGAGGTTCCTATGGAAGAGTGGGGGTTGGGTTTCTACTCAAACCTTTTCACAGTCCCGAAGCCAAACGGGGACATAAGACCCATATTGGACCTAAAGAGTCTAAACAAATTTCTAAACGTCCGGTCTTTCCGGATGGAGTCGATCCGATCGGTCACCGCTGCCCTACAAGGGGAGGAATGGTTAGCCTCGATCGACATCAAAGATGCTTACTTGCATGTTCCCATCTTTCCAGGTCATCAAAAATTCCTACGCTTTGCAGTAGAAGGGCGCCATTTTCAGTTCAGAGCCTTACCATTCGGTCTGGCCACAGCACCACGAGTGTTCACAAAAATTCTGGCCCCACTGTTGGCCGATCTAAGAACACGGGGTGTAACGATAATGGCATACCTAGACGACCTGTTGTTAATGGACCACTCAGTTGCCAAGCTAGAAGTGGTAATTATTGATACAATCAAGTATCTAGAATCTCACGGTTGGGTCATCAACCTGGACAAGTCAGCCCTACAGCCAGTGAAAAACCTGGTATATCTAGGGCTACGGCTGGATTCAGACCAGAGGAAGATTTTCTTACCTCTAGACAAGGTATCCTCTTTGAGGGGCTTGGTCCGTCTGCTTTGTGCAAAAAGACAGCCGTCCATACGCCTGTGCATGAGGCTGCTAGGAAAGATGGTAGCATCATTCGAAGCTGTGCCATACGCCCAATTCCACTCAAGGAATTTACAAAGGGCCATATTGTCAGCCTGGAACGGAAAAGTTCAGGCTCTAGACTTCCCGATGGCTTTGTCCCCTTCCGTTCGGAAGAGTCTCTGCTGGTGGTTGATCCCCCAGAATCTCCAGAAGGGAAAACCCTTCAGCCCGATATCTTGGAAGGTGGTCACTACAGATGCCAGCCTTACAGGCTGGGGGGCAGTACTGGAGCAATGGTCTCTCCAGGGCAGATGGTCAAATGTAGTAAAAACCCTGCCCATCAATCTCTTAGAGATACGAGCAGCCCGGTACGCCCTAGTAGCCTGGACATCCAGACTCCAAGGGTCCCCTGTCAGAATTCAATCAGACAATGCCACAGCAGTGGCATATATGAATCATCAGGGAGGCACCAGGAGTCGTGCAGCCCAGAGGGAAGTAAGTCACATCCTGGAATGGGCAGAAAAGCATGTCCCATGTATATCAGCTGTCTTCATTCCAGGGGTGGAGAATTGGAAGGCGGACTTTCTGAGTCACCAACAGTTATGCCCAGGGGAATGGTCCCTTCATCCCGAGGTCTTCCGAGCAATATGTCAGCGGTGGGGAACACCGGATGTAGATCTGCTAGCATCCAGATTCAACGCAAAGGTGGACAGATTTGTCTCTCGGACAAGGGATCCCCTCGCTTGTGGCTCGGATGCTCTGGTGTTCCCTTGGGATCAGTTCAGACTGATATATGCATTCCCTCCGCTACAATTGTTGCCTCGACTCCTTCGCAGAGTCAGGTTGGAGAAGAAGCCGGTGATCCTGGTGGCTCCAGCGTGGCCCCGAAGGGCCTGGTACGCGGAGATCATCAAAATGTCTGTGGGGAGTCCTTGGACCCTTCCACGTCGTCCGGACCTGCTTTCGCAAGGACCGATATACCACCCTTCCTTACTAACTCTAAGTTTAACGGCCTGGCTATTGAGTCCCACATTCTAAAGAAGAGAGGTCTCTCTAACTCTGTGGTATCAACTATAATCAATGCCAGGAAGCCTGTATCCAGGCAGATCTACTATAGAGTTTGGAAGGCGTACATCACTTGGTGCGAGGCCAGAAAATGGCATCCACGTAAGTACGTTATAGGCAGAATTCTGGACTTCCTGCAGTGGGCTGTAGACAGGAAGTTTGCCTTAAGTACTATCAAGGGCCAGGTTTCGGCCTTGTCAATACTATTTCAAAGGCCCCTGGCTATGCATTCACTTGTCAAATCCTTTATGCAAGGTGTGACTCGTATTATTCCACCGATTAAGGCTCCCATATGCCCATGGGATCTAAATTTGGTTCTGTCGGTTCTGCAGAAGCAGCCATTTGAACCTTTGCGGCACATTTCCTTGGTTCTACTCACCAGGAAATTGATATTTTTAGTAGCCATATGCTCGGCTAGAAGAGTGTCGGAATTAGCCGCCATGTCCTGTAAAGAGCCATATCTGGTTATCCATAAGGACAGAGTAGTATTACGTCCTCACCCAGCCTTTCTTCCTAAGGTGGTATCGAGGTTTCACTTGAACCAGGATGTGGTTCTTCCTTCTTTTTTCCCCAAACCAAGCTCGGTAGAGGAAAAGTTATTGCATTCTTTGGATGTAGTAAGAGCAGTTAAAGCTTATCTAAAAGCCACTGCTCAGATTCGTAGAACGGATTCTCTGTTTGTTCTGCCGGAAGGCCCCAGAAAGGGTCAGGCAGCATCAAAATCTACTTTAGCCAAGTGGATTCGACAGGTCATAATACAAGCCTATGGCTTGAAAAGTAGACCGCCTCCGTTCAAAGTTAGGGCGCACTCCACGAGAGCAGTTGGAACTTCATGGGCAGTGCATCACCAGGCCTCCCTGGCGCAAATTTGTAAGGCCGCAACATGGTCTTCAGTACACACGTTTACTAGGTTCTACCAGGTGGACGTGAGAAGTCAGGAGGATGTCGCCTTTGGGCGCAGTGTGTTGCAGGCCGCAAAAGATCCTCATGCCTGATGGCGCCCAGCTTATGTATGGTGTATCCCCCCCCTCATGTGGCATTGCTTTGGGACGTCCCACATAGTAATGACTATGCTGCTCTGTGTCCCGTGATGTATGAACAAGAAAGTAGGATTTTTAAAACAGCTTACCTGTAAAATCCTTTTCTTGGAGTACATCACGGGACACAGAGCTCCCACCCCTCTTTTGGGGACACGTATTGCTTTGCTACAAAACTGAGGTACTCCCGGATGGGAGGGGCTTATATAGGGGAGGGTACTTCCTGTTTTGGAAGTTGCCAGTGCCAGCACCTGAAGGTAATTCTATATAACCCACATAGTAATGACTATGCTGCTCTGTGTCCCGTGATGTACTCCAAGAAAAGGATTTTACAGGTAAGCTGTTTTAAAAATCCTACTTTTTTTTTTCTTTTCTTTTTTTTCCACAAAATTGTCATATTAGCGGGTTATTTCTCACACACAGCATATGCATACCACAAATTACACCCCAAAACACATTCTGCTATTACTCCCGAGTATGGTGATACCACATGTGTGAGACTTTTACACAGCGTGGCCACATACAGAGGCCCAACATGCAGGGAGCACCATCAGGCATTCTGGAGCTCCCAGGCCAATTCTGACATTTCTCTCCTACATGTAAAAATCATCATTTGTTTGCTAGAAAATTACATAGAACCCCAAAACATTATATATGTTTTTTTTAGCAAAGACCTTAGAAAATACAATGGTGGTCGTTGCAACTTTTTATCTCGCACGGTATTTGTGCAGCAGTTTTTCTAACACGTTTTTTACGGAAAAGAACAGTTTTGTGCTTAAAAAAAAAAAAAAAAAAAATAGTAAAGTTAGCCGAATGTTTTTGCATAATGTGAAAGATGAAGTTATGCTGAGTAAATAGATACCTAACATGTCACCCTTTAAAATTGCACATGCTCGTGGAATGGCGCCAAACTTCGCTACTTAAAAATCCCCATAGGCGATGCTTTAAATATTTTTACTGGTTACATGTTTTGAGTTACAGAGGAGGTCTAGGGCCAAAATTATTGCTCTCACTCTAACGTTCGCAGAGATACCTCACATGTGTGGTTTGAACACCGTTTTCATATGTGAACGGGACTAACGTATACGTTCGCTTCTGTATGCGAGCTCAGGGGCGCTTTAACCACTTAACGACCGCTAACTGTATATATACGTCGGCAGAATGGCACCGACAGGCACAATCACGTAGAGTGTACGTGATTGCCTTTGTACAGTTGGGGGGTCCAATCGGACCCCCCTTCTGTACAGTGAGCGGTGGCCAAGTGTCCGGGAGCGTTCCGGGATGAGGGGGCAGCCATTCGTTTCTGGCCACCCCCTCGCGATCGCTCCCGGCGAATGGAAATGCCCCCTCTGTCTGTGTCAGACAGAGGGAGCAGGAGGAAGTGATGTCATCTCTGGTGCAGCGGTCACATATACCGAGCGCCGTACAAGAGAAGATATCAGGTCAGTGCACACAACACTACACTGACACCAGGACACATAGGGACATAAATCGCCCCCCCAGGCCCCCCCAGACACCCCAGATCACCCCCCCAGCCCTCAGTCACAGTGTCACTGATTGCAGTGACCATTTATTTAGTGATCACTGCAATCAGTGACATTTGTGACTGTAAAAGTGTCACCAAAGTTTAGTCTTAGGTCCAGTGTAGCCCCCTAACCCCCCCTAATAAAGGTTTAACCCCCTGATCACCCCCCAGATAACCCTTTCACCCCCTATCACCACTGTCGCTTAGCGATCATTTTTCTGATCGCTGTCTTAGCGTCAGTGATGCCGATCGGCAGCCAGTAATTTTTTTTAGGTTCGCCGCAGGTTTTTATAGCGTCAGGTACCCCAATATATTATCTAATAAAGGTTTAACCCCCTTGATCGCCCCCCAGGTAACCCTTTCACCCCCTATCACCACTATCACTAAGCGATCGTTTTTCTAAACGCTGTCTTAGTGTCTGTGATGCAGATCGGTAGCCGGTAATTTTTTTTAGGTTCACCGCAGGTTTTTATAGCGTCAGGTACCCCAATATATTATCTAATAAAGGTTTAACCCCCTTGATCGCCCCCCAGGTAACCCTTTCACCCCCTATCACCACTGTCGCTAAGCAATTGTTTTTCTAAACGCTGTCTTAGTGTCGGTGATGCAGATCGGTAGCTGGTAATTTTTTTTAGGTTCGCCGCAGGTTTTTATAGCGTCAGGTACCCCCATATATTATCTAATAAAGGTTTTAACCCCCTGATTGCCCCTAGTTAACCCTTTCACCAGTGATCACCATATAAGTGTTACGGGTGACGCTGGTTAGTTAGTTTGCTTTTTATAGTGTCAGGGCACCCGCCATGTATATAACCCAATAAAGGTTTAACCCCCTGATCGCCCGGCGGGTGATATCAATTAGGTTTTAGCGTCAGAGAGGGTCTGAGTCACACCCCAGGCAGCGTCAGGTTAGTGCCAGTAACGCTAACACCCACGCGTGAAGCATACACCCCCCTTAGTGGTATAGTATCTGAACAGATCAATATCTGATCTGATCAGATCTATACTAGCGTCCCCAGCAGTTTAGGGTTCCCAAAAACGCAGTGTTAGCGGGATCAGCCCAGATACCTGCTGGTACCTGCGTTTTGCCCCTCCGTCCAGCCCAGGCCACCTAAGTGCAGTATCGATCGATCACTGTCACTTACAAAACAAAAACACACATAACTGCAGCGTTCGCAGAGACAGGCCTGATCCCTGCGACTCCAGTGCTGTAGGAGGTGATTTCGCCACCACAGTTAAAAAAAAAAAGCAAATATGCCGAAGCATTGGGGCAGCAGGGGCGGAGGAGCGATTTTGCTCCTAATGCCGCGTACATACGGTCGAAATTCCGACGGAGGCTTGCCCGTGGAAAAGTCCGACCATGTGTGTGTGGCATAACTTTTTTGCGGGAGGATGCCCCCATGCTTCGGCATATATAAATGGTGCGTGTATGCCCATCATTGGAAGTGGGTGGATGAAGGGCGGTATTCTAATGGTGGGCATACCCACCGATCAATCTCTTTTTTCATTCAGCCAACTGGCTGCATGAAATAAAAAGATTACAATACATGTCCAACAAGGACCAGCAACGTACTGGTATGTTGCTGGACTTTGAATGTTTATACCAGAATGATGCCTGCGGGTTTAGGTATCATCTTGGTATCATTCTTTTCAGCCTGCGGCCGGCTTTCATGTAAAAGCAATCCTAGCGGCTAATTAGCCTCTGGACTGCTTTTACAAGCAGTGGGAGGGAATGCCCCCCCGGATATAAAAAGCGCCATTGGGAAATTGGGAAAGCATTTTATCACACCGATCTTGGTGTGGTCAGATGCTTTGAGGGCAGAGGAAAAATCTAGGGTCTAGAAGACCCCAGTTTTTTCAAAAAAAGAGTACCTGTCACTACCTATTGCTATCATAGGGGATATTTACATTCCCTGAGATAACAATAAAAATGATAAAAAAAAAAATACTTGGAAGGAACAATTTAAAAATAAAATAAAAAAGCAAAATTAATAATAAAAAAAAAATAAAAATAAAAAAAGCACCCCTGTCCTGCCCTGCTCTTGCCCAATGGCGAACGCAAGCGTCGGTCTGGCGTCATATGTAAACAGCAATTGCACCATGCATGTGAGGTATCACCACGAAGGTCAGATCAAGGGCAATCATTTTAGCAGTAGACCTCCTCTGTACATCTACTGGGGTAACCTGTAAAGGCTTTTAAAGGCTTTTAAAAATGTATGTAGTTTGTCGCCAATGCGCGTTTGTGCGAAATTTTAAAGCATGTCATGTTTGGTATCTATGTACTCGGCCTAAGATCATCTTTTTTATTTCATCAAACATTTGGGCAATATAGTGTGTTTTAGTGCATTAAAATTAAAAAAAGTGTATTTTTTAACCCAAAAAATGCGTTTGAAAAATCGCTGCGCAAATACTGTGTAGAAAAAAAAATGCAACACCCACCATTTTAATCTGTAGGGCCTTTGCTTTAAAAATATATATAATGTTTGGGGGTTCAACATAATTTTCTTGCAAAAAAAAAAATGTTTTCATGTAAACAAAAAGTGTCAAAAAGGGCTTTGTCTTCAAGTGGTTAGAAGAGTGGATGTAAGCTTCCTAATGTTGTGTATAAAATGCCAGAACAGTTCAAAACCCCCCCAAATGACCCCATTTTGGAAAGTAGACACCCCAAGCTATATACTGAGAGGCATGTCGAGTCCATGGAATATTTTATATGTTGACACAAGTTGCGGAAAAACGACAATTTTTTTTTTTTTTTTTTGCACAAAGTTGTCACTAAATGATATATTGCTCAAACATGCCATGGGCATATGTGGAATTACACCCCAAAATACATTCTGTTGCTTCTCCTGAGTACGGGGATACCACATGTGTGAGACTTTTTGGAAGCCTAGCCATGTACGGGACCCAAAAACCAAGCACCGCCTTCAGGCTTTCTAAGGGTGTAAATTTTTGATTTCACTTCTCACTGCCTATCACAGTTTCGGAGGCCATGGAATGCCCAGATAGCACAAAACCCCCCCAAATGACCCCATTTTGGAAAGTAGACACCCCAAGCTATTTGCTGAGAGGTATTGTGAGTATTTTGCAGATCTCGCTTTTTGTCACAAAGTTTTGAAAATTGAAAAAAAAATATATATATATATATATTTTCTTTCTTCATTTTCAAAAACAAATGAGCTGTAAAATACTCGCCATTCCTCTCAGCAAATAGCTTGGGGTGTCTATATTCCAAAATGGGGTCATTTGGGGGGGTTTTGTGCGATTTTGGCATTTTATGGCCTTCGAAACTGTGATAGGTAGTGAGGAGTGAAATCAAAAATTTGTGCCTAGAAATCCTGAAGGCGGTGCTTGGTTTTCGGGGTCCCGTACGCGGCTAGGCTCCTAAAAAGTCCCACACATGTGGTATCCCCGTACTCAGGAGAAGCAGAAAAATGTATTTTGGGGTGTAATTCCACATATAACCATGGCATGTGTGAGCAATATATCATTTAGTGACAACTTTTTGTAATTTTTATTTATTTTTTATTTTTTTTGTCATTATTCAATCACTTGGGACAAAAAAAATTATATTCAATGGGCTCAACAGGCCTCTCAGCAATTTCCTTGGGGTGTCTACTTTCTAAAATGGGGTCATTTGGGGGGGTTTTGTGCTATTTTGCCATTTTATGGCCTTCGAAACTGTGATAGGTAGTGAGGAGTGAAATCAAAAATTTGCGCCCTTAGAAATCCTGAAGGCGGTGCTTGGTTTCCGGGGTCCCGTACGCGGCTAGGCTCCCAAAAAGTCCCACACATGTGATATCCCCGTACTCAGGAGAAGCAGCAAAATGTATTTTGGGGTGAAATTCCACATATAACCATGGCATGTGTGAGCAATATATCATTTAGTGACAACTTTTTGTAATTTTTTTTTTTTTTTTTTTTTTTTTTAGTCATTACTCAATCACTTGGGACAAAAAAATAAAAAATTCAATGGGCTCAACATGCCTCTCAGCAATTTCCTTGGGGTGTCTACTTTCCAAAATGGGGTCATTTGGGGGGGTTTTGTACTGCCCTGTCATTTTAGCACCTCAAGAAATGAGATAGGCAGTCATAAATTTAAAGCTGTGTAAATTTCAGAAAATGTACCCTAGTTTGTAAACTCTATAACTTTTGCGCAAACCAATAAATATACGCTTATTGACATTTTTTTTACTAAAAACATGTGGCTGAATACATTTTGGCCTAAATGTATGACTACAATTGAGTTTATTCGATTTTTCTTATAACAAAAAGTAGAAAATATCATTTTTTTTCAAAATTTTCGGTCTTTTTCCGATTATATCGCAAAAAATAAAAATCGCAGAGGCAATCAAATACCATTAAAAGAAAGCTCTATTTGTGGGAAGAAAAGGACGCAAATTTCGTTTGGGTACAACATTGCATGTCCGCACAATTTACAGTTAAAGCAGCGCAGTGCAAAATTCTGAATTCACCTCTGGTCCTCTAGCTACCAAATGGTCCGGGGCTTAAGTGGTTAAAAAATAAATAAAATTATTGTTAATTTTACTTTATTTATTTTAATGTGACACGTTTTTTCGCAAAAATAATTTTTTTGATCACTTTTATTCCTATTACAAGGAACGTAAACATCCCTTGTAATAGGAATGTGTGTGACAGGTCCTCTTTACAGTGAGATATGGGCTCAATAAGACCCCACATCTCACCTCTAGGCTGGAAAGCCTGAAATTAAAAAATAAAAAACAATCCTGGCTTTGATCGTAGCGGTGAGTCGGTAGAAGCACCGGAGGGTGGCGGGAGGGGGGGATGTCCCCTCTCGCCTCCCGTAAGAATGATCAAGCGACGGAACAGCCGCTATGATTGCTCTTATGGTGTAGGGAATCGCCGGCTGAAAAAAGCTGATATCTGAATGATGCCTGAAGCTGTAGGCATCATTCAGATATCCCCGCACAAAGTCAAGGATGTCATATGACGGCCGGTGGGCGAGAAGTGGTTATTGCAGAGTATTGTGGAGTATTTCAGGGTATTGCAGAGTATTGCAGAGTATTGCGGAGTATTGGCAGGATATTGCAGGGTGTTGCGGAGTATTGTAGGGTATTGCGGAGTATTACAGGGTATTGCGGAGTATGGGAGGGTATTGCGGAGTATTGCAGGGTATTGCGGAGTATGGGAGGGTATTGCGGAGTATGGGAGGGTATTGCAGAGTATGGCAGGGTATTGCAGAGTATGGGCAGGGTATTGCGGAGTATGGGCAGGGTATTGCGGAGTATGGGCAGGGTATTGCGGAGTATGGGCAGGGTATTGCGGAGTATGGGCAGGGTATTGCGGAGTATGGGCAGGGTATTGCGGAGTATGGGCAGGGTATTGCACAGTATGGGCAGGGTATTGCACAGTATGGGCAGGGTATTGCAGAGTATTGCACAGTATGGGCAGGGGTATTGCAGAGTATTGCACAGTATGGGCAGGGTATTGCAGAGTATTGCACAGTATGGGCAGGGTATTGCAGAGTATTGCACAGTATGTGCAGGGTATTGCAGAGTATTGCACAGTATGGGCAGGGTATTGCAGAGTATTGCACAGTATGGGCAGGGTATTTCACAGTATGGGCAGAGTATTGGCAGGGTATTGGCAGAGTATTGCAGAGTATGGGCAGGGATGGCTGTGCATGGGTGGATGGATGGCTGGATCTGTGACTGCAATTGTCACAGATCCAGCCCACAGTGCTGCTGCCATCCGCTCTCTCCCCCTCCCCTCTCGCATTGTACTGATCAGTACAGAGAGGGGAGAGAGGAACAGGCGTCATCACATGACGCCGGTCTGTTTACAAGTGATCGCTCGGTCATTTGACGGAGCGATCACGTGGTAAACGGCCGCTATCAGTGGCGATTTACCGTGATGCGCCGGGTCCTCTGGACCAGGCGGTCACGGAGACTCCCGTGTGCGGGCACCAGGGGGCGCGCGGGAGCACGATTCTGGGAGGACGTTATACAACGCCCTCCCAGAGTTAAGGAACCACCCTACCGCCGTTATTCGGCGGTGGTTAAGTGGTTAAGAGAGATTTGTTATTTAATTTCCAGGAAGTCAGCTCTGTAAATCAAAAAATGCATCATCTGTTCTGGCAGGGAGGATCTCTTAGAACAGTGATTGCATCATATTCTCTTCTCTCTCTCTAACTGTAATCAGACGACATTTCCCATGAATCCTTGGGATGGGAGTGAATGTGGGAGGGTACACTAGGCTTGTACATGTAAATGTGAACTCGCCCACTTCAACATAAATCACACCCCTCATTCTGCAGCCAGCAAGCCATAGATAACACACAGTATGTTAGTTAACAGCCTTAAAAATGCAAAGCATTTTAATATAAAAAATATTAATAGAATTAATTTAATATAAATGCAAACCAGTGCAGCTTATCAGTCGTCCACTGTCACATGTCAGGGACCACCAGTGCTGCTTGTCAGGGACCACCATGTCAGGGATCACCAGTGCCGCATGTCAGGGACCACCAGTGCTGCTTGTCAGGGACCACCAGGGCCGCTTGTCAGGGACCACCATGTCAGGGACCACCAGTGCCGCTTGTCAGAGACCACCATGTCAGGGACCACCAGTGCCGCTTGTCAGGGACCACCATGTAAGGGACCACCAGTGCCGCTTGTCAGGGACCACCATGTCAAGGACCACCAGTGCTGCTTGTCAGAGACCACCATGTCAGGGACCCCCAGTGCCGCTTGTCCGGGACCACCAGTCCCGAATGTCAGGAACCACCAGTGCTGAATGTCAGAGACCACAATGTCAAGAACCACAGTGCTGCTTGTCAGGTACCACCATGTCAGGGACCACCAGTCAGGGATCACCATGTAAGGGACCACCAGTGTAAATCCGGGATTGTTATCAGTAATCACTTGTATGTGAGAACACCAAATGCTTATGTCCCACCTCCCGCCATTATGATTGACAGTGCACTGTTCCTATAACGGCGGGAGGTGGGAGATCAGCAATCGGTGTTCTCGTATACAATACCTGACACTGTGGGAGATCCCACTGTGTCATACAAGTAATTACTGATGATAATCCCCGCTCTGCACGGAGATAGCAGGCGGGCGGCAGCGAGTGGGGGCAGTGCGGTGGGTGGAGGGAGCAGAGGAGGAGGAGGGAGGAGAGAGGGGGACGCCTCCTCCATGGGCGGCACATACCGGGACTGTGAGATCCCTTCCGCCAACAACATGTCTGCTTCATCCCGCTTGTTTTTAGAGGACTACAAGGGGGCGTATCAGACGCTGGCTGAGCTTAGGAGAGGGATAGAAGACAGCGGTCTTACAAACAGGATGTCAGCAGGCAATAATGGGTTTTCAGCAAGTTTAGCAGCCTATTGCAGAGGAACTACAGAGCTCAGAAGAACATGGATGGCAAAGTTGGTGAAGGTAAGAGATCAGCAACAAGGACATGGAATTCTGCTTGAACACACGGCACTATATGCAAATTCCTTTGGATAAGTTCTCTATTGAAGTCCTCCCAGCCACTTCATAGTCCCCAGCTCATGAAGAGTCACCTCTGGTGCTTCCTTAGAACTCCATCCCTCTCAGCATTGCCTCCAGGTAGCGAGCAGGCTCTTCCTTGAAGAACCTTGAGCACATGGTTAGGCCTACCCAGCAGGAGCTGTTCCTCACACACCCACCCAGACCTCAGTCTGGGCGGAGAAGACCGGCTAGAACACCTTATCTCCAAATAAGAACCTTCTTCCAGCATGTATAGTGGCCAGTAGTGATTGGCTGAGAAAGGTATATTTATTCCTAACCTGAATTCACTGTAGCTCATCATACTAATGCCAAAGGCAACAGTGCCACCTATTGGCAAAAGGAAGAAAACACAGCTGGAATTTACCTGTAGCCCTGTTTTAGGACGAGGGTGCTACATAAACTTTCAACAAATTCTCCTGTGGCCAGGACTTTTGCTGAATTCACACCTGGGCGTTTTGAATCACGGGCAGAGTTGCCGTGATTCAGCCGGCGATTTGAAAATGCTCTGGAAAAATTACAAATCACGTGTAGCGATACCTTCCACTAAGAAGGCCGCAGATTTAGTTTGGGCCCTGAAGACAGCTCCGCCAACCCCCGGCAATGTACTCGACCCCCTACTGGCACAGTTAGTTATGGCAGCAATATATTTCTTATACTGTATGAGTAAACTCAGACACCAAGACAATAATGAAAGGGGATATCTAATTTTTACTTTAAGCTTATGGTAAAAAGGGTTAACAGTGGTAACAGTTTACAGGTAATAAGTTGCAGAGTCCTGCAACAATAAACATACTATACATTGAATGAACAGTAAAGGTGCGCCGTGTGGGCGACCGTTAACTAGGCGCCCTGTGGCGCAGTAACTAAATGAACTAACTAGCTGGCCAGGCCTGGCTCAGATATCTAAAATTCAGTCTATAGGGGATGATGGTTTCTTCACCGGCAATTCTTTAAAGGTGGTGCACATAACAGAATAACATTTTGTAATCCAGTGGGAAGGTTATAATGGAATAAACACTTTACTGTAGAATCTCTGAGTTCAGCTCTGATATGGATCTCCAGCGAGAGTATCAGATATAAACTTGTGGGCCACGGCAGTCTATAGGCACATCAGCAATAAACAGCATATGGTCTGAGCATACGCTCGCTCACCCCTCCGGACGCGATCCCAGTTCGGGAACTTCCACCGACTGTGTCCTCACACACAGTGTCTCCAGTGATCGGGTCCCCGATCCAACCAAGACTGTAGATCAGCGAAGTCAGATGCCACCCAGGCTCGCAATGGGGTGGAAGGCTCTTTGGTGCTGCGCAAGGCCTCAGGCTTCAGGCCTTGCACTCCGGCACATCCGCACAGGAGGATCAGTCACTGAAGTCTCGTGTCCCAAAGAGGCCGAGCCCAGCCTCGCCTCCTCTTTTTATAACCCCTCCCATGAGTCTCTGAGGTGGAAACATGCCGAAAAGGATTCTGGGCAAGGTAGTCCCAGGAGTCTTAAAGGGGACCCCGCTACACACTCCCCCCACTTAAATTGTTTGGTCCCCAAAGAAAACTTTTAGCATACACTGCGCAAAACCCCAGACAACATTGCATAAGAGGTTGGCATAGGGAATTCCCGACAAAACCGAGGGGTTAGATTCCCTTGCCCACAGGTCACACTATCCTGAGTGGCCTGCCTAACTGTGCCAGAGAGTGAGTGGGGGTTGCCCTCTACCAAATGTACAGTGGAGGGGTCCGGATTCTCTACACTCCTCCTAGCAGTGACCACAGAATCTTCTGAGCTCTTCCCCATTTGTGGGTAAGTCAACTTTCTGGGAGGCCTTATGACTCTGCGAGCCCTTTGTTCCCTTGGGGTTTCTGGCTCTGGCGCCACAGGCTCTTCTTCTGTAACAGGCTCAGGCAACACGGCAGGCTCTGTAACATCTGCTTCAGGGGCCGAGGGACACATAAAGTCTCTAGGGTCCTGCTCAGGGTAAACATCGCAGGCATCTTCCCAATGATCCGATGAAGGACTAGATGGGATGAATTCAGCGGCTTCTGCATTCAGTTGTCCATCTATAGTGTCTTCAATAGTTGGAAGATCTATAGCAGAAGTTCCCTGAGTTGGGGAAGGCCACAGCCAGTCAAGCTCTCTCTCTTCATCCCCACTGAGTTCAGAAGCTTCCGTATCTTCAGTCCGAGAGGCCTGGGACCGAGTGTTTGGCCTGTGGGTATCCAAAATAGAGACTGGTTCAGGGGAGTCTCTCACTGGAGGTATCCTGACCGCTTCAGCAAGTGGGAGCAGGTGGTTTCGATGCCACGTCTTCAGTGGGCCTACTTTTCCTTCTGGCTTCAACTTGTAGACAGGTAGGCCCGGCAGCTTCCTACAGACGACATAGGGTTCAGATCTCCATCTGTCTGCAAGTTTGTGTTTTCCAGGGACCCCCAGATTGCGTAGCAGTACTCGGTCCTCAGGCTGCAGGTCTTGTACCCGGACCTTCAAGTCGAAGTTTCTTTTGTTTCGGGCTCCCCTTTGATCTGAGGCCGCTTGAGCTTGTTCATAAGCTACTTTCAGGCTGTGTCTGAGCCTGTCCACATATCCTTTGTGGGATGTGGCTGAGGAATGTTCTAAAGAAGTGCCAAAGGCCAGGTCCACAGGCAACCTCGCTTCTCTCCCAAACATGAGTCGATATGGGGAGTAGCCTGTAGCATCACTGGTGGTGCAGTTGTAAGCGTGTACTATAGCTGCTATGTGTTTGCTCCAATGTTGTTTCTTCTCACTTTCCAGAGTCCCCAACATGTTGAGCAGGGTTTGGTTAAACCTCTCCGGCTGAGCATCTCCCTGTGGGTGGTAAGGTGTGGTTCGAGTTTTCTTGATCCCCAACGAATCCAGGAGTTTCCGGATCATTCGACTCTCAAAGTCCCTTCCTTGATCTGAATGAAGTCGCTGTGGCAGCCCATAATGGACAAAATACTTCTCCATAAGTACCTTGGCTACTGTGGAAGCCTTCTGGTCTTTGGTTGGGAAAGCTTGGGCATACCGGGTGAAATGATCGGTTATCACCAGAACATTTCCTAGTCCGCTCAGATCGGTTTTGAGGCAGAGGAAATCAATGCATACTAGATCCATTGGGCCTTGACTTTGTAGATGGCCCATTGGGGCAGCTTGATGGGGTAAAGTCTTCCTCTGGATGCAGCGTGCACATAAATGGCAGTACTCTTCCACTTCTGCCCTCATGCAGGGACAATAGAACCGACTTCTGACAAGTTGAAAGGTCCTTTCCGCCCCTAAGTGGCCATGATTGTCATGTAGGGCAATCAGAACAGTCTCTCTGTGTTTTTCCGGAAGAAACAATTGCCCTTTATCTTCCAGGTCATCAGAGGGGCCCCTTCGGTAGACCACTCCCTGATGCACCTGTAACCTGTCCCACTCTTTCCTCAACAGGCGAGCTTCCTTTGAGGAGTGACTCAGAAGTCTGTTTGCATCCTGATTCTCCAGGGCTTCCAGAACTAATTTCCCCATGGGGTCCTCCAATTGGTCACACCTTAGCTCCTTCTTAGACAGCTTTGGCAGATGGTCTTCCTCCAGTTGAGTTATTCCACAGTATTGTTTGGGGACTCCTACCATGGTAACTCCTATCTCTTCCGCCCTTGAGCCCCCTCTGGCTTGTAATTCAGCCCCCTGACAAAGGGCCTGCACCCCGTCTGGTGCCACTTGAGTCCAGTCTTCCATGTCACTGGTGGGACCATGAGATCTTCTGGACAAAGCGTCTGCATCTCGATTCCCAATCCCTGGCCTGTACTTTAGGCTGAAATTGAATCCAGACAGACAATGCGGCCAGCCACCTGTGTCCAGTGGCGTCCAGCTTTGCTGTAGTGAATAGGTAGGTCAGGGGGTTGTTGTCGGTCTTCACAGTGAACTCCGCCCCATACAGGTAGTCTTTGAGCTTGTCTACTACCATCCACTTAAGGGCCAGGAACTCCAGCTTGTGAGTGGGGTAGTTTTTCTCAGAGGGGGTCAGGCTCCTGCTCACGTAGGCAACAGGCCGTAGTTGCCCTTCCTGTTCTTGGTAAAGTACTCCTCCCAGACCATCATGACTAGCATCTACGTGTAGTTCATAGGGTTTGGTTGGGTCTGCGTAGGCCAAGACTGGAGCAGTGGTTAGGCTCTTCTTCAACGCCTGGAGGCCTCTTCACATTTCTGGTTCCACTGATCTCTGACTGACTCTCCCGGCTTCCTGGGCCCTGAGTCATCCTCTTCTCCCTCAGTCTTGAGTAGTTCATTCAATGGTCTAGCAATTCGGGCGAATCCTTCCACAAACCTCCTGTAATAGGAGCAGAACCCTAAGAAGGACCTGAGTTCTGTTACTGTGGTGGGTCGTGGCCAGGAGGTAACTGCCTCCAATTTCTCAGGGTCTGTGGCCACCCCTTCTTCAGACACTATGTGCCCCAGATAGTTCACAGAAGACTGGTAGAACCGACACTTCTCAGGCGAAAGCTTGAGTCCCTCCTCACTGAGTCTCCTCAAGACTTTTTCCAGCCTCTCCTCGTGTTCCTCCAGGGTTCTCCCAAAGACAATGACATCGTCCAGGTATACAAGGACTTCAATAAGGTTCATGTCTCCTATAGTCTTCTCCATGAGACGTTGGAAGGTAGCAGGAGCTCCAGACAGTCCCTGAGGCATTCGATCAAACTCAAAGAACCCCACTGGGGTTATGAAGGCTGTCTTCTCCATGTCTTCTGGGTGCATAGGGATCTGATAGTATCCACTCTTGAGATCCATAATGCTGAACCACTTGGCTCCAGACAAACTCTGTAAAGCGTCCTCTATCCTCGGAGTGGTGTACTGGTCGGGGATGGTTCTCCTGTTAAGAGTCCTGTAGTCGATACAGAGCCTCAACGTCCCATTCTTCTTCCTGACCACCACTATCGGGGAGGCATAGGGGCTTCTAGACTCCCGGATCACACCATTCCTCTTGAGTTCTGCAAGTTGTTCCCTTAGATTCTCCAGATCTGCTAGTGGGACCCGCCTGACCCTCTCTCTGAAGGGCTTATCTTCTTGGAGGCGGATCCGATGGGTGGCACTCCTTGCACACCCCACGTCAAACTCATCCTTGGAGAAGATCTTCTCCCATCTGGTCAACTGGGCATTGGCTCTCTCTTTCCAAGCCCTGGGCAGATTCGGGTTTTCCATGGATAGCTTCTTCCAAGCATCTCCTCCTTCACCCGTCCCCTTGACTTCTGACAGGGTAACAGGGGCAGCAGGGCTCACCTGGCCCAGCAGCATCCTGGCTGGGATTTCCATGGGGCCGTCTGTATTGTTCCTAACACTCACTGGAACTCTACAATGGGCCTTCTTCAGGGCCTTTTGTGGAATCACTTCTGGTATCACTTCCAGACCGGGGGACTCTTCCCTTGGGTCGGACTCCAACATGACAAAGGGTCCAGGCTGCTCCCAAGTAAGCTTCACAGTGGCTCTGAGACAGGTTACTTCGCCGGGCTGCAACACTACCCCTTCTCTTCCAAGTCTCCACACCTTCCCTATCCCCTCTCCTGGGGTCTTCTGCTCTAGGACCAGCCCTTGGTAGGCCGTCTTCAGCATGGGGTGGATCTTGGTGGCCGCTGGCCCCTTCTCTTTCACTAGAGGGGTCAGGAGTCTTCGGACCAGGTCCGTGTTCGTCCCTATTATAAGGGAACTCTTGTTGGCTCCTGGGGGCCGAGGACACACAACTGCCAGGGTGTCAAACACTTCGGCTTTTCCAGCCACAGATGGGTCAAAGATCATCTTGATGGGCAGATAGCCATCGTAGGGGAAATTCTGAGTTCCAATCCCACATATTTCTAGTTCCTCTATCTTCTGGATGGGCAGGTGACTCAAGTGCTTATCGTAGAAATCTCGGTATAACAGGGTCAATTGTGCCCCAGTATCCAAGATGGCTCTGGTGTTGACTCCCTCCACTTGAATGGGCACTATAGGAGATGGGCCTACCAGCTTCTCCGGATATCGCCTGGCAGGGGTCACCTCCTTCAGACCCTTTCCTTTCAGACTCTCTCTCGTCCAATTCCCTTTGGACTTTAATCTTTCTTGAGCCTGGTATGCATTGATTTCCCTCCCTTCAATGGGTATACGGACCCGCTGAGGGACATTATTGTTTTTCTTTGGTGTGCATCCCCTCTGGGGAATGCTGTGCCTCTTCTGAGGGGTCTTGTCCCCTTTCTCTGGGGTGTATCTCTGTTGAGGAATGTTGTGTTTCTTCTGAGGTGTTTTATTTGCTCTTTTCTTCTGCTTCGCATTCAGCTTGGAGCTCACTGAAGGTGATGGGCACCCGGTTGACTCCTTCACCGGGGCCCTCTGAAGTTTCCCGCCGGCTTGCGGTTGTCCGTTTTCTTCTTCTTGGGACTGGAACATGTAGCTGCAATATGGCCGATTCCTCCACAGTTAAAAGCAGACTATATCTCCCCATTCTTGTAAAGATGCGGGTGCTGAAGTAATTGGGAATAATTCCTTCCTTGGTACTTCTCTCTTGGGATCCTCTGGGTCTTTTGCCATCAGAGAGGTCAACATCTCTAACACCTTGGACATTTGAGATTTTAGAGTGTCTACCTCTGAGTCTCTTTCAGGGGTCATCACTAGATTGACTAGCACCTGTACAGGGACAACATTTGTCTTAATCATTTGTTGGTCCTGTTGTAGCGCCTCCTCATCTCTGATGATTTTTATCAAGTCAGCATAAGTCAGTAACGTTCCTCCTCCCAAGGTTTTCAGGTGCAGCCAGACTGGATCCGAGCGCAACGCTCCCTTTAAGACTTGCTTCATTCTTGCCGCATCTGTATCTTGGGGCTTCATTCCCTTCTTCAACACAATCTTGCACAGCAACCTGTTCAGTCTCCTAACATACTCTGAAAGTTTCTCCCTTGGCTGTTGGAAAGTGTGTTCAAATTGGTAGACCATCTCTGTCACTTTTTCCAATTGACCAAACTCTTCTTGTAGCATAGCTAGACAGTCTTGAGCCGTGCAATCTGCATTCCCAAATTGAAAGCTTTTCACTGCTTCTGCTGCTGCGCCTTTTAGGCTCTCTATCACTCGTTGCCTCTTCTGCGCTTCAGGCACCTCCCATGCCTCTACTGCTTGTAATGCCTGCTCCACCCAAGTATCAAAATCTTCTTCCCCTGCAGGGACAGGGAGCTTCCCTGAGAATGTTTTCAGTCTCCGGTAGCTAGTCTCCACATGCACCGTGTTTGTCTTCTGACATTTGATTAGTAGATCCCCTATTGCTTTTATCAATTCTGGTGATATAGCAGTGACCGGTGCGGGTGCCACTGGGGGTGTCACCCTACCTCCCCTTTTTGGTGAGGTACGGGCCGTAGCCTTCGGTGATCCCATCTGCAATGGTTGAAAAAATTGGAAAAGGGGTGCCCCTGGGATTGTGTGGATTGGAGTAAATTATGGATTGCCACCAAGTATATATAGAAAAATATAAAGAATTTTATTTATACATAATACACTTATATATCAAAAATGGTTTAAAAGCAAAGAGAGGAACAGACATATACAGTCATTGAAAAACAATTGCATGAGGACACCTTACTACTTGAGACATATAAGTCATATAGCTAGTGGTGACACAACCGACATGTTTCGGATACTCGAGCTATATCTGTGATAGCCTCCATTATTTCCTTCTTCAAGGTTCATGCAATAGTTTGAAGACAATTTAGTCTCTATATAAGAGAAAAAAAACAACATAGTATGTGATAGCTATATAATACACAACAGTGTATTGACATGATTAAATTATTTTGAATTTCTCCCATATATGGGCAGCTAGAAGATAGACATTGTTGCAGAGAGAAAATAAAATAAACTAAAATAAACAATAAGAGAAAAAGAAAAAGGCGGGGAAGAGAAACAAAGGAAGAGAAAAAGAAAAAAGAAGAATAAATATACATGGAGGTTCATTTAAGAATACATAAATGCATATATACATTGTATAATTGTATGTCTATAGGATACAGTACATCTATATCAAATAATGTTGCATACATACATTTCCAATGGTGATATAAACATCAGCCGTTTGGAGGAATTATCCCGGTGATATAAGGCCCAAACGTATATGGTGCGAGTTTGCTGGTCGCATAAAGACAAATACAGCGGCCAAAGAAACACTGCAGGCAAGATGACAGAGCCACGGGGAAATATGTAGGAGGACCAACCCAAAAACGCCCCTCAAAGCTCACAGGGAAGCCTCAAATTGCAGCGGAAAGACTGCCACGGCCTCTCTGTAAAAACATACACAAATGGATTATAGTTTATAGGTCGCAGACTAGCCCTGTAACTAGGCATCCCATAACTGTGATGAAGTGTTTGAAAAAAAGGGCTTGGTACCTGTCAATGTGGCGCAAGGACATCCACACTCTGGCTGTGCAGCAATTGGCCAAGTCAGGTGGGACTTTTTATAGAGCTGTCGCTGGTGTTGCAGCCAATCAGCTCAAATGGCACCAAGGGTGAAGCTGTAAAAGGAAGGAATTCAGCCAATGAGGTAGAGCGTGGGAGGCCACAACAAGGCTAGACTGTGCGTCCGGGTAGAAACCCAATTAACTACGTATTGAAAATGAATAGAGAGGCTCTTACCGGACAGGCACCGCATACAGAGGCCGCCCTCGATCCCGGCGGCGTCCGGCGTCATCGCGCACCCACACAAATGTGAAGGACGTCCACGACGCCGGCGCGGTGACGTCAGACGTCGACCCGACCGCCAGCACAACGAAAAGGGCGGAAGTGCTGAAAGAAAGATCACTCCGTTGCCCGCACCAGACCCAGAAAGGTCAGCGCAAAGGCAGCACAATTGTGTGTGCTGCGCCAAACGGCGCCATCGGAGGAATGGGGAAAAAATGATTAATCCAAAACCCCATGGGTAGTAAACAGTGTAACATGAATGCCCTCCGTCCCATATGTGTGTGATTCTTAGGACAGGGAGAGAAATTTATTTATATGCACATAGCCGTCCATTTGCTCAAATATGAGCAATCAGCCCCCGATTATCAAAATAGCCGGGGGCTGTTTTTGTGCTGGGGAGCGTCAGTGGGCCCAATGGGTGGTCCCCAAATCCCCGGGCTCCAATATGTCAAAAAGTGCAGGATACAATTATCGTTTGATTAATTTCTAAATAATGAACAATGATCAACAATATAATAAATAAGCACTAATCTCCAGTGGGCAAATCATCAGGTAAAGTTCCACCAATTGGATCCAATCTTGTTTACTTAAAAGGATTTTTTAGTTTTTACATGAATATCTAACCGGCATACATCAGAAACATTAGTACACATGTTATACAGCTGGCATAATTCATACATATTTATTTATTTTTCCTTCAAAAAAAAAAAAAAAAATAGGTATAAACAGCTTGTTGAGCTCAGTTTAGCAGATCCCTATCAAACTTAGCAGATGTAAAACCTGGTAGGAAGGGTTTAAAGTTAATTGCCTGGTTCAAGCCAGGGGGTGAGGTGGCGTTGAGGATCGAGATCCATCTCAGCTCCCTTTGAAGAAGGTGCTTGTTAAGGTCACCTCCGCGGGGGCTGCGGTGGACCCTGTCCAAAACTAACACCTCAAGGTTTGGTACGCAATCTCCATGAACTTGGGCAGCATGTCTGCCAAGAGGGAGATCAGGATTTTGTTCCTTCATCCCTTTTAGATGCCGGTAAATTCTCTGCCACAATTTTTGTATAGTTTTCCCTACATAGAAGCAGTTACAACTGCAAATAATGAGATATACTACGTCCGTAGTTTGACAGTTTGCATAGTGTTTTGGTCGAAATTTTTGGCCATTCGGTAACCGAATGTTCTTTCTAGTGTTCATATATTTACAGTATGTGCAATTACCACATTGGAAAGTTCCCAGGTCCTTACATGGATCTCCCCTATTGGTGTTCTCAAATTCACTCTGCACTAGCATGTCCTTCAGGGACGTTGCTCGTCTATAGGTAATATTTGGCCTGGGGGGTACTAGTGGTCCTATCACAGGATCTGCTGTAAGTAGATGCCAGTGCTTTTGGTAGATTTTAAGAAGTTCAGCGTGATCATCAGAATAAGTATTGATAATACGATGATCACTTTCACTTTTTTTAGATTTAGATATTAGTAACTCGTGTCGATTTAAATTTGAAGTGCGTTTAAAGGCCTTTTTGAGGCATTTATGGCTGTATCCCCTTGCTAGAAGTCTTTGCCTTAAGTTATTGGCTTCTCTTTTATAATCGACCTCGTTAGAGCAATTTCTTTTTATTCTCAAATATTGTCCATAGGGAATAGATTCAACTAGGGATTTAGGGTGAAAGCTAGAAGAATGTAAGATTGTATTGCCTGCACTTGGTTTGCGGAACAGCTTACATGATAACATGTTTTGCTTGTCTCTGAAGATCTCCACATCAAGGAAGGTTATGGTATTTGGGTCCGATATCATTGTAAACTTAAGATTAAAAGTATTTAAGTTTAGGGCGATGAGACACTCATCCAAACATTGCTGGGAGCCCGTCCATACAATGAAGATGTCATCAATGTACCTGTGCCATAGAGCTACATGGCACAGGTACATTGAGAGATCCCCACTGGAGAAGATTGCATGCTCCCATTCCCCCAGGTACAGGTTGGCGTAGCCAGGGGCACAACTGGTGCCCATGGCTACGCCCTGTACCTGGAGGAAACATTGACCATCGAAAGTGAAGACATTGTGTCTAAGTATGAAATCCAAAGACTGGATTATAAATTCATTGAACAAACGTTCATGGTGGCTGGTTTGTGATAGAATATGTCTAATACAAGCAATACCTAAAGAATGAGGAATCGAGCTGTAAAGTGCCTCCACGTCGATACTGACAAGTATCGAATCTATAGGAATTTGTACTCCCTCGATGATGCGTAATAAGTGAGGTGTATCTTTAACATAAGAGGGGATGCTCTGAACAAAAGGTTTTAGATGCTCATCAATGAGTCGTGAAAGATTTCAATAATGGCTCCGTTTCCAGATATAATAGGACGTCCTGGGGGATTTAGGGGATCCTTGTGGATTTTGGGGAGTGAGTAGAATGTTGGTGTGCGGGGAAAGGAAGTGCGAACAAATTCCCAAGTTTGTTTAGAAATGACATTATTTTGAAAAGCTTCATCTACCAAAGTGTAGAATTTTTTATTAAAGGCATCTACAACACCCCTACTGACAGGGCGATACCACTCATGATTTCTTAATATGTTGAAGCACATTTCAAGATATTGGGGGTTGTCCATAATGACAATGTTTCCTCCTTTATCCGATAATTTAATCGTAATTTGATGATTTTTGGATAGATTTTTTAAGGCCATCTTTTCAGTAGGAATAAGATTTGTATGTCTAGGTGTTATAGGTACTAGGTTATTTATTTCTTGACTGATATTTTTAAGAAAATTAGATACACCTGGATTTGAGCTAGGCACTGGGTAAAAAGTTGATGTTTTTTTAAGGGAAGTTTGTTTTAGGGTACTGGGGATCTCGGTGTCAATTGTGCTGGCATTAGCCAAAAGTAAGTCAAGGTCCAGGGTGTCGATGAGGTCTTTGGATTCATTTTCCTCAAGTAAAGATTTGAGATTATCCAGAGCTTGACGTTCACTATACGTGTGGAATTCCCGTGTATCTGGGTCGCTCTTTTCAAAAATGCTTTTGAGTAGCAATTTGCGGGCGTATAAATGAAGATCTTTAATGGTCTCAAATTTGTCTATAGGTTTATTAGGGCAGAAAGTTAATCCTTTTGAGAGGACTGAGATCTCATCGACACTCAGGACATATGATGACAAATTTATAATATTAAAAGCCGAGGCTATGTCGTAGTCGGGTTGTGGGGAGTGAGTGAGTTTCCCGAGTTCTTAGAGAACATCAAGGGAACCTTAGGCGTGACAAAAGTGCCCATATTTTCAAGTGATTCATGTGCACTGACGGTGACATCCGAGGCCGTCAATGTGGAAGTGTTGGGGACTGATGAGAGCAGAGTACGAGGGTACTGTTTAGGGGGACGTTTTTTAGTAGTATTACTATTGGAGGAATTTTCAAAGTCACGATTTCTTTTAGATGGTTTTGTGCGTTTTCCTTTCATCGGTGCATATGACATGTTAGACGAAACCGAAGAGGTATCAGACGTGTCCAACTGTGTGGAACGATGATTGTCGTTCTTATATTGGACTCTAGGTCTAGTTGAAAAAGCCCATCTATATGCTCTGCCTTCTTCGAAGGCTTGTTTATCCCGCATATATTTAAACTCTTTTTTTGCTAAGATCGATTTGTTGAATAGTTCAATATGGATTTTAAGTTTCTCATTTAGATCTTTGTATGAGGAATGGGCTTGTAGGGGTTTAATTCTAGAATAGATTTTTTCAATGTTCGTGTTGATATAGACGGTTCCTTCTTTATAGTTACTGCGGGCGCCAACCTATAGGTTCTATTGTCTGGCGTCTTTACACACTTGTACTTGCAAGCCTCTGGTATCCCGTCTCCGTATTCCACCAGTGCATACTGATATGAAGTGTCTGGGTCTGATTTTATATCTATCACCCATGGTGTGTGATCTGGGGACACTAACTTCATTAACTCCTCTACCATGTCAGTCTTCCATTCCTCCCCTGGGAGACTGATGACTATCGAGTTATTCGGCTCTGCCCTAGAGGCTTTGCACCACTCTTCTATTGCTTGCGGGTCCATGCCGGCACCTCTGGTGTTTAATTGCTGTATCAGGATCCCGGACGAGAACCCCCACGTGTAGTGGTACCTTCAACTAAGAAGGCCGCAGATTTAGTTTGGGCCCTGAAGACAGCTCCGCCAACCCCCGGCAATGTACTCGACCCCCTACTGGCACAGTTAGTTATGGCAGCAATATATTTCTTATACTGTATGAGTAAACTCAGACACCAAGACAATAATGAAAGGGGATATCTAATTTTTACTTTAAGCTTATGGTAAAAAGGGTTAACAGTGGTAACAGTTTGCAGGTAATAAGTTGCGGAGTCCTGCAACAATAAACATACTATGCATTGAATGAACAGTAAAGGTGCGCCGTGTGGGCGACCGTTAACTAGGCGCCCTGTGGCGCAGTAACTAAATGAACTAACTAGCTGGCCAGGCCTGGCTCAGATATCTAAAATTCAGTCTATAGGGGATGATGGTTTATTCACCGGCAATTCTTTAAAGGTGGTGCACATAACAGAATAACATTTCAGCTCTGATATGGATCTCCAGCGAGAGTCACAGATATAAACTTGTGGGCCACGGCAGTCTATAGGCACATCAGCAATAAACAGTATATGGTCTGAGCATACGCTCGCTCACCCCTCCGGACGCGATCCCAGTCCGGGAATTCCACCGACTGTGTCCTCACACACAGTGTCTCCAGCGATCGGGTCCCCGATCCAACCAAGGCTGTAGATCAGCAAAGTCAGATGCCACCCAGGCTCGCAATGGGCTGGAAGGCTCTTTGGTGCTGCGCAAGGCCTCATGCTTCAGGCCTTGCACTCCGGCACATCCGCACAGGAGGATCAGTCACTGAAGTCTCGTGTCCCAAAGAGGCCGAGCCCAGCCTCGCCTCCTCCTTTTATAACCCCTCCCATGAGTCTCTGAGGTGGAAACATGCCGAAAAGGATTCTGGGCAAGGTAGTCCCGGGAGTCTTAAAGGGGACCCCGCTACACACGCAACATGAATATCAGATGCCATTTATTTTAATGACACTTTAAAACGTGATGTGGTTCTGCCACGATTGTTACACTATAAATCAAGCTGCAATCACGGCAAACCGCACTGCACCTGAATTTTTTGGGGCGACAAGCTTCACATGATTGCAGTGCTACTTATTGCGCAACAATCGCAGACGAACCACACTGTGTTTTTAGTTGCCATTAAAATGAATGGCATCTGAAATTTGCATTGTGTGATTTGTCATTTTACCACACCGTTTTGAATTCGCTGCCAGGCTCATGGTGATTTTGCCTACGATTCAAAATGCCCAGGTGTGAATGCAGCCTCAATCCAAAGTACAAACACGCATTTTCCGAACCATTGCTAACCATCAGACAACATTAGCAGAAGTTGCCCAAAGGGTGGCGGTAAAAAGATGAAAAACCACTTTGTTTTGTGAATGTTAGCTGAAAAAGTTCTGCCGTCTGTATGCAGAACAAGTTCACGGCCAACGCACTTCGGACAAAAATGCACGGATTTGTCCAATGGAAATCCGATCATGTGTACAATGGCTTTAAGCCTCGTACACACGTTTGGATTTTCTGACGGGAATTGTGTGATGACATACTGTTGGCCCAAAATCCAACCGTTTATACGCTCCATCTGACAATTGTTGTCGGATTTTCTGTGGACAGATTTTGGATGGCAGGCTTTAAAATTTTCCGCGGATAACGGTCTGCTGTCGGATTTTCCGATCGTATGTACACAAGTCCATCTGACAAAAGTCCAAAGTACAAACACACATGTTCTGAACCAATGCTAACCATAAGACAACATTATCAGGAGTTGCCCAAAGGGTGGCGCTAGAGAGGTGAAAAACCACGTAGTACGTCTAGTACGTCACTATGTTTGTGTTTGTTGGCCGACAATTTTGTGCCATTTGTATGCAAGACAAAATCCAGGCACACGCCCTTCGGACAAAATTCTGACGCTAAAGTTCAAATTAGTTCGGACAATATGCTGTGGCTGTGGATTAAATCAGTCATTAGGGAGGCACCAGGGGTGTTTCAGTAGTAGTGGAGGTTGAATGTATCCACGGGGGCGGAGTTCGGCGCCAAATTCAAAAAGTGAAAAAGACAGTATAGATACAGTATACTAATGTAATCTTACTGATTACAGTACTATATCAAATAATTACACATCCCCTTTGTCCCTAGTGGTTTGAACAGTGCCCTGCATGCAGTTTTATATGTGTAGCGATGCCCCCAGCTAAGAGAGCGGCTGGTATAATGTTTCGGGCCTGTAACACTCCACTGTCAACCCCCAGCAATTGGCCCTACCCTCCCTTGGCACAGTTAGTAGGGGGATGATAGGATTGTGAGGCCTGCAACTTTAGGCAACGCAATCCAGCAACCAGTGGCGGCCCGTCCATAGGTAGCGCCCGGGCGCCGCCCCCCCCCCCCCCCCCCCTCCTGTGGTCACCAAAAAAAAAAAAAAAAAAAACGGGCCCTTTAAGAGGTTTTTTTATGTCTTTTTTTCACACATGGCGGCGCGACCATAGTGGGCGCAGAAGCGCCGCTACCGCTCGCTTCTGCGCCCGGCCGTCACTCACAACAATACATAGGTTCATGCATTGCATGAACCTATGTATTGCTGCCGCCCACTATTCAGATGGCCGGCCCCTTGAGCGCCGGCCATCTGAATAACAGCATCTGATTGGCCTTTAGAAGTGCCTATCAGAGCCAGCAGGCTCTGATAGGCTTCCCGACTACAGCCTGAGGGCTGTAATCGGCTTCTAAATATCTAATGAGAGGACGCACAGGGGTGCGTTCCCTGGCCAATCAGGTTCACCGGGTCTGGTTACCGGTAACCTGATTGGCTGAAGAGACATCGAGGGCGGGAGAAGACATCGAGGACGGAAGAAGGACGGCGCTGACTCGAGGAAGGTAAGTGCAGGGCTGGGGGGAGAAACTGGCTGCATATAGGGGAGAAACTGGCTGCATATGGGGGAGAAACTGGCTGTATTTGGGGGAGAAACTGGCTGTATATGGGGGACAAACTGGCTGTATTAATGGGGGAGAAACTGGCTGTATTATGGGGGAGAAACTGGCTGCATATGGGGGAGAAACTGGCTGTATTATGGGGGACAAACTGGCTGTATTATGGGGGACAAACTGGCTGCATATGGGGGACAAACTGGCTGCATATGGGGGACAAACTGGCTGCATATGGGGGACAAACTGGCTGCATATGGGGGACAAACTGGCTGCATATGGGGGAGAAACTGGCTGCATATGGGGGAGAAACTGGCTGTATTATGGGGGAGAAACTGGCTGCATATGAGGGACAAACTGGCTGCATATGAGGGACAAACTGGATGCATATGGGGGACAAACTGGCTGCATATGGGGGAGAAACTGGCTGCATATGGGGGAGAAACTGGCTGCATATGGGGGAGAAACTGGCTGTATATGGGGGACAAACTGGCTGTATTATGGGGGGAGAAACTGGCTGTATATTGGGGGGAAACTGGCTGCATTTGGGGACAAACTAGTGGCGTTTGAGCACAGTGGCTGCGTTTAATGGGCACAGTGGCGGCAATTGAAGTTTTGTTTTTTTCAGTTTGTTTGCGCCCCCCAAAAAATTTGAGCACCAGCCGCCACTGCCAGCAACACAAGCACACACAGTGATATGGCGAACACTGACCGTTCCTTCTGCACAGTAATAACACCAACAACGAGTCTGCTTAATCCTGGTACTTTTACTGAAAGAAATGATTAAACAGATTAAACAGTACACTTTAATATATGCAGAGCCCTGCAATAAAAGGTGTTCAACAGTAGACAGATATACAATACTGTGCAAAGATAACTAACAGACCCTCTTTGCAGCTCTCCTCCCTCGTGGGCAAGATGGCGCTCAGCAATGTCTACACTGATAAGTCAGGCCTGACTATAACTATGTGTAACTTCCGTAGAGAAGAATCTTCGCTAGCAAATGGTGGTGCACTTTTGAAGACAAATTGTAATCCATGGGAATAAGGTTGACAAAACTTGGTGAACAAAGATAAAGTCACTGACGCTATTCAATGCACTGTCCCTCCGGTGTGCATATGCAAACTCTAACGGGTGAGTCCCGAACAACAAACACTAAGCCTAGAGATCCTGTACTAGTCTCAGAGCATGTGCTCTCTCACCCAACCAGTCCACATCCGTATCTTCCGTTGCTGTGTCTCGGTACACAGGTTCCACGACACCCGGGTCTTCGGTCCTTCTGGAAGAAGCAGACGGATAGCAGGATGCGACGTCCCTCAGGCTCCTTGGTGGAATTGGAAGGCTCTTTGGAAACACAGGGCCTAGGCTTCAGGCCCTGTCCGGAACAGCAGACTCAGCAGAGAGTTCCACTTGCTGGGCAGGCGATGTCCAAAGAGACCGTACTCCGGTTCGCCCCTCAGTTAAATACCCCAACCCAGCAGTCCTTGCGAGGGGAATTGCACCCTGGGTATGATAGTCTCTGGGCCTTAAAGCAACACCCGCTACATATGATAAAAACTGTTCTTTCTGCCTGGAAACTGGAGATTGTCCATAGCAACCAAAAAGTGTCCCTTTATGTCAAAAGTGGTTTTAGACCAGCTAGAAAACAGCGATAATAAATTAGAATCACTTGCAGAATTGAGCGATAGCGATTTGTGGGGAAATTCGTCATCAAACACTAAATCTAATGACAGCGACAATTCTGCAACTGAGCAAATTTCTGTGTTTTTGATTTGATTACATTATTGAATTTTTATTATAATTACATTACTATTTGTTATAATTTATTTATAGTTATTTATTATATTATAATTTATGATTTTGTGTTTCAAACTTTATCATACCCGGGATGTCTACTAGACTCTTGTTTGGTCAGGTTTAAGTAAGTAATTACTAAGAATTGCAGGCCTCCAATACATAACACCAAATTTCCATGCAAAATAATTGTACCGCTTTTGGTACAAAATTCCAGACAGAATCATACTGCCAGGGAGGTTAACTGACAATTGCGCGGCCGTGCGACATGGCTCCCAAACAAAATTGACGTAATTTTCTTCCCACAAATAGAGCTTTCTTTTGGTGGTATTTGGTCACCTCTGCGGTTTTATTTTTTTGCGCTATAAACAAAAAAAGAGCGACAATGTTGAAAAAAAATGCAATATTTTGTACTTTTTGCTATAATAAATTTCCCCAAAAAAGATATAAAAAAACAAATTTCTTTCTCTGTTTAGGCCGATATGTATTCTACATATTTTTAATTTAAAAAAAATCGCAATTGTTGTAATAATAATGTATATGTCTATTAGGGATGAGCTTCGTGTTCGAGTCGAACCCATGTTCAACTCGAACATCGGCTGTTCGGCTGTTTACCGAATTGCGAACATTATGGGCCGTTCACACCAAATTTGAGTGGCACGTCACGGCCCATAATTCACTGCGGTATTGCAGTGCATTGCTGGCTGATGATTGGCCAAGCATGCACTATGACCCGCATGCTTTGGCCAATCACACCGCGGTAAGAACGGAGAACCGTAATTGGCCAAAGCCAGGGTGGCTTTGGCCAATCATGGCTCAGAGCAGTAGGTACCGCCCCACACTATATAAGGCCGCCGGCTTGGCGGCCTGGTGTAGTGTGTTGGCGTTGGTTAAAGTAAAGAGACAGAGAGAGAGAGAGACAGTGTCATTTATATTGAGTTAGATAGAGCAGGCAGGCGAGTCAGTTAGCTGCAGTTACAGTGTATAGGATATATATGCATCCTAGGTGTTGTATATACGTATATATATATTTATACACTATTCAGTTTAGCTAGATCGATTCCTGTTATTCTCTAATCTCTATACTGTGACAGGCAGGCAGGTGATTGTGCTAGCTGCAGTCAGTGTTTCACTTAGTGTACTGTGTGCTTTGCATAGCGTTCACCCAAAGCTTACCTGAATACAGTTAGTGGTGTTCTCATAATAAAACCACAGGCAGGGAGCTGCATTAATTTCATGTAGTGTACTTCTGTCCTTTGCACAGCGTTCACTTAAAGGAACCTGAATACAATTTGTGGTGTTCTCATAATAAAACCACAGGCAGAGAGCTGCAAGTATTTTCAGTTAGTGTACTGTGTCCTCTGCACAGTGTTCACCTAAAACTAACTGAAGACATTTGCTGCTTTTCTCATACTAATACCACAGCAGGCAGTTGATTCTGATTGCATTATCAGTACAGATATATATATTGTGAGGGGGTTAGCTCGGCAGCGGGTGTGTGTGACCCCCGAGATGGGCTCCCCACACAAAAACAGGCCCAGCAAACGGAGGTTGTGGTTTTCAAAATCAAAAAGGTGCGGTTTATTTTCTATTTACAGTGACAAAACACAGCAAAGCAAAAGAAACATAAACAAAATAAATCCTGGTCAACTTGACCTCTGACTAAACATACAGGTTTCCTAACTAACAACTGGGATCAGCCTAGTGCTGTCCTAGTCCCTAAGTCCCTGGTTTTAAATGTCCAAGCAAATAGCCACACAGGCTTTGTCTCACCGCACAGGGGTTCACTCTCCCTAGACAGTCCACACAGGTCTGGGTCCAGGCATGAGCTAACATCTAATGAATCTGGGAGTTCTTACAGAGGCCTAAATGAGCTGACAAGCTTCAGCTGGCCTCATCAACTCCCTGTCTGTACGACGCCCCACACTCTCCCTAGAGGTATGAGTCATCCATGAGCCCACTAGCCTTAGCTGGGCTTATACAACTCTCCACCTAGTTGTATAAGTCGGCGTAAAGCCTGAATCTGGGCGAAATATATCTACCCCCCTGGATGCAACCAGGTGACTTTACCTTCCTGCTGTCACATACCCCCCCCTCTTGTTTTAACCTCGGGGTTGGAACACCAGCAATCAGGCATTCATGTACTCGAGACAAAGCATCCACATTCCCCATTTGAACGCCAGGGCGATGCTTTACTGTGAAGTTGAATTCCTGGAGGGCCAGGAACCACCTATTCACTCTTCTATTTGTTTCCTTGTTTTGAGCCATCCACTTTAACGGAGCGTGATCCGTAACCATGTCAAAGTGCCTACCTAGCAGGTAGTACCGAAGGGAATCTAGAGCCCACTTCACCGCTAAACACTCCTTTTCAACGGTGGCGTAATTTACCTCATGGGACTTCAACTTCCTGCTGAGGTAAATGACTGGGTGCTCTTCCCCGTTCCAGACCTGGGACAATACTGCTCCTAACCCCACATCTGACGCATCACTTTGTACGACAAAGTCTTTAGAGAAGTCGGGTGAGTACAACACTGGCTGGCTACATAAGGCTTGTTTCAAGAATTGGAATGCTGCCTCAGCCTCGGGGGTCCATTTAATCATGACCGACCCTTTCCCCTTCGTCAGGTTGGTTAGGGGCACAGCCTTAGAAGCAAAGTGGGGAATGAATCGCCGATAATACCCAGCGATTCCCAGAAAGGCTCGTACCTGCTTCTTGCTGTTGGGACGTGGCCAACTCTGGATGGCCTCGACTTTGTTGAGTTGGGGTTTTATTACTCCCCTCCCAATGGTGTACCCAAGATATTTGGCCTCCTCCTGCCCAATGGTACACTTCTTGGGGTTAGCCGTAAACCCCGCTTCCCGAACAGAGTCCAGGACTGCTTGCACTTTTGGCAGATGTGAGGCCCAATCTGTGCTATGGACAATTATGTCATCCAGGTAAGCCGCAGCATACTTCCGATGGGGCCTCAGCATCTGGTCCATTTTCCGCTGGAATGTGGCCGGCGCATTCTGTAACCCGAACGGCATTCTTTTGTATTGGAACGCCCCGTCTGGGGTTACAAATGCGGTTTTCTCTTTGGCCGACTTGGCCAGGGGGATTTGCCAATACCCTTTTGTGAGGTCAAGAGTCGTCATGTATCGGGCTGTTCCCAGCCGGTCGATCAACTCATCTATACGTGGCATGGGGTAGGTGTCAAATTTTGTAACTTTGTTCAACTGACGAAAATCGTTACAAAATCGCCAGCTCCCATCCGGTTTAGGCACCAACACAATGGGACTAGACCAATCACTTTGGGACTCCTCTATCACCCCTAAGTTCAGCATTTTCTGTACTTCCTCCCGTATTGCCTCCCGTCGGGCCTCTGGGATCCGATAGGGTTTTAACTTCACCCTTTCACCGGGCGGGGTAATGATGTCATGCTCTACCCCAGATGTTTGTCCCGGCAGCTCAGAGAATACCTCCTTGTTGCGAAGCACAAACTCCTTAACCTCCTGTTGTTGGGGTTGTGACAAGGTGGCTGCTATTCCAACCTCAGGAATCACGCAACCAGTTTGAGCTGGTGACCAAGTGTCTGCGACTAGGGACTCTCTATCCCTCCAGGCTTTCAACAGATTAACGTGATAGATCTGTTCGGGCTTTCGCCTTCCTGGTTGTCTGACCTTGTAATTCACTTCGCTCACTTTTTCCATTATCTCGTAGGGGCCTTGCCATTTGGCAAGGAATTTACTTTCAACCGTAGGGACAAGTACCAGTATCCTATCCCCCGGGGAAAAGGTACGGGTCTTGGCTCCACGGTTGTACACTCTCTGCTGTGCTAACTGCGCTTGGGCCAAATGTTCCTTCACGATGGGCATTACCTGTGCAATTCGGTCTTGCATCAGGGCGACATGCTCAATCACACTCCTGTGGGGAGAACTCTCACTTTCCCAAGTTTCCTTGGCAATATCCAACAGCCCTCTTGGGTGTCTCCCATACAGTAACTCAAAGGGGGAGAATCCCGTAGAGGATTGGGGCACCTCCCTAATAGCAAACATCAGATAAGGAAGTAGACAGTCCCAATCCTTTCCATCTCTATCCACCACTTTCTTCAACATTTGTTTTAGGGTTTTGTTGAACCTTTCAACCAGCCCATCGGTTTGGGGGTGATACACAGATGTACGTAATTGCGTCACTTTGAACAATTTACACAGCTCCTTCATAACCCGGGACATAAAGGGTGTACCTTGGTCCGTAAGCAGTTCTTTACAAATACCCACCCGGCTAAACACAAGAGATAGCTCTTTGGCTATGGTTTTGGCCGAGGTATTTCGGAGAGGGATCGCTTCTGGATAACGGGTGGCATAGACCATTATAACTAATATGTACTGGTGCCCCCTAGCGGACTTGATTATAGGACCTACCAAATCCATGGCGATCCTCTCAAACGGGACCTCAATGATGGGTAGAGGGACCAGCGGGCTACGGAAATGTGGCATCGGGGCCGACCTCTGACACACAGGGCAGGAGGAACAATAATTTTCTATGTCCTTCATCACCCCCGGCCAATAGAATCTCTGTAATACCCTCTCTCGGGTTTTCTCTGTCCCCAGATGACCTCCAAGAATGTGCCCATGGGCCAACTCCAACACCAACTTCCTGTAAGGTTTGGGCACCACAAGCTGCTCAACGGTTTCTTCTGCCCTTTTTGCCACCCGATACAGTAGGTCCTTCTCTACGCTGAAGTATGGGTAAGTGCAGGTATTATCTGGGTTCACTAACTCGCCATCTATTTCCACTACGTTTTCCCGTGCCTTTATTAGGGCGGGGTCTTTTAACTGTTCTGTGGCAAAATTTTCCCTGTGAACCTCCAGATCAGAAAACTCCACAGACGGTAGGTTTTCGTCTGAGGAGGTGGGCTCCTCTCCAGTTTCTTGAGTCTCCCCTGCCAATACTGATAAGGGAAATTCCGGAGAGTCCTCACCACTCTCAGGGGAGTTCTGGCTATCACATTCCTGGTACATAGGGGCACCAGTGGGGGGCTCAGGATCATCCCACAGTTCCCAGAACTTCGGAAAATCCCTTCCCACAATGGCGTCATGCGGTAACTGAGATACTAAGCCCACTGGATGAGAGAGGGTACCTTTGGGGGTCTCGAAACACACTGTAGTCACTGGATACTCTCGGGTGTCCCCATGCACACAAATAACAGCTACCTTGCTATTCCCAGAGACCTCTGTTTTAACTAACTCAGCCTTTATCAGGGTCACAAGGCTACCTGAATCCAGCAATACCACAACATTTCTACCATTAACACACATTTTGCATAAATGTTTCTCAGTTCCTCGAATGGCAGTGCATGCGACTGTCGCACACAGCGACTGACGTCTGCCCGTCAGAAAGTCACACTGCATGGGTTCCTCCACAACCGGGCAATTGGCTGCAATATGTCCCGCTTGCCGGCAGCGGTAGCAAACGATCCTTCTTGCGGCCTCTTGAGCCGCTGATTTCCCAGGCTGTTCTCGCCAAACTTGGGGTAGAGCTCCCACCCTCTCACTCTCTCCACCCTCACCCCTTGGAATCCTCTTATCCGCCCCTGGGGATGGTCTGGTCTTAGGGTGGAAAGTCCGAGTGTCTCTGGAAGAGGCCGTCAGGTTCTCTGTAGCCAAGTATTTCTCCACACGATCCACAAGACCATCGGCCGTCTCTGGGTCTCCATGGCTTACCCACTTTTGGATGGCAGTAGGAAGAGCTCTCAAAAACCGATCCATTACAACACGTTCCACAATCTTTGGTGCGGACAAAGTCTCTGGCTGTAGCCACTTTCTGCTCAGGTGAATGAGATCATACATTTGAGACCTGGGGGGTTTTCCAAGCTGGAAAGTCCAGTTATGCACACGCTGAGCCCGGACAGCCTGGGTGACACCCAGCCTTGCCAATATTTCAGCTTTTAGCATCACATAGTCTTTTGCTTGGTTAGGCTCTAGGTCATAGTAAGCTTTCTGCGATTCACCAGTTAACAGAGGAGCCACCAGTCCAGCCCACTGCTCCTCAGGCCACTTTTCTCTTTCAGCGGTCCTTTCAAATGTGGTCAAAAATACCTCTGGATCATCCTCTCCAGTCATTTTTGTCAATAAACGACTCACCCCAAAGGACGCGGTATTAGTGGGACGGCTTTCCTCACTGGTCTGCGGACGTTGCTGCATTGCTGCTTCCATCTGTTGTTGTAGTCTCTGCTCTTGCTTCTGCAACAGGTCTATGAAGCGGGCCTCAGATTGCTGCTGGGCTTGTTGCTGAGCCTCCAGACTCTGTTGCAAAGTTGCGTTTGTCTGCTGCTGGGCTGCAAGGCTCTGTTGATGAGCTTGCTGCTGGGCTGCGAAGTTCTGTTGTTGAGCTGCAAGGCTCTTTTGCAAACCTGCATTTGTCTGCTGTTGATTGGCATTTGCTAGAGCCAGCTGCTTCAGTATCTCCTCCATGCTGGCTTAAAAAAAACTGCCCGCATTCTCCACCAACTGTGAGGGGGTTAGCTCGGCAGCGGGTGTGTGTGACCCCCGAGATGGGCTCCCCACACAAAAACAGGCCCAGCAAACGGAGGTTGTGGTTTTCAAAATCAAAAAGGTGCGGTTTATTTTCTATTTACAGTGACAAAACACAGCAAAGCAAAAGAAACATAAACAAAATAAATCCTGGTCAACTTGACCTCTGACTAAACATACAGGTTTCCTAACTAACAACTGGGATCAGCCTAGTGCTGTCCTAGTCCCTAAGTCCCTGGTTTTAAATGTCCAAGCAAATAGCCACACAGGCTTTGTCTCACCGCACAGGGGTTCACTCTCCCTAGACAGTCCACACAGGTCTGGGTCCAGGCATGAGCTAACATCTAATGAATCTGGGAGTTCTTACAGAGGCCTAAATGAGCTGACAAGCTTCAGCTGGCCTCATCAACTCCCTGTCTGTACGACGCCCCACACTCTCCCTAGAGGTATGAGTCATCCATGAGCCCACTAGCCTTAGCTGGGCTTATACAACTCTCCACCTAGTTGTATAAGTCGGCGTAAAGCCTGAATCTGGGCGAAATATATCTACCCCCCTGGATGCAACCAGGTGACTTTACCTTCCTGCTGTCACATAATATATATATATATATATATATATATATATATATATATATATGTGTATGTATATACATCCCACCTTTGTGCAGCTACATCTCACTGCAGGCCATTAGTATGTCTGGAAGGCAAACAAGGAGAGGCAGACAGTCACAAGGTCAGTCACGAGGCAATAAAAGAGGGCAAGCAGGCTCTGTGTCTAGAGGCAACAGTGCTGGTCGTGGACACGGTGCATCCTCATCAGCCCGTGGCCGCGGGACACGCTTGTCCTTTTTTTCGGCAGCTGGCCATGTTGAGCCGCAACATGCCCAAGACTTGGTAGAGTAGATGACCAAGCCGTCCTCATCCTCCTCATCCTCTCTCACCCAGGCTCAGGGTACTTTGTCTGGCAAAGCAGCTGCCAAAGCAGCCTCTTACCTCGGCTCAATGGCATCAGTCACTCCTTCCCTAGCCCCACCATGTCCTCCTGAGGAGTCCCTCGAACCGTTTGACCACAGTGTTGGGTACATGCTCCAGGAGGATGCCCAGCGTTATGAAGGGTCCGATGATGGAACCCAGCTAGAGGAAGGCAGTAACGTGAGCCCAGAGAGAGGAGGTAGTAACATGAGCCTAGACAGAGGGGGTGCCCATCAAGGACAGCTATCTGGCAGTCATGTTCCCCCAGCTGCAGCATACTGCCAGATTTTCTCCAGTGATGAGGAGGGAGGGGATGATGAGGTCACTGACTCCACGTGGGTGCCTGATAGGAGAGAGGAGGAGGAGGAGGAGGCACATCTCCAATGAGGCAGGATGCCCTTCAGGGGCCAGCTTAAGGGCAGCACACCGACTGCATCACACCGCAGAGCTCCGCATGTGCAGGGCGCTGCTGTCTCTGCGCGTTATTCCAAAAGTTCTTTGCTGTGGTCCTATTTTCAGACGTGTGCAGCAGATCGCACCATTGCCATTTGCAACATATGTCTGAAGCGTATCTCGCGTGGCCAAAACATCAGCCGCTTGGGCACCACGTGCTTGACCAGACATATGTCGACCTGCCATGCAGTCCGTTGGCAAGCGTACCTAAAAGACCCACACTAAAGAACAAAGCGGACCTCTCCTTGCTCCTCATCAGCTGGGATCTCCAACCCCACTATACCTTCAGTCCTCTCTGAAACCTGCACTGAGAGGAATGAAGGTGTAGAATTCGGTGTGTCACAGCCAAGTACTTGCGGACAATCTGCTATCGGTACACTGAAGTCCGATTGTACCAGGCAAATTTCCCTGCCCCAGCTGCTGCACCGCCGAAACAAGTTCGCTCCCAGCCATCCACATGCCCAGCGGTTGAATGTTAGCTTGGCTAAATTGCTAGCACTTCAACTGCTGCCTTTCAGTTGGCAGACTCTGCCCCCTTCCATGAGTTTGTTGAATGTGCAGTTCCTCCGTGGCAGGTTCCCAAACGCCACTTTTTCTCATGGAAGGCGATTCCGGCTCTCTACCGGCATGTGGAAGGCAATGTCTTGGCCTCGCTGGACAGGGCGGTCAGCGGTAAGGTGCATATTACCGCTGACTCATGGTCCAGCAGGCATGGACAGGGACATTACCTATCTTTCACGGCGCATTGGGTGACTCTGCTGGCAGCTAGGAAGGATGCAGGACAAGGTGCAGTAGTGTTGGAGGTTGTTCCGCCACCACGCCTCCAAAATGTTACTACTGGTGATTCTGACACACCTCTCTCCCCCACCCCCTCCTCTTCTTCTTCCTCCATGGCCTCTACCTGTGCTTTTTCCTCAGAACCAGTGGTGCTCCGTAGGCGTTCAATGGGCTACGCAAGTACACAGGCAAAAAGATGCCATGCGGTGCTTGAGCTGGTGTGCTTGGGGGACAGGAGCCACACTGGGGCAGAGATTCTGTCAGCTCTGCACGGGCAGGCTCAGAGGTGGTTGATGCCATGCCAGCTTAAGCCAGGAAAGGTGGTTTGCGACAATGGCACCAACCTCCTCTCTGCCCTCCGACAGGGACAACTGACCCATGTGCCCTGTTTGGCTCACGTCTTTAACTTGGTGGTGCAGCGGTTCTTGGGCAGGTACTCGGGCTTACAGGAGGTCCTGAAGCAGGCCGGGAAACTCTGTGGGCATTTCCGCTGGTCATATAATGCCAGTGCTTGGCTGGCTGACCTGCAAAAGGAATCCAACCTGCCCAAGAACCGCCTAATCTGTGACATGCCCACCAGGTGGAACTCTACGTTGGCCATGCTGCAGCGGCTGCACACGCAGCAGAGGGCCATCAATGAGTATCTGTTGCAATATGGCACCAGGACAGGGTCAGGGGAGCTTGGATTTTTTTCCCCCACACCAGTGGGCCATGATCAGGGATGCATGCACTGTCCTGGCACCATTTGAGGAGGCCACGAGGATGGTGAGCAGTGACAGTGCATGTATCAGTGACACTGTCCCTCTTGTCCACCTGTTGGAGCACACGCTGTGTGGAATAATGGACAGGGCACTTGAGGCAGAACAGAGGCAGGAAGAGGAGGACTTCCTTACCTCTCAAGGCCCCCTTTATCCAGACATTGTTTCTGCTGGCCCGGCTATCACACAGGAAGAGGAGGAGGAGGAGGAGGAGGAGGATTATTGTTTAAGCATGGAGGAGGAGCCTAGCACTCAGCATCAGCAGCAGTCTTCAAGGGATCAATTACAGTCCCAAGACACCAATGGACTTGTACGTGGCTGGGAGGAGGTGGCTGTGAATCATGTCGTCCTGAGTGACCCAGAGGACTCCGGACCAAAAGCCTCAGCAAACCTATGCTGCATGGCCTCCCTGATCCTGCAAAGCTTGCGGAGGGATCCTCGTATTCGTGCGATCAAGGAGAGGGATCATTACTGGCTGGCAACCCTCCTTGATCCACATTACAAGGATAAGGTTGTGGACCTTATCTTGCCGTCGCAGAGGGAGCAGAGGATGAAGCATCTTCGGGAGGCCTTGTAGAAAGGTCTGTGCAACGCGTTCCCTGAGACTGGGAGGTTACAAATTCCTGGTCCTGGACAACGTGTTGCTGAGGCTTCGGTCAGTCAAAGAAGGAGCGGTGGAGAAGGTGGCCTACTGACCGATGCATTCAGACAATTTTTTAGTACGCAGCCCCAAGGTATGATCGCTTCCAGCAACCTCCGCCAGCGTCTGGTTTACATGGTGCGGGAATACCTAGGGGCAAGATCAGACTTGTCTTTCCCACCGAAAATCCTCTGGGTTACTGGGTCTTGAGGATGGATCACTGCCAGAGCTTTTACAGTATGCAATTGAGGTACTGGCCTGTCCTGCATCCAGCGTTCTTTCGGAAAACACATTCAGCGCTGCTGGAGGCTTCGTAACCGATCACAGGGTGCGCCTGTCCACCAACTCGGTCGATCGACTGACCTTCATAAAAATGAATCAGTCTTGGATCACTACCAGCTACCAAGCACCTGATGCTGATGTAACCAAATAATTTTTGGGGAAATTTCAGATCCCTTCAAGACTGCCTATGCTGATGCTAAGTGACTATCCTGTTATGCTGAGTGATGATCCTCTTCCTACTCAATAATCATGCTGATAGCTTGAAAGAACATTTTTGGTTCTGGGCACCGCCACTAGTGGCTAAGGCCCGATTTTTTAGCCCCTGTTTAACAGGGGCGTGTATTTACAATATTTGATGTAATGCTTTGCAGCAGGGCTCATTGCTGTGCTCCAACTACAGTATCTGTGAGGGGTTGCAGTGTTGTGGCACCAGTGCCTAAGGCCCAATTTTTCTGCCCCTGTTTAACAGGAGCATGTAATTACAATTCTTGATCTAATAGTTCACAGCAGGGCCCATTCCTGCGCCCACCAAGAGTAACTGTAAGGGCTTACAGTGTTGTGGCAACACCACCACCACCACCAACAAAGGCCCAATTTTTCTGCCCCTGTTCAACAGGGGCATGTAATTACAATTCTTGATCTAATATTTCACAGCTGGGCCCATTCCTGCGCCCACCAAGAGTAACTGTGAGGACTTACAGTGTTGTGGCCCAATTTTTCTGCCCCTGTTCAACAGGGGCATGTAATTACAGTTCTTGATATAATAGTTCACAGCAGGGCGTTCCAGCGCCCACCAAGAGTAACTATGAGGGCTTACAGTGTTGTGGCAACACCAACACCTAAGGGCCAAATTCCTGCAGAGTATATACAGCAGGCCCCTACTTTCAAACATCCAACTTAAAAACGACTCCTACTTGCAAACGGAAGGAGACAACAGGAAGTGAGAGGAAATCTACCCCTAGGAAGGGAAATTCTCTCCTGTAAGAGTTAATATGGGAAAAAGGTGTCTCCTCTCCACTGATGCTTTATCACCAATCCTTGTTTCACTAAAAAACCCAAATTTAAAAAAAACATTTGTCATTGGGACGGAAAGTGAGGTGAAATCTTCTGAACAGGTGCACAGACAGCAAAACAAATGTTACAGGGGTGATAACCCTTCCCTATGTTTTCCAATAAGCTTAAAAATTGATTTTTTGGCTGGAGCTACAGTTAAAAAATGTACCTGTTCCAAATTACAAACAGATTCTACTAAAGAACAAACCTACAGTCCCTGTCTTGTTTGCACCACCTGTATACTGCTGTTCAGAGTATATAGGGCCTTTTTTTACTTTGGGTGCGGGGTTCTCCTTAATATCCATACAAGACCCAAAGGGGCTGGGGGGTTGGGGGGTACCCATGCCATTTTTGTCAATGATTTTCATTCATATTGCTCGGACCATACATTACATTAAAGCCGCAAGCAGTTTTAAATGACTTTTTTTCCTTTAGAAATGTAATTTTGTGCAGGGACAGTTCTAAACACAGGAAACACGTGCCACTTCACAGGCATACTTTAGACACCCCCAGGTACGATATTTAAAGGAATATTTCACTTTTTTTTTTTCACTTTATGCATCATTAAAATCACTTCTCCCGAAAAAACGGCCGTTTTTAAAACTTCTTTTTGCATTGATACATGTCCCCTGGGGCAGGACCCGGGTCCCCAAACCCTTTTTAGGGCAATAACTTGCAAATTAGCCGTTATAATTAGCACTTTTGATTTCGAACGATCACGTCCATTGTATTTAATAGGGTTCTAAAGTTCACGCAAACTTTCGGTCTGTTCGCAGATTCTGGTGCTAACCGAACCGGGGGGGTGTTCGGCTCATCCCGAGTCTAGAGACAGGAAGCATGTAGGAATGCGAATTTTTGGGCTATATATGCCAAAAGGGTAGCTCGATGTACATTATCGCTTGCCTGCCTCTTTGGCATAAATCCAACTTGTGAAACAAGAAACTAGATGGTGGGACTTTATATGAAGCACACTACTATTAAATGGACCAAATTATATTAAGCATAGTTTATTCTTACAAAAGGGGCATAGCATACACATAAAAAATGGCAAAATGGTATTAATGGATAGCAATAATTGGAGTCTAGATATTACATGATTGTACATACTGTAGTGTTCCAACGTAACATACATGGTAATGCATGATAATCACAAGTTTCAGCAAATGAATTCTAGACACACCATAATAAGACATAAATCTCACAAGGTAACATAACAGTATGTAGCCTTGGGTATGTAAACCACAATTGTAGGGGTAACATGTAAACAGTATAATAATAATAATAGGTTCATTAAAATAGGATAGTAAAATACAGATAATATGCATGTACACTGTGACGTATCATCATAGGAGAGCTCTACGCGTTTCGTGGTTAGCATACCACTCATCAGGAGCAGATACGCAGTATAGGGGTGTCTATAATGAAACAAAAAATGTCAAAATATTACGATAGTAGAATATTTTAGAAAAACATATAGAATATAGAAGGAAGAGGGGGAACAAACAGGTCCCAATCACTCTTACCTATCTGTAGTATATGGGTAGGTTTATGGCATAGTATCAATGGTAAAGTGTAGGCAGCTATGAGAAGCACTCATTTACCCATTGATTTCCACAGATACCTCTGGGATTTCACTATATAAGGAATTACACATGACTATATTTATCCCAGCTGTTCACTGGCTACTTCACTTCCACACTACCCTTGGCTGCTGCTGCCACCGCCGTGTTCCAATTGTCACCGTCTCAACTCCCGGGAAGGATGCTTCTCATAGCTGCCTACACTTTACCATTGATACTATGCCATAAACCTACCCATATACTACAGATAGGTAAGAGTGATTGGGACCTGTTTGTTCCCCCTCTTCCTTCTATATTCTATATGTTTTTCTAAAATATTCTACTATCGTAATATTTTGGCATTTTTTGTTTCATTATAGACACCCCTATACTGCGTATCTGCTCCTGATGAGTGGTATACTAACCACGAAACGCGTAGAGCTCTCCTATGATGATACGTCACAGTGTACATGCATATTATCTGTATTTTACTATCCTATTTTAATGAACCTATTATTATTATTATACTGTTTACATGTTACCCCTACAATTGTGGTTTACATACCCAAGGCTACATACTGTTATGTTACCTTGTGAGATTTATGTCTTATTATGGTGTGTCTAGAATTCATTTGCTGAAACTTGTGATTATCATGCATTACCATGTATGTTACGTTGGAACACTATGTACAATCATGTAATATCTAGACTCCAATTATTGCTATCCATTAATACCATTTTGCCATTTTTTATGTGTATGCTATGCCCCTTTTGTAAGAATAAACTATGCTTAATATAATTTGGTCCATTTAATAGTAGTGTGCTTTATATAAAGTCCCACCATCTAGTTTCTTGTTTCACAATATCGGGGATGGAGGTGTATGTAGTCATTACCTCATTTAAAGTCCCAACCCTAACCTTAGGTTATCTCTGTTTTTCATAAATCCAACTTGGTCGTTGTGTATAATTTTGCCAAATATCTTGTTGAGGCGGGTAGCTATAATTTTTGCTAGGATTTTAATGTCCTGATTTAAGAGGGAGATGGGAAGGAAGTTCATGCAGGATGTGTTATCTGATTTGGGTTTGGGGATCATGCAAATAATTGATAGTAATGATTCGCATCTAAAGGAATAGTCATATATTAGGGCAGGGCTTAAAATTTCAAGTCTAGACCTACTAGCCAGGCAAAAACCTTACTCTCCACCAGTTGCCCCACCAAACCTTGCCCAGGTCCATCCCCCAACCCCGCCCCCTTAAAGCTTATGAAATTACATTTTTCTTTAGAAAAAGAGAGCCCCCCTTACATCAGGATCCCCAGAGAGCATCCTCTTACATCAGGGTCCCCAGAAAGCCTTCCCTTACATCAGGGTCCCCAGAGAGCCCCCCTTACATCAGGGTCCCCAGAGAGCCTCCCCTTACATCAGGGTCCCCAGAGAGCCTCCCTTACATCAGGGTCCCCAGAGAGCCTCCCTTACATCAGGGTCCCCAGAGAGCCTCCCTTACATCAGGGTCCCCAGAGAGCCCCCCTTACATCAGGGTCCCCAGAGAGCCTCCCCTTACATCAGGGTCCCCAGAGAGCCTCCCCTTACATCAGGGTCCCAAGAAAGCCTTCCCTTACATCAGTGTCCCCAGAGAGCCCCCCTTACATCAAGGTCCTCAGAGAGCGCCCCCTTACATCAGGGTCCCCAGAGAGATCCCCCCCTTACATCAGTGTTCCAAAAAAAGCCCCCCCTTACATCAGGGTCCCCAGGGAGCCCCTCTTACATTAGTGTCCCTAGGTCATTTACCTTAAGCTGGCGGGTGTAGGAATGTGCACCGTTGGCAGGCCTCTCCTTCATGTGTACGCCACGTCGGTGGAGAGCGGACCTCTCCTCGTGTCCCCCAAGTCGGTGGAGAGCGGACCTCTCTTTGTGTCCCACATGGCGGTGGAGAGCGGACCTCTCCTCATGTCTCCCTCAGCATAGGAGATCGGACCTCTCCTGCACCTGTCTCCTCAGCAGCGCTGCCAGTGTAATGGTGATGCCGAAGAAGCCAGAAGTCGAAAACCGGAAATCGGCTTCAAAATGAGGCTTGGAGCGCAAGTGGAATGCAAATCGATCCCGGGGCCTGGGGATCACATTGCAAGCCACCCGCTCTATCAATAAATGTGCAGGGCATTACTGTGCTCGCCAGTGTAGCACTACCCCCGTAGGAGCTGCTGTTTGTTTGATTTGGGTCTACGTCCTGCCTATCAACCCCTGGAAGTGGCTCAAACCTTCCCTTAGCACAACTGATATGAATAAGGAGTGTGAGACCTATTGAGTATTAGGAGACACAATCCTGCATACATCACACAATAACCTGTAAATGTTATTACCTTTGCTGGTCACTAGTCCTTCTAAGTGACAGAGATACTTCACACAAGTTATATGCTTAATCAAAGGTACCTTTACTCAGTATAAAAGGGAAGGGTAAAGAATCACATTAATACACACAGTTGACTCTGCATGCGCATTGCAGAGTCAATAAACCAATAAGGATAGGTATCACTGAGATTAGGTAATAACAGGAAATAACATCAGCTATATATATGTACATGTATCTATATGTGTCTCTGCACGGCTAACTGGTTGCTCGCGAGCTCCCCCTTTATTGCAATACCTTGCACGTGTTCATTCCCTATAATAGGTAAGCAAGGCCTATCTGCGTCCCACTCAAAGTTCCTTTCTCCAATGAAGTCTTCGCTAGCCACCGTCGGTGCACAAGTTAAATTGTAATCCACAGGGTTTCAACAAGATGCTGTAATTATCCGCAATATACCTGAGTACTCGTGTGCCTGCCACCCACTAATGACGGATGCACCAATCTCTGATCACATAGTCTCCAGTGAGATACACTAGGCCGCAAACAAAATCTTGAATTCTGACTCTTAGGTCAAAGTTTCTTTTATTTCTCAGCCCCCGTTGGTCAGATGCTGCTTGGGCTTTTTCAAAAGCTGTCTTCAGACTCTTTCTCAATCGGTCTACATACCCCTTGTGGGATGCTGCTGAGGTATGATCCAGCGATATGCCAAAGGCCAAGTCCACTGGCAACCGAGCCTCCCGCCCGAACATCAAACGGTATGGGGAATACCCGGTGACATCACTGGCAGTGCTATTGTAGGCATGCACTATGGCAGCTACATGCTTGCTCCAATGCTGCTTTTTCTCTGAACTCAGAGTCCCCAACATATCCAAGAGAGTCCGGTTAAACCGTTCAGGCTGAGCATCTCCTTGTGGGTGATAAGGGGTTGTCCTGGTCTTCTGGATGCCTAACAGGTCTAATAACTTCTTTATTAATTTGCTTTCAAAGTCTCTGCCCTGATCTGAATGAAGGCGTTGGGGTAGACCATAGTGCACAAAGAATTTTTCTACCAGTACTTTGGCTACTGTTGAGGCCTTCTGGTCTTTTGTTGGGAATGCTTGAGCATATCTGGTAAAGTGATCTGTTATCACCAAGACATTCCCTTGACCACTCAGATCAGGCTCCAGGCAAAGGAAGTCAATGCACACCAGTTCCATAGGTCCCTGACTTTGCAGATGGCCCATTGGGGCTGCTTGACGTGGCAAGGTCTTCCTTTGAATGCATCGGACACAGGAATGGCAATATCCTTCCACTTCAGCCCGCATGCAGGGCCAATAGAACCTATCCCGTACAAGGTGAAAAGTCCGTTCGGACCCTAGGTGACCATGGTTGTCATGGAGGGCAGCTAGGACCGCTTCTCGATATTTGGCTGGTAGAAACAGCTGCCACTTCTCTTCTGAGTCGTCAGAGGGGCCCCTTCGGTAGACCACCCCTTGACGTATGTGTAGCTGATCCCACTCCCTGCGCAACAAATCGGGCTTCTCTTGGGGAGTCTGTTTCAAGCATCTCGGGACGCTGGCTTTCCAGGGCCTTTATCAGGAGTTTCCCTAAAGAGTCTTCTTCTTGCTCCTTTCTCAAATCCCTTTTTGTCAGCTTGGGCAAGCCCTCCCCTTCGACTTGGGTCACACTGCAATAGCACTTCGGTACTCCAACAGCTGAGACCCCAATTTCTTCGGCTCTTGACCCACCTCTGGCTTGAAGTTCTGTCCCCTGATATAGGGTTCGCACTCCCTCTGGGTCTAGTTGGGCCCATTCTTCGGTAGGGTCGGTGGGGGCATGAGACCTCCTGGACAGGGCATCTGCATCCCTATTTCCCACTCCGGGTCGGTACTTCAAGCTGAAGGTGAAGCTTGAAAGGGCAGCCAACCACCGGTGTCCCGTTGCATCCAACTTGGCAGTGGTCAGAAGGTAGGTGAGCAGGTTATTATCTGTCTTCACCACAAACTCCGCCCCATATAGGTAGTCTCTCAGTTTGTCTACCACTGCCCATTTCAAGGCCAGGAATTCAAGTTTGTGGGTGGGGTAATTCTTCTCAGCAGGTATCAGACTCCTGCTCACATATGCGACGGGTCTTAGGTAACCATCATGTTCCTGGTACAGCACCCCACCCAGCCCATCTCGGCTGGCATCAACATGCAGTTCATAAGGCTTCTTTGGATCAGCATAGGCCAGGACTGGTGCAGTGGTAAGACTCTTCTTTAACATCTGGAAGGCTTCCTCGCACTCCCCTGTCCACTGGTCTTGAATCGACTCTTTGGGCCTTCGGGGTCCCATGGTGAGTTTCACTGGTTTGACCAGCTCTGGAACATCATCTTCCCCTTCGTTTCTGAGTAACTCGTTCAGGGGTCTGGCAATCTTGGCGAATCCTTCTACAAATCTTCTGTAGTAAGAACAGAACCCAAGGAATGACCGAAGCTCAGTCACGTTGGTAGGTCTCGGCCAAGAGGTGACGGCATCCAGCTTCTCTGGGTCCGTGGCCACCCCTTCTGCAGAAACGAAATGGCCCAGGTAATGGACTGAGGACTGGTAAAATTGACACTTCTCTGGGGAGAGTTTCAGGCCCTCTTCACTGAGCCTCTTCAGGACCTTCTCCAGTCTCTCTTCATGCTCTTCTAGGGTTCTCCCGAACACGATGACATCGTCCAAATATACCAGTACCTCTATTAGATTCATGTCCCCGACGGTTCTCTCCATTAGCCTTTGGAAAGTGGCGGGGGCTCCTGATAACCCTTGAGGCACACGGTTGAACTCAAAGAACCCCACAGGGGTGATGAAGGCTGTCTTCTCCCGATCCTCAGGGTGCATGGGGATTTGGTAATATCCACTTTTTAGATCCATTACACTGAACCACTTGGCCCCTGACAGACTCTGCAGGGCGTCTTCAATTCGGGGAGTGGTGTATTGATCTGGGATGGTCCTTCTGTTTAGTGTTCTGTAGTCGATACACAGTCTCAGCGACCCGTTCTTCTTTCGGACTACCACTATTGGAGAAGCGTAAGGGCTCCTGGATTCTCGAATAATCCCCGTCCTCTTCAGCTCAGCCAACTGTTCCCGCAAGTCTTCCAAGTCACCCAGTGGGACCAGTCGAACTCTCTCTCTAAAGGGCTTATCTTCTTGTAAGCGTATCTTGTGAGTGGCACTCCTTGCGCACCCCACATCAAACTCATCTTTAGAGAAGATCTTTTCCCACCTTGCAAGTTGAGCTTTGGCCCTTTTTCTCCATTCTGGTGGGAGGGCCGTGTCTTCAGAACAGAGCTTCTCTATGGTGACTTCACCCCTTTCTTCTTTCTTCAATTCACACGGGGCAATGGGGGTGGCTGGATTCACCTGGCCCAACAGCATTCTGGCCGTCACCTTCACTGGTGTATTAGCAGTGTTCCTTATACTCACTGAAACCCTCCCATGGCTTTTCTGTAGGGCCTTCAATGGGATCACTTTGGGGATTACTTCAATCCCTTTCTGTCTTTCCTGTGGGCCTGGTTCGAAGACAATGAAGGGGCCTGGCTGTTTCCATGTGAGCTTGACAGGATCCCTCAGGCAAGTCACCTCTCCCGGTTGTAATACCTTCTCCGTCTTGTCTAGCTTCCAAATCTTGCCAACTCCCTCAGCCGGGGCCTTCTGCTCCAGTACCAGGCACTGGTAGGCTTGCCTTAACATGGGGTGGATTCTTGTGGTCGGGGCTTCTTCCTGTTGGGCCAACGGTGTCAGCAGTCGCCTGACTAGATCAGTGTTGGTCCCTATGATGAGTGAGCTCTTGCTGGCCCCTGGTGGGCGAGGACACACTACTGCCAGAGTATCGAAGGTCTCTGTCTCCCCAGCCACTGAGGGATCAAAAGTCAACTTGATTGGCAGGTAACCGTCATAGGGAAAGCTCTGAGTTCCAATACCCCATATTTCCAGTTCCTCTAATTTCTGTAGGGGCAGATGTTTAAGATGTTTATCATAGAAATCCCTATACAGAAGAGTCACTTGAGCCCCAGTGTCAAGAAGAGCCTTGGTGTAGATCCCTTCTACTTGTATGGAGACTACTGGAGAAGGCCCCACTAACTTGGCAGGGAACTCCTTCAACACAGACTTCTTGCTGGGTTCAGTTACCTGTACCCTCACTTCTTTTTTTCTTGAGTTTCCGGTGGGTCTCAGTCTCTTCTGGGTCTGGTGTGCACTGGCCTTCCGTTCAACAGCAGTCTGAGTTGTGGGACGGGGCCTAATTGGCAGAGGTTTAGGTCCCTGACTCTGATGTTTTGGATCATTGGACTTCTTGAAGGAGTTCGTGGAAACTGGTGGGCGCCCGGCTGACTCCTTCACCGGGGCCCTCTGAAGTTTTCCGCCGGCTTGCGATATCTGGATGCAACCTCATCTGGGCTGGGACACACTGCTCTAACATGCCCGATTCCCCCACAATTGAAGCATGTTATCAATCTCTTAGGCTTCTGTACTAGTTCCATATTGGAGCTAGGAGGTTTTTTTGGTTCCTCTGACGTGTTCTTGTTGTGTGGCACAGAGGCCTGGCTAGTCAGCATGGACACCATTTCTACTAGTTGTGACACCTGGGTCTTTAGGAGTTCAACTTCTGAATCACCTTCTTCTGCACTTAACATTCTGACTCGGGCAGTTGGTTCGGTGTGTTGACTCCTCCTTTTGTCTTCCAACATGGCCTCCTCCTCCCTGACTATCCGGATCAAGTCGGGGTATTCCAGGCTGCTCCCGTCCCGCCGGGTGCGTAGCAATAATGCGATGGGGTCCAAGGGTTGAGCTCCCCTCAACACCTGCTGGGCACGGGCCTCATCCACTTTTCTTGGATCGATCCCTTTCTTCAGTAAGATCCGATGCAGGATCTTATCCAGGCGTCCTATGAATTCTGACAGCTTCTCTCCCTCTTTTTGGTAGCAATGCCCCAGCTGGTAAGTGAGTTCAGTGACGTTTTCCGTCCCGCCGAACACATTCTGCAGAATATCCAGATAATCCTGTGCATTGCAGTCCTTCTTGCTTAACTTGAGGTTACGTATGGCCTCCAGAGCAGGCCCCTTTAAGCTTTCCACAATCCGTTGGTTTTTTTGTTGTTCTGGCACCTCCCATTCTTCTAGGGCCTGAGTGGCGCCATCTAGCCACTCTTCAAATCCATCTTCCACTGAAGGTACAGGTTTCTTCCCAGAAAAGGTCCTGAGTTTCCTGTATCCTGACATCAGGTAGTCTGGAGGGCCCTTTTTACACTTGGTCACAATCTCCCCCAGGACAGCGCACAATTCTGAGCTAAGGGTGGTCAATGGTGGTGAACCGGGACCCTTTTGTTGGGCGCTCCCTCCTGTGCTGGGGCCTCCTGAAGTAGTGGATATGGGGCCATCTTTATTCTCTTCTGGGTGTATCAGGAGGAGTTCTACTTGGTTTGTAGTTTTTATGCTGGCACCCTTGAAGTAGTCAGAGATTCCGTTCCTCCACTCACATAATGCATAGGTGTGGGGATTTACAGTATCTGTCTTTATGTCAATCACCCATGGCTTCCTGTCCGTGGACAATGCTCTCAAGACTGGAGTTAGCTGCTCCTCTACCCAGGCCTCTCTCTGGGTTTCAACCACCAGGCCATTTCCGGGTAGGATGCCTTCATCCCTGCACCACCGGGCTACGGCAGCAGGGTCCATTTCTGTGCTGTAAGGGTTCTGTCTAGGGGGAAAGTTGATTGCAGAACCGTAGAATATCCCGGACGAGCCCCCACGTGTAGCACTACCCCCGTAGGAGCTGCTGTTTGTTTGATTTGGGTCTACGTCCTGCCTATCAACCCCTGGAAGTGGCTCAAACCTTCCCTTAGCACAACTGATATGAATAAGGAGTGTGAGACCTATTGAGTATTAGGAGACACAATCCTGCATACATCACACAATAACCTGTAAATGTTATTACCTTTGCTGGTCACTAGTCCTTCTAAGTGACAGAGATACTTCACACAAGTTATATGCTTAATCAAAGGTACCTTTACTCAGTATAAAAGGGAAGGGTAAAGAATCACATTAATACTGTGACAGCAGGAAGGTAAAGTCACCTGGTTGCATCCAGGGGGGTAGATATATTTCTCCCAGATTCAGGCTTTATGCTGACTTATACAACTAGGGAGGGAGTTGATGAAGCCCAGCTGAGGCTAGTGGGCTCATGGATGACTCATACCTCTAGGGAGAGGGCTGGGCGTCGTGCAGGCAGGGAGTTGATGAGACCAGCTGAAGCCTGTCAGTTCGTTTAAGGCCTCTATAAAAACTCCCAGCTTCATTAGATGTTAGCTCATGCCTGGACCCAGACCTGTGTGGACTGTCTAGGGAGAGTGAACCCCTGTGCGGTGAGGCAAAGCCTGTGTGGCTATTTGTTTGGACTTTTACTAAACCAGGGACTTAGGGACTAGGACAGCACCAGGCTGATCCCAGTTGTTAGTTTAGGAAACCTGCATGTTTAGTCAGAGGTCAAACTGACCAGGATTTATTTTGTTTATGTTTCTTTTTGGCTTTGCTGTGTTTTTGTCACTGTACATAGAGAAATAAACCGCACCTTTTGATTTTGAAAACCACAACCTCCGTCTGCTGGCCCTGTTTTTGTGTGGGGAGCCCAACCAGGGGGTCACACACACCCGCTACCGAGTTAACCCCCTCACAGTTGGTGGAGAATGCGGGCAGTTTTTTTTAAGCCAGCATGGAGGAGATACTGAAACAGCTGGCTCTAGCAAATGCCAATCAACAGCAGACAAATGCAGGTTTGCAAAGGAGCCTTGCAGCCCAGCAGCAAGCTCATCAACAAGCCCAGCAGCAATCTGAGGCCCGCTTCATAGACCTGTTACAGAAGCAAGAGCAGAGACTACAACAAATGGAAGCAGTAATGCAGCAACGTCCGCAGACCAGTGAGGAAAGCCGTCCCACTAATACCGCGTCCTTTGGGGTGAGTCGTTTATTGACAAAAATGACTGGAGAGGATGATCCAGAGGTATTTTTGACCACATTTGAAAGGACTGCTGAAAGAGAAAAGTGGCCTGAGGAGCAGTGGGCTGGACTGGTGGCTCCTCTGTTAACTGGTGAATCGCAGAAGGCTTACTATGACCTAGAGCCTGACCAAGCAAAAGACTATGTGATGCTAAAAGCTGAAATATTGGCAAGGCTGGGTGTCACCCTGGCTGTCCGGGCTCAGCGTGTGCATAACTGGACTTTCCAGCTTGGAAAACCCCCCAGGTCTCAAATGTATGATCTCATTCACCTGAGCAGGAAGTGGCTACAGCCAGAGACTTTGTCCGCACCGGAGATTGTGGAACGTGTTGTGATGGATCGTTTCTTGAGAGCTCTTCCTACCGCCATTCAAAAGTGGGTAAGCCATGGAGACCCAGAAACGGCCGGTAAACTTGTGGATCGTGTAGAGAGATACTTGGCTACAGAGAACCTGACGGCCTCTTCCAGAGACTCTCGGACTTTCCACCCTAAGACCAGACCATCCCCAGGGGCGGATAAGAGGATTCCAAGGGGTGAGGGTGGAGAGAGTGAGAGGGTGGGAGCTCTACCCAAAGTTTGGCGAGAACAGCCTGGGAAGTCAGGGGCTCAAGAGGCAGCCAAATGGATTGTTTGCTACCGCTGCCGGCAAGCGGGACATATTGCAGCAAATTGCCCGGTTGTGGAGGAACCCATGCAATGTGACTTTCTGATGGACAGACGTCAGTCGCTGTGTGCGACAGTCGCATGCACTGCCATTCGGGGAACTGAGAAACATTTATGCAAAATGTGTATTAATGGTAGAAATGTTGTGGTATTACTGGATTCAGGTAGCCTTGTGACCCTGATAAAGGCTGAATTAGTTAAAACAGAGGTCTCTGGGAATAGCAAGGTAGCTGTTATTTGTGTGCATGGGGACACCCGAGAGTATCCAGTGACTACAGTGTGTTTCGAGACCCCCAAAGGTACCCTCTCTCATCCAGTGGGGTTAGTATCTCAATTACCGCATGATGCCATTGTGGGAAGGGATTTTCCGAAGTTCTGGGAACTGTGGGATGATCCTGAGCCCCCCACTGGTGCCCCTATGTACCAGGAATGTGATAGCCAGAACTCCTCTGAGAGTGGTGAGGACTCTCCAGAATTTCCCTTGTCAGTATTGGCAGGGGAGACTCAAGAAACTGGAGAGGAGCCCACCTCCTCAGACGAAAACCTACCGTCTGTGGAGTTTTCTGATCTGGAGGTTCACAGGGAAAATTTTGCCACAGAACAGTTAAAAGACCCCGCCCTAATAAAGGCACGGGAAAACGTAGTGGAAATAGATGGCGAGTTAGTGAACCCAGATAATACCTGCACTTACCCATACTTCAGCGTAGAGAAGGACCTACTGTATCGGGTGGCAAAAAGGGCAGAAGAAACCGTTGAGCAGCTTGTGGTGCCCAAACCTTACAGGAAGTTGGTGTTGGAGTTGGCCCATGGGCACATTCTTGGAGGTCATCTGGGGACAGAGAAAACCCGAGAGAGGGTATTACAGAGATTCTATTGGCCTGGGGTGATGAAGGACATAGAAAATTATTGTTCCTCCTGCCCTGTGTGTCAGAGGTCGGCCCCGATGCCACATTTCCGTAGCCCGCTGGTCCCTCTACCCATCATTGAGGTCCCGTTTGAGAGAATCGCAATGGATTTGGTAGGTCCTATAATCAAGTCCGCTAGGGGGCACCAGTACATATTGGTTATAATGGACTATGCCACCCGTTATCCAGAAGCGATCCCTCTCAGAAATACCTCGGCCAAAACCATAGCCAAAGAGCTATCTCTTGTTTTTAGCCGGGTGGGTATTTGTAAAGAACTGCTTACGGACCAAGGTACACCCTTTATGTCCCGGGTTATGAAAGAGCTGTGTAAATTGTTCAAAGTGACGCAATTGCGTACATCTGTGTATCACCCCCAAACCGATGGGCTGGTTGAAAGATTCAACAAAACCCTAAAACAAATGTTGAAGAAAGTGGTGGATAGAGATGGAAAGGATTGGGACTGTCTACTTCCTTATTTGATGTTTGCTATTAGGGAGGTGCCCCAATCCTCTACGGGATTCTCCCCCTTTGAGTTACTGTATGGGAGACACCCAAGAGGGCTGTTGGATATTGCCAAGGAAACTTGGGAAAGTGAGAGTTCTCCCCACAGGAGTGTGATTGAGCATGTCGCCCTGATGCAAGATCGAATTGCACAGGTAATGCCCATCGTGAAGGAACATTTGGCCCAAGCGCAGTTGGCACAGCAGAGAGTGTACAACCGTGGAGCAAAGACCCGTACCTTTTCCCCGGGGGATAGGATATTGGTACTTGTCCCTACGGTTGAAAGTAAATTCCTTGCCAAATGGCAAGGCCCCTACGAGATAATGGAAAAAGTGAGCGAAGTGAATTACAAGGTCAGACAACCAGGAAGGCGAAAGCCCGAACAGATATATCACGTTAATCTGTTGAAAGCCTGGAGGGATAGAGAGTCCCTAGTCGCAGAAACTTGGTCACCAGCTCAAACTGGTTGCGTGATTCCGGAGGTTGGAATAGCAGCCACCTTGTCACAACCCCAACAACAGGAGGTTAAGGAGTTTGTGCTTCGCAACAAGGAGGTGTTCTCTGAGCTGCCGGGACAAACATCTGGGGTAGAGCATGATATTATTACCCCGCCCGGTGAAAGGGTGAAGTTAAAACCCTATCGGATCCCAGAGGCCCGACGGGAGGCAATACGGGAGGAAGTACAGAAAATGCTGAACTTAGGGGTGATAGAGGAGTCCCAAAGTGATTGGTCTAGTCCCATTGTGTTGGTGCCTAAACCGGATGGGAGCTGGCGATTTTGTAACGATTTTCGTCAGTTGAACAAAGTTACAAAATTTGACACCTACCCCATGCCACGTATAGATGAGTTGATCGACCGGCTGGGAACAGCCCGATACATGACGACTCTTGACCTCACAAAAGGGTATTGGCAAATTCCCCTGGCCAAGTCGGCCAAAGAGAAAACCGCATTTGTAACCCCAGACGGGGCGTTCCAATATAAGAGAATGTCGTTCGGGTTACAGAATGCGCCGGCCACATTCCAGCGGAAAATGGACCAGATACTGAGGCCCCATCGGAAGTATGCTGCGGCTTACCTGGATGACGTAATTGTCCATAGCACAGATTGGGCCTCACATCTGCCAAAAGTGCAAGCAGTCCTAGACTCTATCCGGGAAGCGGGGTTTACGGCTAACCCCAAGAAGTGTACCATTGGGCAGGAGGAGGCCAAATATCTTGGGTACACCATTGGCAGGGGAGTGATAAAACCCCAACTCAACAAAGTCGAGGCCATCCAGAGTTGGCCACGTCCCAACAGCAAGAAGCAGGTACGGGCCTTTCTGGGAATCGCGGGTTATTATCGGCGCTTCATTCCCCACTTTGCTTCTAAGGCTGTGCCCCTAACCAACCTGACGAAAGGGAAAGGGTCGGTCATGATTAAATGGACCCCCGAGGCTGAGGCAGCATTCCAATTCTTGAAACAAGCCTTATGTAGCCAGCCAGTGTTGTACTCACCCGACTTCTCTAAAGACTTTGTCGTACAAAGTGATGCGTCAGATGTGGGGTTAGGAGCAGTATTGTCCCAGGTCTGGAACGGGGAAGAGCACCCAGTCATTTACCTCAGCAGGAAGTTGAAGTCCCATGAGGTAAATTACGCCACGGTTGAAAAGGAGTGTTTAGCGGTGAAGTGGGCTCTAGATTCCCTTCGGTACTATCTGCTAGGTAGGCACTTTGACATGGTTACGGATCACGCTCCGTTAAAGTGGATGGCTCAAAACAAGGAGACAAATAGAAGAGTGAATAGGTGGTTCCTGGCCCTACAGGAATTCAACTTCACAGTAAAGCATCGCCCTGGCGTTCAAATGGGGAATGTGGATGCTTTGTCTCGAGTACATGAATGCCTGATTGCTGGTGTTCCAACCCCAAGGTTAAAACAAGAGGGGGGGGTATGTGACAGCAGGAAGGTAAAGTCACCTGGTTGCATCCAGGGGGGTAGATATATTTCTCCCAGATTCAGGCTTTATGCTGACTTATACAACTAGGGAGGGAGTTGATGAAGCCCAGCTGAGGCTAGTGGGCTCATGGATGACTCATACCTCTAGGGAGAGGGCTGGGCGTCGTGCAGGCAGGGAGTTGATGAGACCAGCTGAAGCCTGTCAGTTCGTTTAAGGCCTCTATAAAAACTCCCAGCTTCATTAGATGTTAGCTCATGCCTGGACCCAGACCTGTGTGGACTGTCTAGGGAGAGTGAACCCCTGTGCGGTGAGGCAAAGCCTGTGTGGCTATTTGTTTGGACTTTTACTAAACCAGGGACTTAGGGACTAGGACAGCACCAGGCTGATCCCAGTTGTTAGTTTAGGAAACCTGCATGTTTAGTCAGAGGTCAAACTGACCAGGATTTATTTTGTTTATGTTTCTTTTTGGCTTTGCTGTGTTTTTGTCACTGTACATAGAGAAATAAACCGCACCTTTTGATTTTGAAAACCACAACCTCCGTCTGCTGGCCCTGTTTTTGTGTGGGGAGCCCAACCAGGGGGTCACACACACCCGCTACCGAGTTAACCCCCTCACAATACACACAGTTGACTCTGCATGCGCATTGCAGAGTCAATAAACCAATAAGGATAGGTATCACTGAGATTAGGTAATAACAGGAAATAACATCAGCTATATATATGTACATGTATCTATATGTGTCTCTGCACGGCTAACTGGTTGCTCGCGAGCTCCCCTTTATTGCAATACCTTGCACGTGTTCATTCCCTATAATAGGTAAGCAAGGCCTATCTGCGTCCCACTCAAAGTTCCTTTCTCCAATGAAGTCTTCGCTAGCCACCGTCGGTGCACAAGTTAAATTGTAATCCACAGGGTTTCAACAAGATGCTGTAATTATCCGCAATATACCTGAGTACTCGTGTGCCTGCCACCCACTAATGACGGATGCACCAATCTCTGATCACATAGTCTCCAGTGAGATACACTAGGCCGCAAGCTGTGGCGTGATAGGTGAAGTGTGCCTGGCACTAACTAAATCACTTTCCTCTAAGGTAGTAGTCAATTCTGGGCAAGTGCCCTTCTCACCAAACAGGCCCGACTTTCAGATAGTCTCCTCTGGCTTGTCCCGGTCACTCGATCTCCATGCTTCTGCTTCAGCTGCAGTCTCCGGACTCCGTCACTAACAGCATATGGTGATGGACGACTCCGGTCTCTGCTGGGCAATCACAGGACGCTGTGGACGATCCTCTGCTGGAAATCAATCAGGCACTCCCGTAATTTAGGCCCAGGCTTCTGGCCTAATCCTTAGGAAGCAGGCCTCCGTGCCAACTTCCTGCTTGATTGAGAGCTGGATCCAGAGAGAGAGAGACGCTGGCTCCTCCCCTGGTTTAAGTAGTCTGCCCAGAATGCTTTGCGGTGTTGCAATGCACCCTGGGTAATATAGTCTGTCTTTTACTAAAAGCAACAAAGTCTTTTCTCCTAGCTGATATCTGTCCCAAAGTGCATTAGTTGCATTGTAACACTTATACCACCGGAGGGAGCCGGATTCCTTCTTTCATATGGACATCCTGCTACACCAGAAAGGAATTTACCCTTGCATTTGGCGAGCGGAATTTTCAAGCCCTGTATTAGGGTATTGAATGCGTCCACTATAATAGGAGAAAGGGTTTCAGAAAATGTTCTGTAGTATAGGGCTGAGAAGCCGTCTGGGCCAGGCCTCTTGTTTATTTTCAGTTCTTTTATGGTTTTCAAGACTTCCGCTGTTGTTATGTGTTGTTCAAGCAAGATTTTTTGTGTGTGTTAGTTTAGTAAGATTTATTTTAGAGACAAAGTTATCAGCATCGGTCTGATTAAATTCTTTTGATTCTGAATACAATAATGTTAAATATTTACGGAATTTTGGACGATTTTAACCGATTTTTTCGCTATAAATGACATTTTTTGAAAAAAATGAATTTTTGTTAATTTCTATTATAAAATTTTGCAAATAAGTAATTTTTCTTGATAAATTTGGCCAAAAATGTATACTGCTACATATCTTTGGTAAAAATAACCCAAATTAGTGGACATTATTTAGTCTGGGTGAAAGTTATAGGGTCTACAAGCTATGGTACAAATTACTGAAAATGTATCAATTTGATCACACCTGATGTACTGACAGCCTATCTCATTTCTTGAGACCCTAACATGCCAGTAAAGTACAAATACCCCCCAAATTACCCCTTTTTGGAAAGTAAACATTCCAAGGTAGTTAGTAAGAGGCATAGTTAGTTTTTTGAAGTTGTCATTTTTTCCCACAATTCTTTGCAAAAATAGGATTTTTGTACTCACCGTAAAATCCGTTTCTCTGGCATCCATGGACTGACACAGCGTGTCTTATACACCTTTACACGTGGGTTATGTCCCTGCTTGCAGGAGAAGACCTAGGCAGAATGTGAGATGTTATACATACATTCTAAACAGCCAGAGCTGAACAGCCCCGCCCAGGGGGGCGGTCCCTCCGGCATAACCCTCCCACTGCAGTCAGCAGACGTCAGTTCGTAACAAAGCAGTACAAACTCGAAAAGAAGGGTGGGTGCTGTGTCAGTCCATGGATGCCAGAGAAACGGATTTTACGGTGAGTACAAAAATCCTATTTTCTCTTGTCATCCATGGACTGACACAGCGTGTCTTATACACCTTTACACGTGGGATGTCCCAAAGCAGTGTCAAGAGGGATGGGAGCAGTATAAATGGAAAACCAAAAACTTCACTCCAAACAAGGCAGAGCTCCTCAACGGAGGAGTTGCAACATCAAACAGCGGCCTGCAACACCTTGCGGCCGAAGGAAGCACCTGAAGATGCAGCCACATCAACCTTATAAAACTTAGAAAAGGTATGAACAGACGACCAGGTCGCCGCCTTGCACACTTGTGCAACCGACGCTTGATGTCGGAAAGCTCAGGAAGCACCAATTGCCCTGGTGGAATGTGCCGTAACCGGAAAGGGAGGCGCCCGCCCCTTGAGAGCATAAGCTTGAATGACGGTTTGTCTGATCCACCTAGAAATGGTGGCAGACGAAACCGCTTGGCCCTGTTTTGGACCAGAGACAGCCACAAATAGTGAGTCAGACTTCCGAATAGAGGCAGTAGCAGACAGGTACACCCGCAAGGCTCGTACCACATCCAAAGTGTGAAGCGCAAACTCTCTGGGATGCGATGGGTGAGGACACAAGGACGGGAGGACAATGTCCTCATTTAAGTGGAAGGCCGAGACCACCTTTGGCAGAAAAGAAGGTCGCGGACGTAACACCACCTTATCCTTATGGATGACCAAAAAGGGCGACTTGCAGGACAAGGCCGCCAACTCAGACACTCGTCTAATGGAAGTAATGGCCACCAAGAAGGCCACCTTCTGAGACAAAGTCAAGAGGGGAATATCTCTAAAATTCTCAAAGGGAGGTTCCTGGAGGACCGAGAGCACCAAATTCAGATCCCACGGGGGGAGAGGAGGCTTGACAGGGGGGGAGCACATGGCGAACCCCCTGCACAAAGGTGCTAACCAAGGGATGACCCGCCAGCGGTCGCTGAAAGAAGATGGCCAAGGCCGAAATCTGACCCTTAATGGTACTCAAAGCGAGCTTTTGGGTCACGCCACGCTGCAGAAAATGCAGGATTCTGGGAACGGAATACGTTCGTGGGCGCCAGTCCAGCTCTTTGCACATGGCGATGTAAGCTCTCCAAGTACGGTGATAGATCTTTCTGGAGGAAGACTTCCGTGCCCTTAACATGGTCGAAATGACCGAATCCGAGAGACCTCGGTCTCTCAGCACCTGGCTTTCAATAACCATGCCGTTAAAACCAGAGACTGTAAAGCAGGATGAAATATAGGACCTTGAGACAGAAGGTCCCCCCGTATTGGTAACCGCCAGGGAACGTCTGCGACAAGACGTACCAGATCGGCGTACCAGTGATGCCGAGGCCAATCCGGAGCAATGAGGATCACCGGAATTCCCTCGGTCGCTACCCTGCGGAGCAGGTGAGGGAGCAACTGCAGCGGAGGATAAACATATATCAGGTGATACTGACCCCATGGGGCCACCAACGCATCCGAGGCATCCACCCAGGGATCCCTGGATCTGGCCACAAACCTCGACACCTTGCGATTGAGTCGAGAGGCCATCAGGTCCACATCCGGCGTGCCCCACCGTCTGCAAAGGAGTTGAAAGACCTCCGGGTGCAAGGACCACTCTCCCTGGTCCAGCGTCTGGCGACTTAGATAGTCCGCCTGCCAATTGTCTACGCCCGGAATGTAGACGGCCGACAGAGCCGGCACGCTTCTTTCGGCCCACTTCAGGATGCGGGCGACCTCGGAAGCCGCAGCTGAGCTCCGAGTCCCCCCTTGATGGTTGACATACGCCACTGCTGTAGCGTTGTCCGATTGGATCCTGATGGAGTGACCCTGTAGTTTCTCCGACCATGAGGAGAGGCACAGTCTGATTGCCCGTATCTCCAGCACATTGATCGGTAAGAGGGCTTCGTCCAGAGTCCAAAGCCCTTGGGCCGACAGGACTCCCCAGACCCCCCCCAGCCCGTCAGGCTGGCGTCCGTCGTGATCACCGTCCATTGGATGGGAAGGAACGACTTCCCGGACCGAAGAGCCGGGGACCTCAACCACCACGTCAGGGACGCCCTGACCAGGTGACTCACCTGGATCTGAAGATCCAAGGACAACGGGGATTTGTCCCAAGTGGACAAGATCTCTTTCTGTAAAGCCCTGGTGTGCGCTTGGGCATAAGGAACGGCCTCGAAGGAGGCCACCATGAGTCCCAGGACTCTCATGCAAAAGCGGATTGACGACCATTTTCGGGACGTCAGCACCCATACTGCAGACTGAAGTGTCAGTAGTTTGTCTGGAGGTAGGAAGACTCTTGCCTCCAAGGAGTCCAGAATCAGACCTAGATACTCCAGATGCTGAGTCGGGACTAGAACCGACTTCTGAACGTTCAGGAGCCACCCAAACTCCCTGAGGGTCTGACTGACGATAGTCACACTTTCTTCCAATTCTGAGCCACTGTCTGCTCTTAGAAGGAAATCGTCCAGATAGCCCACGATAGCAATGCCCCGCTGTCTCAGCAAAGCTAGGACCGGAGCAAGCACCTTGGTGAACACCCTCGGTGCCGAGGCTAGGCCGAAGGGAAGAGCCACAAATTGATAGTGGACTTCGCCGACCGCAAAGCGCAGAAACTTCTGGTGGCTTGCGCAGATCGGAACATGCAAGTAGGCGTCCTTGATGTCCAAGGATGCCAGAAAATCCCCTCGATGGAGTGTAGCGACCACCGTGCGAATGGATTCCATGCGGAATTTTTGCACCTTCACGAAGGCATTCAGGGCCTTGAGGTCCAGGATTGGCCGAACCCCGTCCTTTTTTGGAACAACAAACAGATTCGAGTAGAACCCCTGAAACCTCTCCTGGGACGGAACCGGCACAATTACTCCGGACCCGATCAAATCCTGTACAGCCCCCAAGAGGGCTGCCCGACGGGCAGGAAGGAGAGGGAGATTTGAGGGAAAGAATCTGTCTGGGGGCCAGGAGCAGAACTCTATTCTGTATCCTGAGGTGACCACCTCGCACTCCCACCGGTCGGAGATCCGGGAGGTCCACCGATCCGTGAACCTGCGAAGTCGTCCCCCCACCCCAGAGACGGGCGGGGGCAAGACTTCACGCGGAGGCGGGCTTGGGAGCCGGCTTGTTCGGCTTACGCACCCAGGGGCGCTTGTGCCCGCCAGCCGCACTGTTGTCAGTCTGGGATGGCTTACCCGTGGACTCTGACGGACGAAAAAAACCCTTTTTTGCTGGAAAGGAAGGACCCGGTTTACGTCTGGCCTCCTTACCCTTGATAGTTTGAGGAAGGAGAGTGCTTTTACCTCCCGTGACATCCTTGATGATGTCATCCAGAGCAGCACCAAAAAGTCTACCACCCTTAAAAGGTAGATCCGTCAGGAGCTTCTTAGAGGCTAGGTCAGCAGACCAGCATTTCAACCAGATGAGACGACGCAATACCACCGCCGAGACAGAGGCCCTGGATATTAAAGGGGCCGCGTCCAACGTGGCGTCGCACACATATATCAGACCCTGCACCATCTGGTGGGCCAGAGCAATAGTGTCTGGAGGAAGGTTATACTCCTGCACAGTTTGGTGCAAAATTTTTGCCCATTCCGTGAGTGTCTGAGACACAAGGGTCGCCGCTACTACGGGCCGTAGGGCGGATCCCAACAAGGCGAACATGGCTCTACTCACCACTTCTGACCTCCTGTCAGTGGGGTCCTTAAACGCAGGAGTCCCCTCCATCGGGAGAGTGGTGGCCTTGTTTAAACGGGCGACCGGAGGGTCAACCACTGGGGGAGAAGCCCACTTTTTAAGCAGGGCGTCTTCAAAGGGGTATCTAATAGACAAACGCCGCGGGACCATAAAAGTCTTCTGCGGCTTTTCCCAGACCTGGTCAATGAGCTGGTCAAAGAAAGGTACATATGGAAAAACCTTTTTAGAAGGCTTGGTCTTAAAAGAACCAAAGGAGACTGTATCCGCCTGAGGTTCTGCGGTCGCAGCATCTAGCTTGAGAGTGTCCCTCACAGCATCAATGAGTTCACTAACAAGCGCCCTGTCATTTACTGACTCAGAACTGGAGTCTTCCTCACAAGGAATGTCCTGTTCAAAACCATCCAAATATTCAGAGCTAGGGTCCTGAGCAGCAATAACTAGGCCCATATCTGAAGCAGAGCACTCCCCTTGTGGAGATAAAGTGGGGAGAGGGCGCTTTTTTGCTCCCTTGTGCTCACACACAGCTTCCATCCTGGTCAGAAATGATTCCAGGACTGCCGACAACTGGTCCATAGGGACCGCAGGTGCTGTAGCACTGGCTGCTGCCTCTGGCATGTTAGGGGAAGCTGGTGACTCTGACTCCATAATGTCCCTCTCAGACCACCCACAGGCTGTGCCGACTGAAGTAGGGGAATGCCCAGGGAACCCACCAACCTGACCAGGACCGCTCGGTTCCGCCGCTCTGTCTCACTGCGCCGCGCTGCTCAGCGTGAGTGAGCTGAGAGGAGAGAGTGTGAGGAGATTCGCGCCGTTCCCAGCGGCGCTAGAGGCCAAACTAGTGCCAGAAAAGACGTGTGGCTACAAGAAAATGGCCGCCGCAATGTGCTCCGGCGGGCCCCGGCAAGATGGCCGCCAATGTAAAAATCAGCACACACACAAAACATGGCGCCGAACGGCGCCCAGGCCCCTCACATCCAAAAACAAAACAGCCCCAGCGAATGCAGAGCAGCATGAGCCCCCCCAGGACAGTATGGCCCCCAGGCACCCCCCACAGTACAGCGCCAGCACTAGTGAACAGAGAGTGACATTAAAAAACACAGGGGGAGACAGGGAAATCCCCCCACACAAGAAACACACAGAATGTACTCACCTGCAGCCAGGAGAGACTACTTACCCGTCCCCTGAGGGACCCGCTGGTGTGTTTCTGACAGAACTATCACAGTGCGGTACTGAGTAGCTGTCGGCCCGGTCCACCGCGAAAGATACAGCCGGACTGTTCTATCTTGAGAGGACCGCGGAGCTGGAAGCCCACCGGCCACCCCTGGAGTCGTGGGGCATGTCGTGAACTGAGTCTCACGCACACAAGGCGAGGATCAGCACGCTCGATGGTCGGACAGGGAAGACTACGAGGATATCTTGTACCCAACCTGTTGCCCAGCCGACAGTTGATAGAAGATCTCAAAGAATAAAATAGGAAAAAAATTCCCAAAGGAATAAAAATAGGTCAGGAGACTGGCTCCTGAGAGAGCCACGTCTTCTCCTTCTGCTAGGCAGAAAAAAACTGAGGTCTGCTGACTGCAGCGGGAGGGTTATGCCGGAGGGACCGCCCCCCTGGGTGGGGCTGTTCAGCTCTGGCTGTTTAGAATGTATGTATAACATCTCACATTCTGCCTAGGTCTTCTCCTGCAAGCAGGGACATAACCCACGTGTAAAGGTGTATAAGACACGCTGTGTCAGTCCATGGATGACAAGAGAAATTACGATTTTTTAATTAAAAACGCCCACAATGGAAACGCCCACAAAGTGACCCCATTTTGCAAAGAAATCTCTCAACCACCTATTACACTTTTGAAGGCCCTGGAGCACCAGGACAATGGAAACGCCCACAAAGTGACCCCATTTTGGAAATCAAACACCCAACGTATAATCTATGAGGTATAATGAGTCTTTTGAACGGTTCATTTTTTTCCAGAAGTTTTTGGAAAATGTGGAAAAAAAATGAAAATGCATTTTTTCAACACAAAGTTGTCCATTTATAAGATATTTCCAACACATAGCATGTACATAGCAAAAATTACCCCCCAAAATATATTCTGCTACTTCTGCTGAGTATGGTGATACCACATGTGTGAGATTTTTACACAGCCTGGCCACATACAGAGGCCCAACATTGAAGTAGCAACTTCAGGCGTTCTAGGAGCATAAATTACACATCTAATCTCTCAACCACCTATTACACTTTTGAAGGCCCTGAAGCACCAGGAAAACACATAGCATGTACATAGCAAAAATTACACCCCAAAATATATTCTGCTACTCCTCCTGAGTATGGCAATACCACATGTGTGAGCTTTTTTAACAGCCTGGCCACATAGAGGCCCAACATCCAAAAAAGCACCATCAGGTGTTCTAGGGACATAAATTACACATCCAATTTCCTTACAATCTATCACATTTTTGAAGGCCCTTCATATTTCTGCTGAGTAAAGGGTAAACAAAAGATTACCTGTGGTTTTAGTAGTGCAATTGTCCACAGAAGGAGAGCCCTGATCCAGGCAGCAGGCAGGGACATGGTCAGCGACAGTGAATGGAATTGTCCAGGCAGCAGGCAGGAATATTGTCCATAGTCAGTACAGGCATGGATACTGTCCATATACAGTCCAGGGTCAGTGCAAGTAGAGACATTGCCAGCAGTGCCAAAATATTGGTCCTGGTAGTAAGCAGGAACATGGTCCAAGTAGCAGGCCAGGAAAGAATGGGAACAGGGGTGGAGGCTTCTCCCACCCAAATCTCTTTGAAGCCTCTGAGTCTCCAGATCCTAATCCGGGAATGAGAAAAAATGAGTTTTCTTCATCCAGAAAAACAATTCTGGAGCCCCTCACATATGTGAGACCCCTGTGTTCCCGCTAGCAAAGCAGGGTAAAAGATCAATCCAAGAGGCAGGCAAAAAACGTGGTCAAACAGTCCAGGGTCAGTTCCAGAGCAGGCAGAGGTAGGTACAGTTTAGCATTAGGCAGAAGCGTGGTCGTATAACAGGCCAGGGTCAGTTCCGGAGAAGGCAGAGGTATTTTTAGCGTTAGGAAGAAGCTTGGTAATATAACAGGCCAGGGTCGGTTCCGGAGAAGGCAGAGGTATGTACAGTTCAGTGCAGTGGCATAAGGGGTTTGGAGGAAAATGACAGGAAATGAGAATTACGTTTACCATACTTCCCTAATAATGTTGAGAAGTATGGTAACGGCGGAAACAGTGACCTATACAGATGCCTGGTTGGGAAGGACAATCGGGACAATAATACGTGGTGTCTCTTCTGACTCCTCCTCTGGAGCACACCCGGCATTTCTTCTGACGTCTGTGGCCTGTTTCACGGGGGGGGGGATTTTCTCAGGAAAGTGGCGTTCGTGGAGTCTGCTCACGGAATCAGAGCGAATATTTTCTGGTGGGCTTTCAGGGTACAAAAGGGCGGTGATAACTTCTTCTTGGTAGTGCAGATAGGATACGGGGTTCTCTGTAGATTTTTGGTAAATAACATAAGTGTTATACATGGCCAAACTGAAAAAATAAATGGACACTTTTTTATACCAGTGGCGGGATTTTCTTGTGGGAAGGTAGGGTTCAATAATCTGATCGTTGAAGTCCACTCCCCCCATAAACAAATTATAGTCATAAACACAAGCTGGTTTCTGGATTGGGCCGTTTCTTCTGGGGACTTGTGGACGTTTCATCTGTCCCTCCACTTGACAGCCAATAGCTCCTGGTTCCACAAAGATGCCGTCTCCCCTCGTTGTAGCCTTTCATTGACAAGTTTTTGCGGGAAGCCCTTACTATTGGCTCTTACTGTAATACATGCTGGGGTGTCCCTCCGGGGGAAGATTGCGGAAGAGGGGCAAGCTAGTATAAAAGTTATCCACATAAAGGTGGTATCCCTTTCCAAGCAGTGGAAAGACAAGCTCCCAGACCAACCTTCCGCTTGCTCCGATGTACTCTGGGCATTCAGGGGGATGCAGTTGGGAGTCCTTCCCTTCGTACACCAGGAAGGCGTAGATGTACCCCGTGGCTCGGTCACAAAGTTTGTACAGTTCAACACCATATCGGGCCCTTTTGCTGGGGATAAACTGTTTGATGCCCAGCCTGCCTGGGAATTTTACAAGGGACTCATCCACGGAGATATTCTGTTCGGGGATATATAACTGGGGAAATTTTTCTGAGAAATAATTTAGGAGTGGCCAAAGTTTAAATAGTTTGTCAAAAGCTGGGTCATTTCAGGAAAGGGGAATGGGTGTTGTCATTATAGTGGAGGAACCGCATAATCATAAGGTATCTAGATTTTGGCATAAGGATGAGAAGAGTGGCATGTGGTGGATGGCTTTGGTAGACCAATAAGAGTACAACTGTTTTTTTTTGTGAGTCCCATATTAAAAGTTAGGCCTAAGAAAAATTTTAATTCCTCTACAGTTAGTTCTCTCCACTCAAAGGGATGGGCGTAACTGAAATCAGGGTTGCTTACTATGTACTGCTGTGCGTAGAGGTTGCACTGGGCCACAATGGACGATAGTAATTCTTCTGTGAAAATCAAATGAAAAAAATCGAGCATGGCAAAATCATCGGTGTTCACCTGGACACCTGGCTGGGCGGTGAAAGGGGGGATATTTGCTGCTACGGAATTAGGGGGATAATGGAACGGATTGGGACTTTGAATGAAGCACCTGGGAGAAGTGTTTCCATCCCGAATAGGCGATAAGAAAGGGGGGATTTGGGACTTTGAATGAGACAGTTGACAGGTTAGGGTTGAACTAAAAAAATAATCAAGTTTATTACATGTATGTGGTACTGATGCATCACAGTGTGAAAGGTAGCATGAGCATGCGCACATGACATAACCTACATAGCATATGTACATAACAGTCAACATGATGAACTTGACAGAATTGATAATAACAAATGACAATGTATGGACTAGACAACACATAGCGACAAGGTATAAAATATGTAAAAAATTGTGTAATTCATAAAAATTGAGTAAAGTCCTATTAGCAAGTAGCTACAATCTTGGTGCCGACGCGTTTCTGTGAATACCACTTCATCAGGGAGGATGTTAAAGGACATCTGAAATAACAGAGTATGATAGTATCAAAATTTGACAATATGCAACCTGCAGACACAAAGTTTCAGTGCTGGTGCACATACCCACTGTCTGCAACATCAGGTTGTTGATTTTTTGGTGGCACTGGACATATCCTAGCATTGGTGATCACAGTGGTAAGGTTCTGGGCCATGTTTTGTTTCAGACCCGGGAGCTGCGATGCGCTCTGCGTGTCCTCCCTGTCTCCTCCGCTTCCGCCCGATGGGGGCGGGAGTGTTTAGGGGAGTGGGCGGGTGCCCACAGCGCATCGGCTCCCTCATCCGACGTCACTGATGGGCGTTGTGAGGTGGTTGCGGTATTTCCATCCCAGCCGACTCAGCTGGACGTTGTGGCATCAGCTGTGGGTGGATCTGGAGACCGCCCAAGCTGTTTTCCCGCCCCACGCAGTGTTCGGCCAGCGTGATGCTGGTGGTGATCACCGGTGCGTGCGAGACGCATACAAAGTGTCCTCCCGGACGCAGCCACTTACCTCCACACACGTGTAGACGCCGCAGCTTTGAAAGGTCCCTGCATCAGGCACATCAAAGGTAACATTTCTGTGATCCGAGTACAAAGGTTCTTGCATTCCTTCACTCAGTTTTTGATATTTCTGGTTAATCCTAATGGACTTTCTCATCCATTTTAGATAATTACCCACTACCTTGATCAACTATTGGCCAGACTGTGGAGATGGCGGTTTGTGTTTTTTTTGCGTTCTGGGAGTGATGCCGGTGCGTCCCTTCATGTGCTGGATTTTTCGCTACATCAGCTCCCGAGATGGACACCTTGTTTGGCCCAGCCCCCACTCACACCGCAGCCTGGTATATTGTAAGTACCCAGCACTGGCACTTTGTGTCTGCTGGTTGCATATTGTCAAATTTTGATACTATCATACTCTGTTATTTCAGATGTCCTTTAACATCCACCCCTGATGAAGTGGTATTCACAGAAACGCGTCGTATATTTTATACCTTGTTGCTATGTGTTGTCTAGTCCATATATTGTCATTTGTTATTATCAATTCTGTCAAGTTCATCATGTTGACTGTTATGTACATATGCTATGTAGGTTATGTCATGTGCGCATGTTCATGCTACCTTTCACATTGTGATGCATCAGTACCACATACATGTAATAAACTTGATTATTTTTTTAGCTCAACCCCAACCTGCCAACTGTCTCATTCAAAGTCCCAAATCCCCCCTCCTTATCGGAATTAGGGGGAAGCCACAGGGGGTTTTGAAGGGCATAGGGAAGGCTGGCATGGCCCCTATCCCTTTGAGGCTGAGATGGCACCCTACTGGTGCCTGGCATTTGTTACAGTGGCACTGCGCTTGAGGTGGATGGCACTGCTCTCGAGGTGGACGGCACTGCTCTCGAGGTGGACGGCACTGCTCTCGAGGTGAACGGCACTGCTCTCGAGGTGAACGGCACTGCTCTCGAGGTGGACTGCACTGCTTGCGAGGTGGATGGCCCTGTGCTGCTGGTAGTAGGTTGCTGCTCCAGGCCAGAACGCCTTCTTTTCACGGGCACATGTTCCTCTTCCGATTCTGTATCAGACCCACTGCTCACAACAGGTTCATAGGCCGAATTCGAATCGGACTGAAACTCAGAGAGCTCCCCGCTGCCCTCATCGGTCATGCATAGAAGCTGGTAGGCCTCCTCACTAGTAAAATATTTTTTTGCCATACTGGTGGCTGGTGAGGCTGCACTGCAGAGCACTGTGGTGGCACAGGCGGGCACAGACGGCACAGGTGGGCACAGACGGCACTGATGTGGCACTTCAGTGGCGCAGGTGGCACTGATGGGCACAGGTGGCACTGGTGTGCACTGTAGTGACACTGGTGTGGCTCTGGTTGAACTGGTGTGGCTCTGGTGGCACTGATTAGCACACAGGCAGCACTGGTGGGCACAGGCATCACTGGTGGTACTGGTGGGCACAGGCAGGACTAATGTGGTACTGCAGTGGCGCAGATGAGCCCTGATGGGCACAGGTGGCACTGGTGTGCACTGTAGTGGCACTGGTGTGACTCTGGTGGCACTGAGGTGGCACAGGTGGCACAGATGGCACTATTGTGGCACTGTTGTGGCACTGCTGGGTACACTATAAAACTCAGTTTGTCACAGGGTAGCTCTCCTCTCCTCTCACGCTGCATCGGTGAGGAGAGGAGAGCATGAACTTGTGATGACCCTGTGTCCCTGGTTTGTTTACATTTGTGATCACTCCGTCATTGGACGGAGCGATCACGTGGTAAGGGAACACCGTCATTGGTCCTTTACCGCGATCCGTGTTGCGCCGGGTCCCGTGGACCCGGTGAGCACGGATGTTTCCGTGTGCGCGCCCCAGGGGGCACGCAGGAACGATTCTCTGGGGGGACGTCAATGTACGCCCTCCCAGAGTTAAGAAACCGCCCTGTAGCCGTCATTCGGCTATGGGCCGGTTACTAAGTGGTTAAGAGGGTTACTCGTGTAAGTGTTGTTTGATAGTTTAAGTCGTATTGGGTTGGATTGTCTGTCAATGGATTTCAGTGCTCGTGCCAGGAGGGTATTAGGTTTATTTGATTTCATGTAAAACTTATGTTTTTTTTTATAAAATTATTTTTATTGAAAAAGTTTTTTAGACAAGACACACAACACATAAACGACTAGGCACAACACCAAGTCAAACATTTGGCCAACATGGCCGGCAGAAAATGCACAAACAGTTGCCATCAACTGACAGCACTATAGCAGCTATGAACCCCCCCCCATACTCAGTTACCCTCCCCCCATACAAAAAATATCACAGTCGGATGAACAAATACCTCCTACTTCTCCACGCCCCATTGCGGACCTCTGCAATCTGGCTCCACCCAACTTAGGAGAATGGCCTAAGGAACTCAGGACCTACCCTCCAGCCATAAATCAATTATGCACTAACCCACGGTTTGATCAGAGTCATACCATTCCCTCCAGACTTTCTCAAACTTCTTCCCGCAGCCCCTCGATATAGATGTCGCTTTGTAAAATGGGATCATTGCATTTACCAGCCCCTTCCAGAAGGCTATTGCAGGAGCCTCCGTTTTTTCCCAACGAAGCAAGATGGACTTCTTCCCATAAAATAATAATACATTTAATAAAGTTCTGTGAGCCCTTGATGGGACCACTTCCTCCACCAAACCCAGAAGACACACACTAATTGTCAACGGAACCGGCACCTTCAGCACCTCAGCTATACAGGAATTGACCCCAGTCCAGAACAGCTGAATCTGGGGACAACTCCAAATATTTGATGCGCATCCGCAGGTGCAAATGAGCAACGCAACACTCAGGGGGGACTGAGGGATAAATCGAAGCCAACCTAGCAGGGGTATAATACACTCTATGCAAGAACTTAAACTGAATAAGCCTGTCCCTAGCTGCCACCAGATGTTTAAATGGATGGTCCCATATATCATCCCATTCCTCCCCCTGTATATCTGGTACCTCTGCCACCCAGTGTTCTCTACATTTAAGCATCGCCTTGGGGCTAGTTTTAAACACGTCTTTATACGTCACTGACAGGATTTTGGGCAGCTCCTTTGTCATAAGTAAATCTTCCAATCTAGAAGGGAAAGATTCAACACTCTCCGTTCTAAATTGAGTCTGGAATGCATGTCTCAATTGGAGATAACGAAAATACTGAGAGTTCGGAAGGTCATGCCTGGATTTGAGTTGGTCAAATGTCAAGAGTTCCCCTTTTCCTGGTAATATCTTTGAGTGATTTAACACCCTTGGTCGCCTATCCCATGGGATCATCAAACGTATAAAACTGTTGTAACTTCATCCATAGGGGGGTTGAAGGGGAAAACCCCTTGTAACTTGGGCAGGCTAGCTTTACCGCCTCCTCCCAGGCTTTAATAGTGGCCCTCATAGATTCCGTAAGTGGAAGATCTCTCTTAGTGCCCCTGTGAATGGCCAGACGAAAAGATTAGTACGAACCCAGGTGGGCCGCTTCCAGGACCGTGGCCGAGTCCCCAGAATCGGAGACCAGCCATCTGGGCACAAAGACCAATTGGCCTGCCAAATAATACTTATGCCAATCTGGTAGCGCCAACCCCCCTGTCCCCATGGCTCCTGCAGGACTTTCAAACCAATTCTAGGCATTTTAGGGGCCCATAGGAACGAGCTGGTGATACCATCCAATTTCTTGAAGAATGACTCCAAACCGGAGCATTCCTTAAAAAATACAAAATTACCGGAAGGATTTTCATCTTTAAAAGGTTGACTCTACCTATCAGAGATAACGGGAGTTTTTGCCAGACCTGCGCTTTCTGCTTAAAAAATGTTAGAAGGGGCATCAGGTTCAGGGACATGTAATCAACCACGTCCGCCGTAACCTTAACACCAAGATATGTAATCTGAGAGACCCATTTTAATGGTAGATTCGGATTCGCCTTAGCTCTGGCCCCATCATCTAAAGGTAAAATAGACGACTTGTTCCAGTTAACTTTCAACCCTGAATAAGCGGTAAAAGTATTCATTATTCCCAAGGCGGCCTCCAACGACTCCCCAGGGTCACGCAAAAATAGTAGGAGGTCATCAGCATATAGTGCCAACCCCTCATCTATGCTGCCCACCCTGATAGCCTTAACGTCTCCTGAAGCCCTCAACGCCACTGCCAAAGGCTCCATCATGAGTGCAAACAGGAAGGGTGACAATGGGCACCCCTGTCTGGTACCCCTACCCACCGGGAAATATTCAGAGGTATGACTACCCGTGCGAATAGCCGTCCTCGGTGTGCTATACAGGAGAGAGATCCACTGGTGAAAGCACAGGCCAAAACCCATGCATTCTAGGACCGTATGCATAAAGTGCCAGTCAATTGAATCGAAAGTTTTCTCAATGTCAATAGAGACAATGATTCTAGATGATGTGTCCATGTTGGGGAGTTGCAGATGCGTGAATAGTCATCTCAGGTTAGTATCAGTGGACTTGCCCGGCATAAAACCCGTCTGGCCGATATCCACCAGAGCGGAAATTACAGCGGCCAGTCTCCTCGCCAGGACTTTAGTCAAGATTTTAAAGTCGATATTGAGCAGGGCAATGGGCCTATATGAAGAACATTCTAGCGGGTACTTACCAGGTTTAAGCAGTAAAATCATGTAAGCATCCAGCATCGAGGCCGGAAGCGCCTGTAAAACGTGTGTTTTGATCTGTGTAGTGTCTTATCTGGAATATGATTTATTTCTAACAGAATCAGCAATCAGTTTTTTTTCCTATTGTGCTTTTGATGTAGGGGTAGGATTGCTTTGGAAAGAGGTAAAGGCATTATTAAAATTGGTTTCTAATTTACGTGCTAGAATATTACGTTCTCTTTTAATCAGTGCCATTTGTCTTTTGATCATTCCACGCATCACAAGCTTGTGCGCTTCCCATAAGTTAAGCGGAGATATGTCAGGATTAGTGTTAAATTCTAGATAGTCCTTTATAACTTGTTCAATTATTTGGCTATAGGAGGGGTTCTTGAGTATGATGTCAGGGAGATACCACGTTGAGTCGTGAGCTTTATGAATGGTAGAGGATAAAGTGGTGAAAACTGCGTTGTGGTCCGACCAGGGGATGCGGATTATGCTAGATGCAAGTACTTCAGGTATCATAGCTGTAGTTAGAAAAATGTGGTCTATACGGGTGGATATCTTATGTGGGTGTGAATAGTAGGTAAAGCATCTTTCGGATGAATTACATTCTCTCCAAGAGTCTACTAAATTATATTGAGAGAGTAGTTTAGAAAATTATTCGTTGCTTGAGTTACGAGAAGGAATATAGGTCGACTTGTCGAGAAATGGGAGGAGGACTTGGTTGGAGTCACCACATATGATGACTGTGCCCATTTTATGGGTATTTACCACTTGTAATAAGTGTGATAGAAATGGGGTTGGTTGTTTGTTAGGGGCGTAGTATGATACTATCGTTACCGCATTATCCATGATATGACCAGTGAGTATTAGATATCGCCCCTCAGGGTCTTTAATTTCTGACTGGATTAGGAACGGGGTAGATCTGTGAAAGGCTATAAGGGTTCCTCTCCTTTTGGCGCTGGCCGAAGCTGTAAAGACTTGTCGATAGAAAGGGCACATATACTTTGGAGAAGAATTCACTGCAAAGTGAGTTTCCTGTAGGCATATTATGTGGGCCTTCTTAGCTTGAAAGGAACAAAATACTTTGTTCTTTTCTGTGGTATGTTGAATCCCTGAACATTCAGGGAAAGATTGTTTAAGGGTGCCATGATATATGATCTAAAAGGTAGCACTCACCCGTGTCTGGTAATGTTCGACTGGATGAATCGACCCGTGTGGACCCGTAAGAGGAAAAAGAAAAAGGAGGGACCAGTACTGTCAGAAGTATAGAGAAGCGGAGAGAACTGAAAATAAAAAGGATAAAGTTAGATAAAATGCAAAATATCATATATTGAAGAGTAAAGTTTTCAGGTGATGGGGAGAATGGACTACCATCAAGGGGAGTGCAGCCTGCGTCGTTTGTCCACATTTTATGGATGGGCAAACGAGGATGGCCAATTGGGACACACTGAACATCTGTGTGACTAAGAAAAAGCCCTAATGATATTATTGAAGAGGAAAAGTAAAACCTGCTTGGTATTAGATTATTAATCCTGGGGTACATGAAAAAATATTTAAAAAAATCAGTTATGGTAACCATCAGACAGAAATTAGGTTAAATTAGACCCTAACAGAACATAAATTTCTTATTGAATCTCATTAATAACTTTGTATTATGAGAAGATCGGCTATCAACCTTAGGTGATAACTTTTATAAAAAAAAATAGAATTAAATTAAATAAGACCTTCCACTTTGTCTTAGTAATTTTGGTAAAAAAAATAAATAATAAAATAAAATAATAATAATATTATTGAAAAAAAAAACATAAAAAAATGCAGAATAATTAGAAGTATAACTAATACAAGTAAAATCCGCTTGGTATTAGATTAATAATCCTGGGGTACATGAAAAAATATAAAAAAAAATCAGTTATGGTGTCCATCAGATAGAGATTAGGTTAAATTAGACCAGAACAGAACGTAAATTTCTTATTGAATCTCATTAATAACTTTGTATTATGAGAAGACTGGCTACCAACCATGGGTGATAAAAAATAAAAATAAAACTAGAATTACATAAAATAAGATCTTTCACTTTGTCTTGGTAATTTTGGTAAAAAAAAAAATAGGGGGGGGGGGGAAGGGGAGCTAAGTATATAAAAACATAAATTTAAACATACAAACATATATACAAAACATTCACATTCATACGTATGCTTACATATATATTCCCATTCATACCACAACGTATAATTATATATGTACACCTAAGGCCCCATGCACACGAGACGCCGGTGCAAACTCTGCTGAACACACGTTTTTAAAGGCTGAAACCGACGTTTAAAAACGCTTGTTTTGCCGAGATTTTGCCGGCGTTTTACCGCGTTTGCGTCTATAAGCGTTTAGTTAAGAAACATCATAAGACCCTCCCTAAGCTCAAAAAACAGTATTATTTAACCATTTCAGACATTTTGTGAGACCAGAGTGAGTAGCAGCAGCTGAGAGAGCAGCAGTGTACTTGTATATAGCATGTCACTTGCCACATCACCTGCCACAAGCTGTGGATTGTCCACTTGCCACGTCACCTGCCACAAGTTGTGGATTGTCCACTGGCCACGTCACCTGCCATGTTACCTGGCCACGTCACCTGCCACAAGTTGTGGATTGTCCACTTGCCATGTCACCTGGCCACGTCACCTGGCCACGTCACCTGCCACAAGTTGTGAATTGTCCACTTGCCACGTCACCTGGCCACAAGTTGTGGATTGTCCACTGGCCACGTCACCTGCCACGTTACCTGGCCATGTCACCTGCCACATCACCTGGCCACGTCACCTGCCACAAGTTGTGGATTGTCCACTTGCCGTGTCACCTGGCCACATCACCTGCCATGTCACCTGGCCACGTCACCTGCCACATCACCTGGCCACGTCACCTGCCACAAGTTGTGGATTGTCCACTTGCCGTGTCACCTGGCCATGTCACCTGGCCAGGTGACCTGCCAAGTCACCTGCCACATCACCTGGCCACGTCACCTGCCACATCACCTGGCCACGTCACCTGCCACAAGTTGTGGATTGTCCACTTACCATGTCACCTGGCCACGTCATCTGCCATGTCACCTGGCTATGTCACCTGCCACAAGTTGTGAATTGTCCACTTGCCACATCACCTGCCCACGTCACCTGCCACAAGTTGTGGATTGTCCACTGGCCACGTCACCTGGCCACGTCACCTTGCCACATCACCTGCCACATCACCTGGCCACGTCACCTGCCACAAGTTGTGGATTGTCCACTTGCCGTGTCACCTGGCCATGTCACCTGGCCAGGTGACCTGCCAAGTCACCTGCCACATCACCTGGCCACGTCACCTGCCACATCACCTGGCCACGTCACCTGCCACAAGTTGTGGATTGTCCACTTACCATGTCACCTGGCCACGTCATCTGCCACATCACCTGGCTATGTCACCTGCCACAAGTTGTGGATTGTCCACTTGCCACATCACCTGCCCACGTCACCTGCCACAAGTTGTGGATTGTCCACTGGCCACGTCACCTTGCCACATCACCTGCCACGTCACCTGCCACATCACCTGGCCACGTCACCTGCCACAAGTTGTGGATTGTCCACTTGCCGTGTCACCTGGCCAGGTGACCTGCCAAGTCACCTGCCACATCACCTGGCCACGTCACCTGCCACATCACCTGGCCACGTCACCTGCCACAAGTTGTGGATTGTTCACTTACCATGTCACCTGGCCACGTCACCTGCCACGTCACCTGCCACAAGTTGTGGATTGTCCACTTGCCACATCACCTGCCCACGTCACCTGCCACAAGTTGTGGATTGTCCACTTACCATGTCACCTGGCCACGTCATCTGCCACGTCACCTGGCTATGTCACCTGCCACAAGTTGTGGATTGTCCACTTGCCACATCACCTGCCCACGTCACCTGCCACAAGTTGTGGATTGTCCACTGGCCACGTCACCTGGCCATGTCACCTTGCCACATCACCTGCCACATCACCTGGCCACGTCACCTGCCACAAGTTGTGGATTGTCCACTTGCCGTGTCACCTGGACATGTCACCTGCCACGTCACCTGGCCACGTCACCTGCAACGTCACCTGCCACATCACCTGGCCACATCACCTGCCACATCACCTGGCCACAAGTTGTGGATTGTACACTTGCCATGTCACCTGGCCACGTCATCTGCCATGTCACCTGGCTATGTCACCTGCCAAAAGTTGTGGATTGTCCACTTGCCACATCACCTGGCCACGTCACCTGCCACGTCACCTGGCCATGTCACCTGCCACAAGTTGTGAATTGTCCACTTGCCATGTCACCTGGCCACGTCACCTGGCCACGTCATCTGCCACGTCACCTGGCAAAAGTTGTGGATTGTCCACTTGCCACATCACCTGGCCACGTCACCTGCCACAAGTTGTGGATTGTCCACTGGCCACGTCACCTGGCCACGTCACCTGCCACGTCACCTGGCCATGTCACCTGCCACAAGTTGTGAACTGTCCACTTGCCATGTCACCTGGCCACGTCACCTGGTAACAAGTTGTGGATTGTCCACTGGCCACGTCACCTGGCAACATCACATGGCCATGTTAACAAAGCCGGGCACCCCTTCCATAGACTCCCATGTTAAACGGTAATTTCTCCGGTGACTTTGGGGACCCAGTACCAGTCGGTAGTAGGTCCACTGGACCCGGAACTTGGCACACATGTAGCCCCATTTTTCCTCTATAAGTGTGAAAAGTTTTTTGTCTGTCGTCACAGTGAGGCATGGACACAGTGAGGCATGGACACAGTGAGGCATGCACATGGACACAGTGAGGCATGCAGATGGACACCCTAGGCTTATACTCGAGTCAATACGTTTTCCCAGTTTTTTGTGGTAAAATTAGGTGCCTCGGCTTATATTCGGGTCGGCTTATACTCGAGTATATACGGTATGCTCTCTATCATACTGGGATTTGGATTAGGTGTTTCAATATTGTGCTATAAGTTTAGAGAGTCAAATGAGACATCATCTGGGTTTCAAAGTAAGGGTTAGGTGAAAAGGTGGAAAGTAGATGGGCGGTACTTAGTTCAATATAGTAATGTTTCAAAGTGTCTTCATATACTATTTAGTCCATTGCATCTTCTCTGTATTTTAGAGGGGAATCCAGGCGACTTCTTTTGTGAGATTGGGGATGATTTCCATTGTTTCCAGAAAGTTTTGAGGATTTTTGTGACAAAGATGACACAGATCTTCTGCGTGGCGATTTGGGACCAGGTCCAGGTTTCACCAAATGTAGATTTTGTTGGGTATGCTGTAATTCTTCCTCTGATCTACAGATGAATTTAGAGCCTTGGTGTGCAAAACAGATAGAAAAAGGGAAACCCCATTGGTAATTTATGTGGTGATTTTGTAGTATCTGAAGTTGGGGTTTCATTGCTCGGCGTTTGGTAAAGGTCAGTTGAGAAAGGTCAGCAAAAAGTTGATATTTATGTACCTGGAACGATAAGTAATTTCTTTCTCTTGCTGCTGCTAGCAGGTTCTCCTTTGTGCAGTAAAAATAAAATTTTGCGATTATGTTGCGTGGTGGACCCTCTGCCTTTTTGGGTGCAAGAGTGCGATGAATTCTATCTGTAGCACACCCCCGTAGTGGCTGCTGGTTTAGATTTGGGGCTTGCACGTTACCTCACCATTCATTGTCTAGGGAAGAGTCTATAGTAACTTCAATGTCCACACAAGTTATGAATCCTTTTCGTCAGGTTTTATTTCCAAACAAACTTGCATAGGTAGAGGGATGGAGGGTTAGGGGAAGGTTCAGGCACACGATGCAGATCACTGGGGAACTCCTACGTTTCAAAAAGTCACACTCACCACTCTCCTTCAAGTGGGTATTTCCCACCCGGATAGGCCCCTCTCACTAGCCTAGCAGCCGGGATGGTGCACGAACAGATTGAAGAACAACAGTCTTGGCCACAGACTTCCAGACGACAAACATGAACTGTTCAGTAATCCTCTGCCACAGGGTATAGTTTCCGGAGATCCAGCCTTACAGTTTAAGAGCCTTTAAGCCGACGCGGCACACTGTAAGGTAACATAAGTTACGGTGCATCCTCCAAAAAAGGTCACCAGGCCTTCCCCGAGACACCAGTCTTCCACTGGGTCCTCTCCGGGGACAGGTCCTCCCCTGGTTTCCTCCATTGAGTGGCTTCCTCCCGCAGGACAGACAGCACAGGATCACCTTCAAAGTGCAGGCCCCAGTCAGGACCACCGGGCCTACCTGGCAGAGATGCAGCCTCGGGCCAACGTGGCCCCGCGGCCGAAATGTTACCATCACATACCTTGAGCCAGGAGGGCCACGAGGCGAAGAGAGCCCCGAGAAAATGGCGTCTGCCCCTTAAGTACCCTTCCCCAGCATGCTCAGCAGGAAGACCACGCCCACTGAGCTGTTCCCGGGGAAAAATACCCAATATACTCTGGCCTGCCTGTTTTCCAACATTGGCCTGTGGTGGTAACGCCACCTTCAAGCAACAATGGGAAAATCCCTCCAAGCACAGCCATAGCCAGAACAGAGGCTGATTTAGCCTTAATCAGTCAAGTCTGAGCTAACTACCAGCTCAGACACCCACTAAATTTAAACATAGCGCCTGGTGATCAGGAGCAGGGCGCTACATATCCATTTCTAAGGCCCCGTTCACACCTATGCGAATTGGTTGCGGCTTACACCACATCCAATTCGCATAACATTAAAAAATACATTATTTTCAATGAGGCTGGTTCACATATGTGCGATGCATTCGCACTGTGCATTACCAAAAAAAGTGTGAGTTTTCTAGACATTGCGGTGCGGCTCAGGTGCGAATTCAGGTCCATTATCTTTTATGGCCACGCATCTAAATCGCAGATGCGTTGCGGTGTGAACGGAATTTTTCTCCCCTCCTCCTCCACCTCCCCCTTTTCCAAGTTCCTCCTCTGTCTGTTTCATGCTGCTGAGGTGATGAGCCATGTCTAAAAAACGGAGCCAAAAAGTGACTGCAAAGGTGAAGGAGTCTGTGGATTGTGAGGAGCTGATCCGCCTTGTCAGGGAGAATCCACTGCTCTATGACACCCGGCATCCTAAATATAAGGACAACTTGCTTAAAAAGCGAACATGGGTTGAAATTGCCAGAAACCTATTGCCAGAGTGGAGCATGTGCTCATCCCAAGTTCAGGCTGACTAAGGTAAGTTTATTTTTCTTATTCTCTATCTGTAGATTAGTTATGTACAAATCCATACCAGGCCCTTATCCAAGCATGCAGCCTGTCAGGGCATGTTAAGTGTGCTAGCGAGCCCTCCCCCCTGACCTATACCATGCCACATGCTTTCAACATAGGCATGGTGTTTGTGGCTCCCTACCAATGCATCTTGTCCCCATGTTGATGATGACAAGGGCCTCATTCCCACATCCTTGCTCACTGTTTGTAGGTGTCTGCGTGCATGTGTATTTTAAAAATCTGCAAACTCACTTTAACAAGGTTGTTCCCAGATCCTTGGAGGAGTGGCTATCTTTTTTAGTCAGCCCCTTTTAACGCTATGACCCATGATGGCCGTACAAAGACGTCCTAATGACAAGTGACTATTTAACTTGGCCTAACCCATTGATTTTGTGTACAAAGACCCCCAACAGAGCACATATAGCGGTGTAAGACAGCGACGGATGAGGACAACAATTAAGCTCAATAATCAAGTTAAACTTAGTTTAGGATTCACAAATATTACAATACACAAATGTCATCAAATAATTTTTATTTTTTCATCATAAAAATTACACATAGGCCCCTTTCACACTGGCACGTTTTTCAGGCGGTTTAGCGCTAATATTAGCGCTGTTATACCGCCTGAAAAATCATGCCCTGTATTCTTCAATGTGAAAGCCCGAAGGCTTTCACACTGAAGCGGTGTGCTAGCAGGACCGCTCCAAAAGTCCTGCTAGCCGCATCTTTACAGCGGTGAAGGAGCGGTGTTTTCACCGCTCCTTTACCGCGGCTGCCCATTGAAATCAATGGGACACCGCGGTAATACCGCCCGCAAACCGCGGCAATAGCCGCGGTTTGCGGGCGGTAATAACCCTTTTTCGGCCGCTAGCAGGGGTTAAATTCACCCCGCTAGCGGCCGCATACCGCGGTGATAACGACGGTATAGCGGCGCTGAAAATCGCGCCGCTATACCGCCAGCGCAACTGCCCGCCCCAGTGTGAAAGGGGCCATAGTGAAATTTTTTACAGTATGTCATTTTTATATCTTTAAAGGGCCAGATATTGTTTTTGTAACACCAAAAAAGGTAAGCTTAAAATTAACTAGAATGTATCTGCCAAGGTACCTCACCAGCTGGCGACATAAAGTAATTTAGAAATTGTTCTCTAATTAAGTTGCCACTGGTAGTGCCCCTAGTCACATTCCACTGTGCCGCCTCCATGTTATGCATCAGGGAATCAAAAACGTACCCATCGCGTTCACGCACATAGTTGTGCAGTGCACAGGCAGTTTTGACTGCAGATACAGCATGCTCCAGACTGATGTTGATGGGAGTATGCAAGAATCTCCATTTATTTGAAAGTATTCCAAATGCACACTCTACCACTCGGCGTGCCCTAGTGAGCCGATAATTAAATATTCATTTATTGTTTGTCAGCGCTCTACTCGAAAAAGGTCTCATCAGATTTTTACTAAGGGCAAATGCCTCACCCCCTACGAAAACATGTGGGAGGGCAGGCTCATTTGTTCGGGGCAAGGCACAATCGTTAGGTAAATCTAGTGTATTGTCCCTCAGCATTCTCCCAATTGAGGAATTGGAAAATACGCCAGAATCTGAGCTGCTGCCATAAGCCCCGACATTAATATAAATGAAATTATAATTGGCATCTGCCACTGCCATTAATACAAATGAAAAATATTTTTTATAATTAAAAAACTGACTCCCACTCTCAAAAGGCTTCAGGATGCGCATGTGCTTCCCATCGATGGCTCCCAGACAGTTCGGGAAATTACACCGCTCCCAGAATTCTTCGCATATCTTTAACCAATCTTCTTTGGTTGGCTTTTTGAAAACCAATTGCTTGAGTTCTTCCCAAATAATAAGGCAGGTCTCATGTACAATGCCACTTATTGTAGATTTGCCTACTTTGAACTCATAGTGTAGACTTGAAAATGAATTGCCTGTAGCTGGGTACCTTAAACCAAAAATAAATAATACATTAGTATTAATTTCGCTTTCTTTCAGTGCTATACATAAAGAGAAGGTGGCAAAGCATGTGGGATGCCTACAAAAAATATAATCGACACGTCAGAGAAGTGAAGAGTGGCTCGGGGGCAACAGCTAGGGTACCCTATATGTATGCCGGGGACCTTGAATTTCTCAAACCAATTATAGACATGAGAGAGTAAGTTATCATCTACATCATCAATGTATCGGGCATACATATGTTTATTTTTTTGCATTACTAACTCAAACTCTTTATTTTACTACAGGACCGAAGCTAGTTGGGATGAACAAGACGTGTTAGAGGATCAACCTGAGAGCCATTCTGAGGCACAATCGAAGGCACCAGTAAATATAGTTTTTATGGAACCTACTGATGATCTGGGACAAATCCAAATAGCCTCTAATCTGTGGTTAGAAAATACAGAAGAGCAATCTGTAGTGACAGAGGCGATCCCTGGGTCCTCCTCTGCTCCAGCAAACATTGGGCGGCCAGCCAAAGTGGCGCGTAAGCGAGCGCATGTATCGCAGCCGGACATAAGTGAGCGTCTACTAGAGATGTTACAAATAATGACTCAAAAGGTGGATGCTTTCTTATGTCCGGATACAATACTGGCACTCAATTTTGTACCTCTAATCAAAAAGGTTAAACCAGAGCGATATTTGGAAATGCGAACCACTATAGAACAAGTTCTGTAATCCTTCGCACTGCCACGTGAGGAAGCAACATTTGAAAGGCCATATGTGCCACCAGAAAAAACTCACATTCATTTCCCAATGTCCGGCACGTACCCTGAACCACTACACAAACCTTACCCCTATGTTCCTCCATCCTATCCTTCTAGTTTTCAAGAGGCAACTTCGATATATGATGTACCACACAGTAGAATTCCCTATCCTATTCCATCCCCAATTCCTTCAATAAGGCCATCCCCACAAAATCAGGGGTTGTATGGGCCTCAGCAATATGGGCCTCAGCCACATGGGCCTCAGCCACATGGGCCTCAGCCACATGGGCCTCAGCAACATGACGAGTCTAGCCGTGATCCCAGCACTGCCAGTGATGAAACTCCTTCTGCAAGTCAATACTCCACTGAGGCAGCTTTACAAAGAACATATCAGAATCCTTGAATTTTGAGTTCTGCACAAATTTGAGTAGCATGTGTGCATTTTTTGTTACAAATTTTGTCAAGAGGTATACTTGAGAGCACAGTTTATATTTTGGATATTGAAAATAAGAATTTTATGTTGGCTATTTGAGCTATTATTTTTTCAAAGAAAAAATAAATAAAAATCTGGAATAAAGATTTTTGTGGTCAACTTCGGTCTGGTTATTCATTTATAATTACACATGTTTGACTGTTCAACACAGTTAATATTCCATGCTCACAATTAACAATGACAATGGACATAGGGGGTTAAAAGTACCTTAATGTGATTATTAATCGTTCTGCAGGCTGGATGCTTGCTCTGTAGCATGTATTCTGTCGCTCCAAACGAGGGTAGATTTTACCAAGCAATTCATCAAAACTTAAAGAACAAATAAAATAAAAATGACTTGGGTATTTAAAAAAATAAATAAATTAGGGAACTATGGAGGAACAAAATGTATAGCAAGGCAAAAAATAAATTACCTATTTATTGACATCCGTGTATAATTGAAAAACTTCTCTTCATGCCCACGGAGATCTTCATATAATACCATGAACTGCCCTCTTTCCTCCCTATTTGCAATTATGGGATGAACCCAGTATCTTCTTCTTCTTCTCCTTCTCCTCCTCTCAACTTCCAGCAAGATTGCTGCTGTTGCAGCAACACCTGTTGGCATAATCATGGGCAGAGCAGCACACATTTTTTTAAAGAAATCACAATCCAATTCCACAAAATACTTAATACTGGACAACCAGGAAGAGTCCAAGAAAGGTCACTCCCTTTTATTAGCAGCATCAGCACACAGCTAACAATGATTGGTCTTCACAAAAAACGCAGCTCTGAAGATAATAACTTAAAATTCGCAGCAGATCTGCAGCTAAAAACGCAAAGGAACCGCTGAACGACTGATTGCGAACTTGGCAAAGACTCCAAGCTCAAAAAAGCAACGCATAGGTGTGAACCCAGCCTAAACGTTCTGCTGACAGTGTAGGCAGAAGTTCCTGAAATAAGGCAGTAATGGTACCTTGTAGGTCTATCACTGACTCTGGTATACCTCTGATGCGAATGTTGGAACGTCTGGCCCTATTCTCAAAATCTTCCAGTTTAGATTGTAAAGTTAAATTGTCCTCCTTAAGATTTTCCAGTTCAGCCATGTGAGTCCTGTGCTGATTTTTCAATCTCTTCCACTCTGGTTTCCAGTGCTTTTGTGCGGCTACCCAGCTCCCTTATCTCTTTTGTGAGGCTCTTTGTGATATGCTCCGAGGTTTGCCTCAGAGCTTTGTTAAAGTGGTTGTAAACCCTGGAAACTTTAAATCCAACCTGCAAGACAAAGCCATAATGAGCTAGTATGACTAGCATACTAGCTTATTATGCATCACTTACCTTAGATTGGGGCCCCCGAAGCCATCCTCATCTCCCTCTCCAGCCGCAGCCATCGGTATCGCCGCTCCAGCCAATCACAGCGCCGCTCCGGCGCTGTGATTGGCCGGAGCGGCGAAAACGTCACTCCGCGCATTCGCGCGGGAGCCGTCAAATCCGGCTAAGCCGGATTTGTGAATGGGATTAATCCTGTGAATGCGCCGTTGTCTACGGCGCGCATGCACCCTAGACACTGATGCATGTCATTTTTTGCAAATATCTCCTAAACCGTGTAGGTTTAGGAGATATTTCTTGCACCTACAGGTAAGCCTTAATCTAGACTTACCTGTAGGTGCAAGTTGCATAAGTGGGTTTACATCCACTTTAAGAATTTTTTCAAACTGCCCCAATAAAGCTGGAGAGGCTGGGGAATCTTGTGAGGTAAACTGTATGTCATTTGTTTCTGAGATCGACTCGCCAGGGGAGTCTGTATGTATAGGTCAGTGTTTCTGTGAGAGCGGTAAGGCTTTTGAGGAGGAAGGCACTGTCGCCATTTTAGCTGCGGCCCGTGCTTTGGGTTCCTTAATGGAGGGGTTTTTGTTTTTGGTGCTGGTGCCTCCCAGCACACTGTACCTCTGTATTCCATGAGGTGTCAGGGGTGTTTCTGTGTGACTGGAACCGGCGGGCTCCGGTTATTCTGTAGCTTTTCTCCTCACACAGAGCGAAGCTCTAACAGTGCATGACCTTTCCTGTCAGAGTCCAGGGGGCGTGTAGAGTAGACGTTAACTTCCATGCATGACTTTTACCTATAGGTAAGCCTATTATAGGGCTTAACTATATGTAATGTAAATATCTCCTAAACGTGCACTATTTAGGAGACATTTGGTGTACATGCAGTCAGTGACATCACTGGTGCATGCACAGAACCCGGAAAGCAAGATGGGTGAAGGAAGGAAGCAGCCTCCAAATCTGACTTCTCGGCACGGGAGGGCTTCGTTTTAAGGTGAGTTTAACATAATGTGCTAGTATGCAATGCATACTAGCCCATTTTTCCTTTACCTTGCAGGGTAAAAAAGAAAAAAAAACGTCCAGCGGTTTACAACCGCTTTAACCACTTTTGGACCGGCTCACATCGATATACTGTATATCAGCACTTTAAAGAGGGACATCTTTGTTATGGCAGCAGCTAGCTACCATAACCCCGGTATCCTCTTCTTCAGTGAGTGGTCCAGTTTAAGATAAAAGTGGTCTCTGGGGCGGATTCGCCGCAAGATTACTTTTATCTGTGGCGGGAGAGGCCCCCTCTTCCCGCCACTCTCCGGTGTCCTCCGCCGCTTACCAGAGCCGTCGGTAGCAGCGGAGGCGATCGTGGCGTCCTCTCCCTGTCTTGGTATGGAGACGAGTGAGGGGAAGATGGCCCCACCCGTCTCCATACCATTGCAGGGCGGAAGCATCGTCAAAGCCCATAGCTCTTAAAGAGACAGTTTATGTTTTAAATTACATTTAATTAATTTATTTATTTTAGGGATGCATCGATGCCACTATTTTAACACCGAGTACGAGTACTGATACTTTACCTCAGGTACTCGCCGATACCAATTACCGATACCCATGGTACAGGAGACAGTTAGGGACTGCAGGCATGGTACAGGAGACAGTTAGAGCAGTGGCGGTGCGTCCATAGAGGGCGCCGGAGCGCCGCCCCCTCTCGCTTCCGCACCGCCACTGAAAGACAATACACAGATTCATGCATTGCATGAATCTGTGTATTGTCACCGCTGCCGCGCTGCCCACTATTCATATGGCCGGCCTCCTGGTGAGCGCCGGCCATATGAATTAGAGCGGCGGCCGGCGGTGGGTGTGTTCTGGAAGTGTCTATCAGAGCCATCGGCTCTGATAGGCTTTCCAAATACAGCTCTCACGCTGTATTCGGCTTCCAAAAACTCCTCCCAGGTACGCACGGGGGTGCGTTCCTTGGAGAAGACTGTGGAGGTTTCAGACAATCAGGTTCACCGGATCTGGTTACCGGTAACCTGATTGGCTGAAGCGACATCGAGGGCGGGAGAACACATTGAGGACGGCGCGGACCGAGGAAGGTAAGTGCAGGGCTGGGGGGGAACAGGCTGCATTTGGGGGACAAACTGGCTGTATACGGGGGAAAAACTGGCTGCATTTGGGGGGAACTGGCTGTATATGGGGGACAAAATGGCTGTAAATGGGGGACAAACTGGCTGAATATGGGGGGATCTGGCTGTATATGGGGGACAAACTGGCTGCATTTGGGTGGAACTGGCTGTATATGGGGGACAAACTGGCTGCATTTGGGGGGAACTGGCTGTATATGGGGGACAAACTGGCTGAATATGGGGGCAAACTGGCTGTATATGGGGGCACACTGGCTGTATATATGGGGGCACACTGGCTGTATATGGGGGCACACTGGCTGTATATGGGGGCACACTGGCTATATATATGGGGGCACACTGGCTATATATATGGGGGCACACTGGCTATATATATGGGGGCACACTGGCTATATATGGGGACAAACTGGTTGTATATGGGGGCACACTGGCTGTATATATGGGGGCACACTGGTTATATATATATATATATGGAGGCACACTGGTTATATATATATATATATATATATGGGGGCACACTGGCTGTATATGGGGACAAACTGGCTGTATATGGAAACAAACTGGCTGTATTTGAGGGGGCAAACTGGTGGCGTTTGGGCATAGTGGCGGCAATTGATTATTTTTTTTTCAGTTTGTTTGCGCCCCCCAAAAAATTTTGAGCACCAGCCGCCACTGAGTTAGAGACTGTAGGCATGGTACAGCAGACAGTTAGGGACTGCAGGCATGGTACAGGAGACAGTTAGGGACTGCAGGCATGATACAGGAGACAGTTAGGGACTGCAGGCATGGTACAGGAGACAGTTAGGGACTGCAGGGATAGTACAGGAAGACAGTTAGGGACTGCATGCATGGTACAGGAGAAGTTAAGGACTGCAGGCATGGTACAGGAGAAGTTAAGAACTGCAGGCATGGTACAGGTGTCTCTCGCGGGAGGAGGGAGAGAACCCTGCTGCTCAGTACAACAGGATACCGCTGTACAAAGTCTTCATACAGAGCCCCCTGTTCTCTGCCTCAGCTTCCAGCCAGGGAGAGCCCGGATTCCAGTGCTCTGTGTGGCCGGGAGTCAGAGCTGGAGGAGGGAGGTGTGCAGTGCGGCGACAAGGCTGGTGGGCTGTTAGGACAGACAGACAAGCGGGCCTGCACCAAGTGATGCCACTGGAAGGAAGCAGCGGGGATGGCACTGTCCGGAGGGGAGGAGGAGGCGGTCCGCTCCCACACGACGTCACTTCCGGTATCGGTACCGATACTTGCGAAAATGGCTTGTATCGGTGCATCCCTAATTTATTTTATTGCATTTTAGTGTAAATGTGAGATCTGAGGTCTTTTTGACCCCAGATCTCATATTTAAGAGGTCATGTCATGCTTTTTTTTTTATTACAAGGGATGTTTATATTCATTTTAAAAGGAATAAAAGAGACACAATTTTTTTTTTAGAAGAACAGTGTAAAAATAAAAAATAAAAAGGTAAAATAAATAATAAAAAAAATGTAAACGCGCCCCGTCCCGCCGAGCTCGCGTGCAGAAGCGAACGCATACGTGAGCAGCGCCCGCATATGAAAACAGTGTTCAAACCACACATGTGACGTATCGCCATGAATGGTAGAGCGAGAGCAATAATTCTAGCCCTAGACCTCCTCTGTAACTGAAAACATGCTACCTGTAGAATTTTTTAAACATCGCCTATGTACATTTTTAAGCGTAAAAGTTTGTCGCCATTCCACGAGCGGGCGCAATTTTGAAGCGCAACATTATCTTTCACAATATAAAAAAAAATTGGGCTAACTTTACTGTTGTCTTATTTTTTAATTTAAAAAAAGCGTATTTTTTCCAAAAAAAGTGCGCTTGCAAGACCGTCGCGCTACGGTGTGACAGAAAGTGCTGCAACAACCGCCATTTTATTCTCTAGGGTGTTAGAACAATATATGTGTAGCACACACACCCCTATTCCTACCTTTGGCTCACTTGCAGGAAAAGAGGCACACCATGCCACAAGCCCATACCCTCCTGTGTAAAGAGGTTGAGCGGTGTAATGTTCCTGGGTCTCTGCGGTCAGGCTTTCCCGAGAATGGTTCCCATCTTCACTGTAATAAAGATAAGTCTCTATTCCCTAATAACTCCAAGGTCCAGACCAATTGCAACTCAAACGTAGAGTTTATTTTCTATAATGCAAAGTCATTGAAACAGGAAAGGTTGGAGGAAGATCAGGACAGCAAGAGGTGTTGGAGTAGGTCCAGGCACAAACGAAGATTTTCACTACCTATATCTTCAGGTAGTCTCAGCTCATCCAGAGAGTCTCCCATCAGAGTGGATCCCAGCAGCCGGAATGATGCTCGCACCAGACAACACAACACACACAGTCTCTGCACAAACTCTGCCACAGATCTAGTGAGCCTTAGGCCTCTGCCACAGACCTAAGGAACTTTGGGTCTCTGCCACAGACCTGGTGAACTTTGGGTCTCTGCCACAGACCTGGTGAACTTTGGTTCCAGTACTAGGCCTCTATCAGGAGGATGACATCCCTCCAGAGAGTTACCGGGCCCCTTCCTTCACTGTGATCTCTCACCAGTCCCTCGGAACGGTCCTCCCCCGGCCTCCTCTTCTAGATACAGGTCTCCTCGCAAGGCAACACCCTGAGATTCCTCCTCCCTTTGTGGGTTCCAGCCGAAGGTGCTGGACCCACGGCTTTCAGTTGCAGCCCCAGGGCTAAAGGTGCCTGGGACTGATCCGCCAGTGTACGGGATCAGGAACGCCACCCCAGGGCTAAAGGTGCCTGGGGTGGCCGCGAACAGAACCACACACTCCCGGGGTCGGACCCCCGGAACTCACCCCCTACAGGCAGTGTCCGCCCCTTTTATATCCTCCCCCGGCATGCACAGCAGGCCGGCACGCCCACCATACCACCGCCGAGAGGGGACATCCAAGGCACAGCACTATACCAGTGGTTCAACCCCAGCCTCCGATGGCAGCGCCACCAACAGGCCACAGGGAACTACACGCCAGCATCCCACCTGTAGTATAAAATGGGTTTTACAGAACCCTATCAAATAGTGTGTTTGAGCACAACTACCACTCAAACATCCCCCTAGATTTAAAACCCCTGCTACACATATATATATATATATATATAATGTTTGGGGTTTCTAAGTAATTTTCTAGCTAAAACTTTGCATTGTATCTGGGAAGTATTTAGGATACAGATGTAGAGCAGTTGTAGTGGGCACATGATGTGCCCTAACAGAAAAGGTAGCAGCAGCAGTCTGGAAAAGATTGGCAGTTGTGTTCAGCCAGCTTAGAGCTGCCATTGTGTAATAAAGCTATCAGAGCCTTTGCTGAGTGGCATGACGATGATTTCAAGGAGTGATTTGATGTATAGAGTGTGTTATCAGGCTTGGAACATGTACATTCCTGGTGATGGTGAGCAGCTGAGTGTGAAGCTTTGCTTATCTCTCCTCACTCTGTATATGAACACAATTTGCCAGCTTGTAGTATTTAAATAGCTAAGGACACACTTATAGGTTATCAGAGCCACCCAGGCCTACACACTCATTCCTGCTCATCTAGGATGCAGGAGAGTATTCCCCTTGAAATAAATCAATAGATGCTTTAAAATTTCATATCACGCCATAAGCCAGCTCATATAGCTGCTCCAAAATATAGTTAGTAACAATGTGAATTAACAGTGGCACTCTTTCTAATAATTTTTTAACAAGCATAATAACGTCTTAAAAAGGTTATTTGACCTAATGCTGAAATCTAAAGAAATACAAAGGCTGCTAAACTTTTTTTTTTACATAGTTACATAGTCGGTAAGGTTGAATATAGATGGATTTGTTTATGTCACTACAATTTTCCATATCGCTTTACATTGTGCTCATGAAGAAACACATCTTTCACACTGGGGCAGTTTTCAGGCACTTTTCTCATACGGTCTGTGTTGTATGGTTTTAGAATTGGAGATATTTTGGTAGCTTTCCTTCTATAAATTCTAGTAGCTAGCTGGAAAATAAAACAGAAGTAGAACAGTCAACAATGACACGATGGGTTGTAAAAACGTTTCTCCTGGTTGAAAAGGAACGGACAAAGCGTACTATTGGTTTTGTACAATATTGTTTAAATAAGGAAAACCTTTCCTGGCCAGGTTTACAAGGGTGTTCCCATTAAATAAAGGTCTACTTGTAAAGTAATAAACTTTTATATTTAGGTTATTGACTAGTTTTGTAAGGTTCCTCAATGTTTCCTATGCCCTTGAACTTAAACGGCACTAGTATGATCTAAACTCAAACCAAGGAGCTGTATCTAGGATTAATTCTGGATTCCAAGACAGAGAGGTTGAGTTACTAAAGGCAAATATACTGTGCACTACAAGTGCCGTTTCTCTAAATCTAAGGGGAAGATCTAAAACGAGGGGAAGCTCTGCTGATTTTCATCATCCAATCATGTGCAAGCAAAAATGCAGTTTTTTATTTTCCTTGCATGCTTCTCTTATATCTAGAGCAGTGGCGTCTGGCGATAATTTTTTTTTGGGGGGGGCGCAAACCCCTCCAGGTCCTTACCTGCCCATCCTCGGCTGTCACTACTCCCAATACCCGGACACACTATACACAGAGCACACATTGTATATTATGCACAGCGCACACATTGTATATTATACACAGAGCACACATAGCATATTATACACAAAGCACACATTGCATATTATACACAAAGCACACATTGCATATTATACACAAAGCACACATTGCATATTATACACAAAGCACACATTGCATATTATACACAAAGCACACATTGTATATTATACACAGAGCACACATTGCATATTATACACAGAGCACACATTGTATATTATATACAGAGCACACATTGCATATTATACACAAAGTACACATTGCATATTATACACAAAGCACACATTGCATATTATACACAAAGCACACATTGCATATTATACACAAAGCACACATTGTATATTATACACAGAGCACACATTGCATATTATACACAGAGCACACATTGTATATTATATACAGAGCACACATTGCATATTATACACAAAGCACACATTGCATATTATACACAAAGCACACATTGTATATTATACACAGAGCACACATTGCATATTATACACAGAGCACACATTGTATATTATATACAGAGCACACATTGCATATTATACACAAAGTACACATTGCATATGTAGCCAGGAGATTGCTACTGAATGTTGTTATATATATATGTAGCACACAAACCCTTTTTTTCTGCCGTCCTCCGTTGCAGTCGGGCACACCTGCTACTTGCCAGGTATCCCCCCTTGTGTAGAGGGGCGAGTGCTGTTATTGTTTGGGCCTTGCAGCAATTACCTCTCTCAAATGGATCCCTTGCTCCGTTGTCTAGGTAGAAGTTTCTCAGAATAAGGCCAATGTCCAAACAGGAGTAAAACCTAAGCAGTAAGGTTTTATTCTTTATCTTTGCAGAAAACTTGAAGAGAAAGTAGGAAACAAGTAGGGGAAGGTTCCGGTACGCAGCACTTAAAACACAATGCAACTCTTTCGTCGCCACTCAAGCCTGAGTGGGTATTGCTCACCCGGATAGTCCCTTTGTGAGCGATCCTAGCAGCTGGGATGGAGCACGGATAAATTGTGAACTTTTTAGGGGATGCGATCAGGAATCCTCTGTCACAGGATTGTTAGTCCCAAACCTCCCAGCTAAGCAATAATGAAGAACCTTTAAGCCGGATTGGCGTATTGCAGGGCTAGTAACGATGGATCCCTCCTTAGGTGAGCTCCAGGCCTCCTCCCGAGATAGCAGTACCATCACTAGTCTCCTCCGGTACTGATCCTCCCCTGGTCTCCTTCCCTAAGCGTGGCTTCTCTACAGTGGGCAGCCTGGGATCCTTCTTCAGTTGTAGGCCCAAGCTGAAGGTGCTGGGCCTACTAGGTAGTGATGTAGCCCCGGGCTGAAGGTGCCCGGGGCTATTCCACACACGCGCACCCCTGGCCTGGAGAACCATGAGGCGCACAAGAACTAATGGGTCCCCAGCAACGAACAAACCCCAATGGCGTCTGCCCCTTATGTACCCTCTCCCAGCATGCACAGCGGGTAGACCACGCCCACTGTACGGCTGCCGAAAAAGGACACCCAAGGTGTTGTGATACCCCCTGTGGTTCAACCTATGTCGGTGATGACAGTGCCACCTACAGGCAAACAGGGAACACTACTGCCAGGCAGTATCACACCCAGAGCAGAAGCAATAATGAATAATCAATTGATCTGAGCCCAACTACTAGCTCAGACTAACCTTAAATTTACACATAGCGCCCCCAAATATTGGGGGGGGCGCTACATATATTTAGTTGGTAAAGGGTTGGCTCCCTCTGGTGACTACTGGAGGCTATTATAGATGTTTATGTTCCAGGTTTAGAATTGTACTGTGGTGCATTGTGGGATGGAGAGTTCTTATGAGAAGTGACTCTATGGCTATAAATGAGTGTGAAGACTACTAACCCACAATGCCCTTGTGCTACCAGAATGCAATGCGGGAGCGCCCAGCCTGCTGGGTACCCAGATAAAAGGACAAGCCAGGCCGCAGTTAGGCCTCTCTAGACACTCCCTTTCAACTGCCAGCAGGAGGTCTGTGTGAGTGACTGAGAGTTCAGGCCTGCGGCCTACAGCTGGGCGCCGGATCATTCGCCTCACAGGGATCCCTGAAGGACGGCCCTGTCTCGTTGGACAGGTGGATCGGCCAGCGCGTCATAGCATTTGAAGCTACAGTACCTGCTCACACAGAGGCGGCTCTAGGCTTTGCGAGGCCTTAGGCAAAGCTTGGACATGAGGCCCCACTCACGCCCATAATGGTAAAAATAATTCAAGTGATAAAAATTAACTGTATAAATTGCAGAATTGGCCCAGGCCAATTCTGACACTTGTAAATGTCATGTAAAATCATATAAAAATCCTAATTTTTTTGCTAGAAAATTACATAGAACCCCCAAACACTATATACCGTATATACTCGAGTATAAGCCGAGATTTTCAGCCCTTTTTTGGGGGCTGAAAGTCCCCCCCTCGGCTTATACTCGAGTCATAGAAATTTTTACATTGTAAATATTACCTGTAAAGAAGTTGCGGCTGCGGCGTCCATCGTTCGAATTCCGCGGCGTCCATCGTTCAAAATTCCGCGGTCTCTTCCTGTTCCTTACTTGATAGGCGAGTCTCAGCAGACACTCTCCGCCTATCACGAACGTTCTCTCATCCTCAGTTTTCCAGCAGACGTGTCTGCTGGGAAAACTAAGGATGAGAGAATGACAGGTAATATTTACAATGTAAAGATTTCTATTTACAGGGAACAGCAAGCTAGGGAACAGTGGGGCATCGGCTTATACTCGAGTCAGTAAGGTTTCCCAGTTTTTTTGGGCAACATTAGGTACCTCGGCTTATACTCGAGTCGGCTTATACTCAAGTATATACGGTATGTTTTTTTTGCAAAGACCCTGCAGAACACAATGGCGGTCATTGCAACTTTTTTTGGAAAAAAAACAGTTTCATGCTTTAAAAAAAAAAAAACAGTAAAGTTAGCCCATTTTTTTTGTATAATGTGAAAGATGAAGCTATGCCGAGTAAATAGATATCCAACATGTCACCCTTCAAAATTGCACACACTCATGGAATGGTGCCAAACTTCGGTACTTAAAAATTCCCATAGGCGACGCTTTAAATATTTTTACTGGTTACATGTTTTGAGTTACAGAGAAGGTCTAGGGCTAGAACTATTGCTCTCGCTCTAACAATGGCGGCGACACCTCACATGTGTGGTTTGAACACCGTTTTCATATGTGGGCGGGACTTACGTATGCGTTCGCTTCTGCGTGCAAGCACACAGGGACAGGGGCACTTTAATTTTATTTTATTTTTTTATTGTTAATTTTACTTTTTATTTTGACACTTAAAAAAAAAAAAATTATCACTTTTATTCCTATTACAAGGGATGTAAACATCCCTTGTAATAGGAATATGACATGACAGGACCTCTTTACATTGAGATATGGTGGGGGGGGGGGGGGGAGGTCAATAAGACACCACATCTCACCTCTAGGCTGGGAAGCCTAAAAAAAAAAAAACGATCACCCCTTCCTAGCCGAGGCGGCGCCATTTTCTTTAATGCAGAGGCCGGGCGTGACGTCATAACATCGCGCCTGGCCTCCGACGATCATAGAAACTCTGGAGACCATCTGGTCCACCGGAAATCTCTATGATCAGCATCCGGGGCTGCGGGTTCCGTTCTCCGGCTCACCGATCGCAGTGGTGAGTCGGTAGAAGCACCGGAGGGCGGCGGGAGGGCGAGGACATCCCATTCCGCCGCCCGTGAGAACGATCAAGCGGCGGAACAGCCGCTATGATCATTCTTATGGTGTAGGGAATCGCCGGCTGAAAATGACGATATCTGAATGATGCCTGTAGCTGCACCCATCATTCAGATATAGCCCCACAAAGCCCAGGACGTCATATGACGGCCTCTAGTGGTTAATCAGAGATAATTAAACATAGGGTTGGGATGTGTATAAATGTGTGTGTATATATAGATATATAATACATGCACACAAATATAGATAAAATGTGTGCAGCTGCAACTAGCAACAAAAGTCAAAAACAATATTTCTCCATTTACATGAAGTTTGGGGTAATATAACCTAGCCAGCACAGAGTTCCCCCTTACATCAGAGTCTGCAGGATTCCTCCTTACAGTGCAAGGGAACCTTTGATGTAAAAGGGGAATGCAGCAGACTTTCATGTAAATGGGAACTCTGATGTAAGGGGGGCTCTGGTGACCAGAGATCACCTTATATCAGAGTGCACAGCATTCCCCTTTACATTAGAGTCCACAGAGTACTAACAGGAACTATGATGTGGGGGGACTCTGGTGACCACAGACCATATTCTCCAGAGTTAATGCACTAAGGTAAGGGGGGGGGTTACTGAGGGGGAACCTTTATATCAGTGCTCCCTTACCTTACTTTATTCACTCCCCCTTACATAACTGATCCCCCTCAGACTGGCCTTGCAGCGCTGTCACTGATCTCCTCTCAGGTGCACCGTGCAGGGCTCAGTCAGATGGCCCTCTCTGGGCTCCAGCTTGGTGGCTCATCCTTTATTCTCCTCTCCACAGTCCACACACATCTGACTCCTTCCGGGACCCCTATCCTGGCAGCGCTCCCGCTCTTGACTCCTCTGTAGGCCCCCCTGAGACTGCAGACATCATACAGGAGATGGTCAAAGAGTGTGCGGACATGATACAGGAGATGGTCAGAGAGTGCAGTCAAGAAAAGCCCGGAGCAAAAAGACAGAATGCCATAGGCGGAGGGCTGGGCATGACTGAGTGAACAGAGTATGTAATAAGAGAAGATTAACTATTGGCTAATGGAAATATAGAGGGGAGGGGTGAAGGCTAGATAAAAGGAAGACCCCGCCCCTCTGAGTTAACACAGCGCAGGGGAAAGTTTCCAGCAGCATGTCAGCTAGCAGCAGCATGTCTTCTGTAGACAAACTGAAAGTTTCCAGCAGCAGGTCAGCTAGTAGCAGCATGTCTTCTGTAGACAAACTGAAAGTTTCCAGCAGCAGGTCAGCTAGCAGCAGCATGTCTTCTGTAGACAAACTGAAAGTTTCCAGCAGCATGTCAGCTAGCAGCAGCATGTCTTCTGTAGACAAACTTCTGGCCCAGTTTCGGGCAGAGGCTGCGACACGGGGCGAGGATTGGCTCCAGGAGACCCTGGGGCCGATGCTTTCAAGTCCGGCCGGGTCACAAGGTACCGCGGGGAGAGAGGCTGGGCGAGCTCGGAGGTCTAGACCCCCGGAGCGCTACTCACCGGGCCCCTCCCCGAGAGCTCAGCGGCAGATTGGGAGTCCCCCTAGGGCCCCTTCGGGCCCCCCGGCTAAGCGCGCCGCATTGCCCAAGGCGGGGGGTACCGGAAGGAATCCCCCTCAAGTGCGGAGCTCAGCGGGGTGCCGCACCGAGAGTTCCAGTGTGGCCGATAGGCCCCCGCGCGGCGCGTGGAGTCGGATCAGGCGGGCCCGGCCCCCCGGGGGTCCCCGGCGGGTTTGGGGCTCCTGCGGGGGTCATCGGTGGCCGCGGCGTCCGGGCATCCCCCCCCCTCGGCCGGACATCGGGTGCAGGAGGCTGCGGGAGGTGGTGTGCCAGTGAGTGATGACGGCGGTGCGGGTGAGCAGAGACAGCGTGGAGGCAAGGCGGTTAAGAAATCGGCGGGCGGGTCAGGTGCGCGGAGGTGGGACCAAACGGGTCCTGACCCCTCCGCTTCCAGGGACAGGTCACCTGGTGAGCTATCGTCCGGTGGTGAGGAGCTGGCTGGTGTGCTGTCAGAGGGTGAAGTGTGCAGCTCGGAGGAGGATCGGAGACCCGGACGGTCGGAGGCAGCGGTGGATTCGAGTGGATCGGCTGGTGTGAGTTCTTCCAGGCAGCCCGGTAAGTCCCTTTCAATTGTTTCTGCTGGGGGCCAGGAGGGGCATGGTGCCCAGGTGGGTATGTCGGCTGCGGGTGTGGGTTTTGCGGTGCAAGTTCGGGGTCAAGATGATGGACAGGCAGGGGGGGTGCGTTCCAGGATGGGGGAGGTGCACGGCCGGACGGGCTGCAGGGGTTTCTTGCGGGCATCAAATTCTTAGTCAGCCAATTTGAACAGGGGGATGGCGGGCGAGTCAGTCCGGCGGCAGCGTGGGTCCCGCCAACAGGGACGGCTGGGCCCGCTGCCGTGGTGGGGTCACCGGTTACACCTGTGGGGAATATCGGGGTGGGGGATGCTGTAGGGTTGGGTCCTGCAGCTGTGGCCACAAAAGAGGGTGGTGCGGTGGAACAGGAGGCAAGGCAGGATGTCATTAGGTTGGATGATGCTGCTAAATGTGAGATGTATGTGTGTTATGAGGCATTGCTGGGATCTCACCTGAAACCCGAAGTGAAGGAAAAGATATGGAAAGGTGAGTATGTGGAGATGTTCTCACTTCTGCCATTAGAGAAGTTTCATCTGGACAGGGTAAAACCAGATGATTCAAAAAAAGAGGATGAGGAGAAGAGGAGATATGGGCTGATCCCATGGACGTTTACAAACTGGTTACAAGCGTTCTCCATCATGGCTAGTGTTATAGGGCAGAAGAACCCGGAACATTGTTCGGCACTATTTGGTTATCAGGACTCTATAGGGGAAGCATACAGAGTGTACGGGGGCACGGGTGGCTCAGATATGATGAACAATTCAGGCAGAGGAGAGCGGTGAGGCCTGGTCTGCGGTGGGATAATAAGGACATAAGCTTATGGATGCGGTTGATGACGGCGCCGAGGGCTTCTAGTCAGTTTTTTCAGGGGGGGGGGGCCCAGTGGAACCTCTTCCCCAGGACAATCGGCCGGGAAACAAAAGGGGGTGTGCTGGCAATATAATGAGGGCTCCTGCAAGTTTGGGGGGTCCTTTCGTTTCAAGCATGAGTGCTCCGGTTGCGGAGGCTCCCATACACAGGCTAGATGCTTTAAGCGAGGTAAGGGGCGGGCCGGGGACTCTGGGCAGAAAAGGGAGGACTCCGGTGATGGTGGAAAGGATGCGGCTGTTCCTCGGTAGGTATCCGGACAAGGGGGCGGCAAGGTTGTTGGAGCAAGGGTTTTCAGAGGGGTTTCGCATTCCATGTTCTTTGCAGGTTATTCCCCCGATCGCACGCAATCTGCGATCGGCCTTGCAGCAACCTGCAGTGGTCACGGAAAAGCTGTGCAAGGAGGTTGCTTTGGGCCGGATGGGGGGTCCTTTCCGGTCCCCTCCCCTGGTGAACTTGGTGGTCTCCCCGCTCGGGGTGGTACCTAAGAAGGAGCCCAACAAGTTCCACCTCATTCACCACCTGTCTTTCCCGAAGGGCAGGTCGGTCAATGACGCTATTGATCCGGAAGCATGTACGGTCAGTTACACTTCCTTTGATGCTGCGGTGGGGTGGGTTCGCCGGTATGGCCAGGGGGCGCTGATGGCAAAAACAGACAGAGGCGGCGTTTAGATTGTTGCCTGTTCACCCGGATAGTTTTCACCTCCTGGGTTGTAAGTGGGACAATGAGTTCTATGTGGATAAGTGCTTGCCTATGGGATGCTCCATATCGTGCGCACTGTTCGAACAGTTCAGTTCGTTCGTGGAATGGGTGGTCAGGGATGTGTCGGGGGTGACCATGGAGTGGCGCCTACCATTGGACAAATTGGAGTCGCTCAAGACTGAGCTGAAGGTCATGATGGGGGTAAGGAAAGTGCAGCTTAGGGTTTTACAGTCGCTACTGGGAAAGCTCAATTTTGCGTGCCGCATTCTGCCAATGGGCAGGGTGTTTTGCAGACGGCTGTCGGCTAGCACGGCTGGGGTACGGTCCCCCACGCACTTTGTGAGTTTGGGCAGAGAACACAAGGCGGACTTGCGGGTTTGGCATTCATTCTTAGAGTCTTTCAATGGGAGAGCGTTATGGATGTCGGGCCCTATTAGCAATTTTGATTTAGAACTATACACAGATGCGGCTGGGGGGGCAGGTTTTGGGGCTTACTTTCAGGGCAGGTGGAGTGCGGGCCCATGGCCGCAGTCCTGGATGGACGCTGGTTTCACCAAAAATTTGGTTCTGTTGGAACTGTTCCCGGTGGTGCTGGCGGTGGAGTTGTGGGGGGCGTGTTTCAGGGATCTGAAAGTGCGTTTTCATGGGGACAACCTGGGGGTAGTACAAGTCATCAACAAAGTGTCGGCATCTTCCCCCCCGGTGGTGCGTCTTCTGCGCCATCTGGTGTTGAGATGTTTGCAGCTCAATGTGTTTGTGTATGCGGTGCACCTTCCGGGGGTGGACAATGTCATAGCTGATGCGCTGTCTCGCTTTCAGTGGGACAGGTTTCGAGAGTTGGCACCGGGGGCGGAGCAATGTGGGGTCCCTTGTCCAGGCTGGCTGTTGAAGATTCCGTTGGAATAGTGTCAGGTTGGATCAAAAAAATCGGTGAGTACGGGCACATGGGGGGCGTATGAGAAGGTGTGGTTGGAATGGAAAGAGATGGTTCGGGAAGCAGGAGCGGATCCTGTGGGTCCCAATGTCAGGTTATTGGTGCTGTATTTCCTGGCTAGAAACATGGAGGCCCGTGTGTCCAGGTCCAGTTTGGGTAAGAAGATGGCAGGCTTGGCCTTTTTGTTCAAATGGCAAGGTTGCCCCGATTTTACAAAAGATTTTTGGGTGCGGCAGGCACTTACGGGTTATGGGCGGGGGGGGGGGGGGCAGAAGCCGGATGGCAGGCGACCGGTTTCGTTTGCTCTCTTGGTCAAGATCATGGGGCAGTTACAGGGCTTATGTTCATCCCCATACGAAGTAGTGTTGTTTACGGTGGCATTCTCACTGGCATTCTTTGGAGCATTCAGAATAGGCGAGTTGGTCAGCCCATCAAAAGCAGTACACGGGGGGTTGCTTGATAGCGAGGTGGGCTGGACGGAGCAAGGGGTGTCGCTGGTGCTGAGGAGGTCTAAGACGGACCAGATGGGCAGAGGTAAGTTGGTCCAGGTTTTTCCGGTCCCAGGTTCCCTGTTGTGCCCGGTAAGGGCTGTAAAAGGGTACTTGGAGGTGCGACCGTCGGGGGTGGGTTCCTTTTTGGTACACGAGGACGGAATCCCACTTTCAAGGTATCAGTTCATTGCGGTGTTCAGGAAGTCCCTTCGGGCTTTGGGACTCAAGGAAAATGAATTTTCCTCGCACTCTTTTAGGATCGGGGCAGCTACGGAGGCGGCCAGATGTGGGATGGATGAGGAGGCGGTTAAGAAGATAGGCCGCTGGGAATCCAGGAGGTTCCGGTTATACGTACGCCCACAGCTACTGGTGGGACTGGAATAATGTGGGGGTACAAGTCATGGGGCGTTGTTTGTTTTGGTTTGGGTTTCTGTTCGGATTGCTGGGAATATATAAGGGTGATGGGAGATTCTCATGGGGAATGTCTTCTTGCAATTACAGGTCAAATGCAGGCGTTGGTCTGGATACTGGGCCATTCGTTTGTTTTCTGGGGGCTAAGAGAGCCGATGTTCATCATGAGGGTCGGCAGCTGGGGTTCCCAAGACCGGAGGCGTATGTCCGCTGGCTGGGAATTCCAGGAATGTTGTGGAGTAAGATGGTTCCGGAGGTGCACCGTTTTGCGTGTTTGGACAGGCCACCTGACGTTCTGGTACTGCACGTAGGTGGCAACGACTTGGGTTTCAGGTCCATGCTAGAAGTGACTCGGGATATGAAGTCTGATTTCCTGAGGCTAAGGATGTCATTCCCGGACATGATTATCGTCTGGTCAGACATGGTGGCACGGGTAGAGTGGAGGGGGGCTAGGTCCGTGGCTGGAATCAACAGGGCCCGGAGGAAAATTAACCGAGACATGGGCAAGTTTGTGGTACAGAATGGTGGGTTGGTGGTCCGACATTTCGAATTGGAGGTGGATACATGCCGGTATCTACGAAGGGATGGGGTCCATCTGAACGATGTGGGGACTGATTTATGGTCTTTGGGTTTGCAGGGTGGGATTCAACGAGCCCTTAAGGTTTGGAGGGGCACCAAAGGGTAAAGGTGTTTTCCCTTCGGTGCGGTGGCGGGTGTTTGGTCTTTGCGGGAGAAGGAAGTACCTCGAATAAGCAAGTGGTCAGGAACCATCGGTGGTATGGGTTCTGAGGATGGTTTCCAGCTAACAGGAGTTTAGCTGGATGAGTCGGATAATGGGGGCACTGCGGTCAGTGGTCGTCTCTGAGTAGCTGATCGGCTTGAGGCCTATGACCATTGGTAAGGTACCGCAGTGTCCCGGGATAATAAGAATTTAATATGATGAGGAATATCGGGTTAATATGATTAAGGCAAATTTGAGGTTCCTGCAAAGACCAACACTAGGGGGCAATATTTCTGTTATGTTTCTGGGTTTATGTGTTTTGATGGTTAAAGTTTTTGATAACTGATGGAACAGTTAAAAAAAATAAAAGAGGCTGCTACGGCCATGTTTTACTCCAAAACAGCAATGTGTGGTCTCTTTGATTAAGATAAGTAAGGTATGGGGTATAATGTGGTGGGCAGTACTGGAATACATCGGTTTTACAATAGTCAAGAAAAGCCCGGAGCAAAAAGACAGAATGCCATAGGCGGAGGGCTGGGCATGACTGAGTGAACAGAGTATGTAATAAGAGAAGATTAACTATTGGCTAATGGAAATATAGAGGGGAGGGGTGAAGGCTAGATAAAAGGAAGACCCCGCCCCTCTGAGTTAACACAGCGCAGGGGAAAGTTTCCCACCCACCCTCCCTTATAAGCAATGTAGGAAGGAGGAATTTTAATGTGGTCACAGTATGGTTTTCTGTTGTCAATTTTTCTTTTCAGGTGGACGGATTGTCGTAGCAGTGGCAGGTGTTTGGTCTTTGCGGGAGAAGGAAGTACCTCGAATAAGCAAGTGGTCAGGAACCATCGTGGTATGGGTTCTGAGGATGGTTTCCAGCTAACAGGAGTTTAGCTGGATGAGTTGGATAATGGGGGCACTGCGGTCATTGGTCGTCTCTGAGTAGCTGATCGGCTTGAGGCCTATGACCATTGGTAAGGTACCGCAGTGTCCCGGGATAATAAGAATTTAATATGATGAGGAATATCGGGTTATTCAGAGACTGCAGACATGGTACAGGAGATGGTCAGAGACTGCAGACATGGTACAGGAGATGGTCAGAGACTGCAGACATGGTACAGGAGATGGTCAGAGACTGCAGACATGGTACAGGAGATGGTCAGAGACTGCAGACATGGTACAGGAGATGGTCAGAGACTGCAGACATGGTACAGGAGATGGTCAGAGACTGCAGACATGGTACAGGAGACGGTCAGAGACTGCAGAGATGGTACAGTAGACGGTCAGAGACTGCAGACATGGTACAGGAGACGGTCAGAGACTGCAGACATGGTACAGGAGACGGTCAGAGACTGCAGACATGGTACAGGAGACGGTCAGAGACTGCAGACATGGTACAGGAGACGGTCAGAGACTGCAGACATGGTACAGGAGACGGTCAGAGACTGCAGACATGGTACAGGAGACGGTCAGAGACTGCAGACATGGTACAGGAGACGGTCAGAGACTGCAGACATGGTACAGGAGACGGTCAGAGACTGCAGACATGGTACAGGAGACGGTCAGAGACTGCAGACATGGTACAGGAGACGGTCAGAGACTGCAGACATGGTACAGGAGACGGTCAGAGACTGCAGACATGGTACAGGAGACGGTCAGAGACTGCAGACATGGTACAGGAGACGGTCAGAGACTGCAGACATGGTACAGGAGACGGTCAGACTGCAGACATAGTACAGGAGACGGTCAGAGACTGCAGACATAGTACAGGAGACGGTCAGAGACTGTGCGGACATGACTCTACTGTGCTTATAGTCACCTTTCTTCATGTGGGGATAAGTAGAGAGTCCTTTGCCCTGCAGAAACTCCTAAAGTGGTTGTATACCCGCACTGAAATTTTATTTATTTTTTTTAAAACAAAAAAACCTGTAAGGCAAAGGCATAATGAGCTAGTATGCAGTGCATACTAGCTCATTATGAAATACTTACCTTAGAACAAGACCTCGGCATCTGATCCTGGTCCACGCCGAGGGAGCTGACATGTTCTCTGTGTTTCTTCTGGGTTCGCGGCTCCGGCGCTGTGAGTGGTCGGAGCCACGATTACGTCACTCCCGCGCATGCGCACGGGAGTCTTTTTTTCAGCAAGGTCCGGCAGTCTGCCACTGATGTCAGCAGCTGCATGCAAAATTAATACCTCCTAAACCGTACAGGTTTAGGAGATATTAAATTTTACCTACAGGTAAGCCTTATTATAGACTTACCTGTAGGTAAAAATAAGAAAAATGGGTATACAACCACTCTAACAAAGTGGAGCTTGCACATTTTTTTTCTACCACAGTGGCAAGTAAATGGTGTGTGTGTGTGTGTTTATGGAGGGGGGGGGGGCAAGCTGTACATCACTCTTTATGCCCACATGGCTAATAGATGAGAAGGCAGTAACTTGAAGTGCCCACCCCATAGTCACACTTCAGGTCTGTCTGCCCCCAGCACACACTATACAGCTCCCATAGACAAAGCTGTACAATACAGAGCAATGCAGCAATAACACAGCTCACCTGTCATCTCCGGTTTCCCCCTCCTCCCGGCATCTTCATGCTCCTCTGAGCACTCACTTCATAAACAGTACAGAGAGGGAGCCAGGCACATGTGGTGGGTGAGGAGGAAGATTTCAGAAGCTCCCTCATTGGATACAGGGCTGCAGAGCCCTGTTGTAAAGTAACTTCTGTTTGGCAGAATGTGTGGTGGGCGGGGCAAAGTGTTGAATCATTCGTACACTATACACAGTGTGTGAAAGGGGAGCCCAGGGGAAGACAGCACTTGTTCGGATATGCGGCCCCGCAGTCCCGGCGTGCCCTACAGCCAGTCCGACCCAGGGACTCTGACCAGGGGACATACTTTCTCACTTCCACACACGGTAGGCAAATTAGGCGGCCCGAGGCCCCTGCAAGCGCGGGGCCTAAGGCAACCGCCTAATTTGCCTAATTAGAGAGCCGCCTCTGTGCTCACAGATACCTGGGGAGCGGCTGCGTGGGCTGTCGGTGCCATTTTCTTCCAGAGACATCCGCAAAGGAGTTCCGGACGGAGCGTTCCAGCGGGCTGAGGAGCCGGAGTGGTGAGAAGGCACTTGCCTACCAAGTAGTTGACTGAGATAGTGAGGAGTGTGTAGTTTATCCAGACTGTGTTTGCTGACACCTGTAGTGCTACAGATAGGAATCCACTACACCTGCGTGTCTGTACAGCCGGATTGACAGAGTTAGCGGTTCTGTTACAACCACACTTTATTCTCACAGTTGTTTCTTCCTTTTCACCTTTATTTGGAATCCAAATAAAGGTGAAAGGGAAGTAACAACTGTGAGAATAAAGCGTGGTTGTAACAGAACCGCTAACTCTGTCAATCCCGCTGTACAGACACGCAGGTGTAGTGGATTCCTATCTGTAGCACTACAGGTGTCAGCAAACACAGTCTGGATAAACGACACACTCCTCACTAACTCAGTCAACTACTTGGTAGGCAAGTGCCTTCTCACCACTCCGGCTCCTCAGCCCGTTGGAACGCGTATTGTGCATTGTCCACTTGCCACGTCACCTGGCCATGTCACCTGCCACGTCACCTGCCACAAGTTGTGGATTGTCCACTTGCCACGTCACCTGCCACTTCACCTGCCACAATTTGTGGATTGTCCACCTGCCACGTCACCTGGCCACGTCACCTGCCACAATTTGTGGATTGTCCACTTGCCACGTCTCCTGGCCACGTCACCTGGCCACGTCACCTGCCACAAGTTGTGGATTGTCCACTTGCCACGTCATCTGCCACGTCACAAGTTGTGGATTGTCCACTTGTTACATCACCTGGCCACGTCACCTGGCCATGTCACCTGCCACGTCACCTGCCACAAGTTGTGGAATGTTCACTTGCCACAAGTTGTGCATTGTCCACTTGCCACGTCACCTGGCCATGTCACCTGCCACGTCACCTGCCACAAGTTGTGGATTGTCCACTTGCCACGTCACCTGCCATGTCACCTGGCCACGTCACCTGCCACAATTTGTGGATTGTCCACCTGCCACGTCACCTGGCCACGTCACCTGGCACAATTTGTGGATTGTCCACTTGCCACGTCTCCTGGCCACGTCACCTGCCACAAGTTGTGGATTGTCCACTTGCCACGTCACCTGCCACATCACCTGGCCACGTCACCTGCTACAATTTGTGGATTGTCCACTTGCCACGTCACCTGGCCACGTCAACTGCCACAAGTTCTGGATTGTCCACTTGCCACATCACCTGCCACGTCACCTGGCCATGTCACCTGCCACAAGTTGTGCATTGTCCACTTGCCACATCACCTGGCCACATCACCTGGCCACGTCACCTGCCACAATTTGTGGCTTGTCCACTTGCCACATCACCTGCCACATCACCTGCCACAATTTGTGGATTGTCCACCTGCCACGTCACCTGCCACGTCACCTGGCCACATCACCTGCCACAAGTTGTGGATTGTCCACTTGCCACGTCACCTGCCACATCACCTGGCCACGTCACCTGCCACAATTTGTGGATTGTCCACCTGCCACGTCACCTGGCCACGTCACCTGCCACAAGTTGTGGATTGTCCACTTGCCACGTCACCTGCCACGTCACCTGGCCACGTCACCTGCCACAATTTGTGGATTGTCCACCTGCCACGTCACCTGCCACGTCACCTGGCCACGTCACCTGGCTACGTCCCCTGGCCACGTTACCTGCCACAAGTTGTGGATTTCCACCTGCCACGTCACCTGGCAACATCATCTGCCACAAGTTGTGGATTGTCCACTTGCCACGTTACCTGTCACAAGTTATGGATTGTCCACTTGCCACGTCACCTGCCACAAGTTGTGGATTGTCTACAGTGCAATGCAAGCAATTACAGTATTTTTTTATATTTTTTTAATGTTTTTTCATCATTTGCCATCATTTTTGAAATTTCTAATGTAAAAAAATAAGTCACCTTTAAAAACGCTTATAAACGAAAACGAGGCAAAACACTGGTACCGCACTTTGCCGCGCTTAGCGGCGCTTTGCGTCTGAAACGTGGAAAACTTTTGCGACTGAACCCATTTTTTTGCTTCTGGAAAAACGAGGTTAAACGCAACTGACTAAAAAAGCCAATAAACGAGACTGTGTGCATGTACACATAGGATAACATTGAATGTGTTCAGGAGCAGTTGAAAAAAGTGTCCAACTGCCTCTGAACACGCGTTTAACAGCGTCTCGTGTGCATGGGGCCTTATCCCCAGCTTTATATGATCATACGTTTTTTCTCTACTAGAGAGAGAGAAGACAGAACTTACACAAACATTGTTTTATCTTAGGAATGTTCCCTCTATCGCATTCTGTTTTTGTATTATATTAACACTGTGTACCGGGGTGGCCCGGGATGCCCCGGATCTGTCAGTTTGGATCCTCCTGAGGGCTGCCACAACAGAATTTTACTAAATGTTTGTATGTTTTATATATTATACACTTGATACTAATTGTATGTACCTTTATTTTCTCAATAAAAAATAGTTTGTATGAAAAAAAAAAAAAAAAAACATATATAATGTTTCGGGGTTCTGAGTAATTTTCTAGCAAAAGAATGATGATTTGTACATGTAGGAGAGAAGTGCTAGAATAGGTCCGGTATGGAAGTGGTATAAAAAGCCCTGTATTGAAGTGGTTAAGTGGTTAAGTACAACTGACTAAGAGTATTACTGTTTACGCTAAAAAGATCCATCAGACATGGAACCCAAAGTGTCAGAGGTAAGAGACAATCTGCAGAGGCGGGAGGCCCCATGGGGTATAGAGTTAATCAGCAGCCCCCACGGGGGTACCGCTACACATATACACAGAGCACACACACACACTATACACAGAGCACACATTGTATATTATACACAGAGCACACATTGCATATTATACACAAAGCACACATTGCATATTATACACAGAGCACACATTGCATATTATACACAGAGCACACATACTATTGTAGCGGGGTCTCCTTTTAGGCCCCGGGACTATGTTACCCATAACCCCGTTTGGCACCCAGGGTGCATTTTTGCCACGCAGAGACTCATGGGTGGGACTATATAAGAGGAGGGCGAGGCTGAGCTCTGCCTCTTTGGACACTGCGCTGCTATCAACAGGTCTTACCGTGCGGATCTGCTGCAGTGCAGGGCCTGAAGCCAGGGCCTTGCACAACTTCCAGAGAGCCTTCCACCCCACTGCGAGCCTGGGTGGCATCCGACTTCTCCAAGTTGCAGACATCAGTTGGACCGGGGACCCGGCCGTTGCAGACGCTGTGTGCGGAGACACAGTTGGTGGAAGTCCCGGACTGGGATCGCGTCCGGAGTGGTGAGCGAGCACCTGCTCAATCCAAAAAATACTTTACTCTGATTAGGCCTAGAGACTGCCTTGGCCCACCAAGTTGTATCTGTTGTTCCACCGGAGACTAGTAGCAGAACTGGGTCGTGTAGTCTCCGGTGAAGTGTTCTTCTATTACCTATCATGTGGATTACAAATAGTGTTTCTTTCTATATGTGCACCACCGTTCAAGCTGCATGTGAAGAAATTGTTCCCCAAGAGACCAAGTTATATCTGAGTCAGGCCTGACCAGGAGTTAGAACTTTTTGTTGCTGCGCCATAAAGGCGCATAGATAGGAATAGCTGCACTTGGCGTGTAATCGCCAGCATCCTCAGTGTGTACTATATTTACCGTTGCAGGGCTCTGCAGACAATATATGTGTTATGTGTTAACCTATGCCTTTTACACAGAAGTAAACTAGTTATACTTTAACACTTCGCCCTCGGTGTGTTATCATTGTGCATATATTGATAGATTGTGATAAGATAAAAACCCTTAGACTAACTGTGCCAGAGTGGGTCGAGTAGATTGCCGGGGGTTGGCGGTGCTGTATTCAGGGCCCGAAACAAATCCAGCGGCTCTCTTAACTGGGGGTAGCGCTACACGTGGGGGCTCTTGAGTCCGGGATCCTGATACAGCAAGCAACACGCCAAAAGTACCGGCATGGACCCGCTGGAAGTGGAACAGTGGTGCACGGTGGCGGGCATCGATTCAGCCGCGGCAGTAGTTATTGAACTCCCGGGGATCTGGCAAGAAGTAGCGGTAGAGCAGCTAGTAATGTCGCTGTCCCCACACCAGAAAGCATGGGTGATGGATGTCAGGTGGAATTCTTCGCTGACCCACGCACTAGTAGAATGGAAGAATGAAATCCCAGAGCATTTCAAAAGTCCAAGCATAAAAGCAGTGGATGATCAGACCTATAGCTTAATACATGCGCTGCCAGTCAAGGGAGGATGGTTTCAGACACCAAAACCATCACCTCCACAGACAGTCCACAAAAGCAGGAAAGCAGAAGGCGAAAGAGAGTCCCGGATCACCACCGGCCACCCTCAGCGCAGAACTATGTGCGGTCCTGGGGGAGATTGTAGCCCAGTGTAAGAAGGATCCTACAGACTACCCGATGTCGGGATACAGAAAACTCAGGATGTTTTCTGGAAGGAAACCTGTACCTTCGGGAGAAGAGGGATTTGAGGAGTGGCTAGACGGCGCCACCCAGGCTTTAGAAGAATGGGAGGTCCCAGAACACCGAAAGAAACAGAGAATCACTGAGAGTCTGAAGGGGCCTGCCTTGGAGGCCATACGCAACCTCAAGCTGAGCAAGAAAGACTGTGATGCACAGGATTATCTGGACATTCTGCAGAATGTGTTCGGTGGAACAGAAAAAGTCACTGAGCTCACTTACCAGCTGGAGCACTGCTATCAGAAGACAGGAGAGAAACTGTCAGAGTTCATGAGGCGTCTGGATAAGATCCTACATAAAATTATACCGAAGAAGGGGATCGACCCAAGGAAGGTGGATGAGGCCCGTGTTCAGCAGGTGTTGAGGGGAGCACAGCCCCTGGACCCCATCGCATTGGCGTTACGCACTCGACAGGACGGGAAGAGCCTGGAGTACCCCGACTTAATCCAAGTGGTCAGAGAAGAAGAGGCTATGTTGGAAGACAAAAGGAGGAACCAATCAGTCGAGCCAACCAATCCTCCGACAGTGATAATCAGGACGGCCATGACCCTCGAGAGAGACTCAGAGGTGGATACCTTGAAGTCACAGATGTCCCAAGTATTGGGAATGCTGACCTCTATGATGGCCAAGGATCAAGGGGTACCAGAGAGGGAAAGCCCAAAGAAGGAACTGTTTCCAAACATCTCAGCGCCCGCATCCCTGCAAGATTGGGGGGGATGTGATTTGTTTCAACTGTGGAGGAGCTGGCCATTTCGCCAAAGTGTGTTCCAGCCCAAAGAAAAAAAAGATGAATAACCGCAAGCCGGCGGAAAACTTCAGAGGGCCCCGGTGAAGGAGTCAACCGGGTGCCCATCATCTCCAGTGAGCTCCAAACTGAATGAGAAGCACAGGAAAAAAGTGGACAAAACCCCTCAGAAGAAGCACAGGGTTCCTCAGTGGGAACGTACACCAAAGAAAGAGAATAATGTCCCTCAGCGGGTAGTTACACCCATTAAAAGGAGGGAGATCAATGCATACCAGGCCCAAGAGAGACTTAAGTCCAAAGAGAAATGGAAGAAAGAGAGTCTAAAAGGGAAACGCAAAGATCCAAAGAAAGAGACCCCTTCGAAGCGGTATCCAGAGAAGCTGGTAGGCCCCTCCCCGATAGTACCTGTCCAAGTGGATGGAGTCTACACCAGAGCCATATTGGATACTGGGGCACAAGTGACCCTGTTGTACCGAGACTTTTATGACAAGCATCTAAGTCACCTACCCATCCAGAAGATTGAAGAGCTGGAAATATGGGGGATTGGGACTGAGAGTTTCCCTTATGATGGCTATCTGCCTATAAAACTGACTTTTGACCCGTCCATAGCCGGGAAGGCCGAAGTGTTCGATACCTTGGCTGTGGTATGCCCCCGGCCGCCTGGAGCTAACAAGAGTTCCCTAATAATAGGGACCAACACGGATCTGGTCCGAAGACTCTTGGCCCCTCTGACAAGAAGAAAAGACCCCACAGTCACCGAGATCCACTCAATGCTGAAGACAGCTTATCAGCGACTGATCTTGGAACAGAAGGCCCCAGAAGAGGGGGTAGGGAAGGTCTGGAGGCTGGGAAGAAGAGGAATAGTGCTGCAGCCCGGTGAAGTAGCCTGTTTAAAAGCCACTGTGAAACTCACTTGAGAGCAGCCTGGGCCCTTTGTCATGTTGGAACCCGACCCAGAGGGAGAACACTCGGGCTTAGAAGTAGTCCCAGAAGTGGTCCCGTTGAGGGCCCTGAAGAAGGCACACTGTAAAGTACCTGTGAGTGTCAGGAATACTACGGATGGCCCCATGGAGATCCCAGCCAGGATGTTGCTGGGCCAGGTGTGCCCTGCTACCCCAGTTGCTTTGTTGGACATGGAGAAGGCAGAGGGAGAAAGGACTGTGTGGGAGAAACTTTCCATGGAGAACCCAAACCTGCCCAGGGCTTGGAAAGAGAGAGCCAAGGCCCAGTTGACCAGGTGGAAAAAGATCTTCTCCCAAGATGAGTTCGATGTGGGGTGTGCAAAGAGTGCCACCCATCGAATCCGCCTTCAGGAAGACAAGCCCTTCAGGGAGAGGGTTAGGCGAGTTCCGCTAGCAGACCTCGAAGACTTGAGGGAACAGCTCGCCGAGCTCAAGCGAACTGGTGTGATTCGAGAATCTAGAAGCCCCTATGCCTCCCCGATAGTGGTGGTCAGGAAGAAGAATGGGTCGTTGAGGCTGTGCATAGACTACAGGACCCTCAACAGGAGGACCATACCCAACCAGTACACCACTCCGAGGATAGAGGATGCCCTACAGAGCTTGTCTGGAGCCAAGTGGTTCAGCGTCATGGACCTCAAGAGCGGGTACTATCAGATCCCTATGCATCCAGAAGACAAGGAGAAGACAGCTTTCATAACCCCAGTGGGGTTCTTTGAATTCAACCGGATGCCCCAAGGTCTGTCTGGAGCCCTGGCCACCTTCCAACGTCTCATGGAAAAGACTGTAGTCCTTGTATACTTGGATGACATCATTGTCTTCGGGAGAACCTTGGAAGAACATGAAGAGAGGCTGGAGAAAGTTTTGAGAAGACTCAGTGAGGAGGGACTCAAGCTCTCACCTGAAAAGTGCCAGATCTATCAGTCATCAGTTAACTATCTGGGACACATAGTGTCCGAGGATGGGGTAGCCACAGACCCCAAAAAGTTGGAGGCAGTCACCTCCTGGTCAAGGCCCACCACTGTGACAGAACTCAGATCCTTTTTGGGATTCTGTTCTTATTATAGGAGGTTCGTGGAAGAGTTTGCTCGGATAGCAGGGCCTCTGAATGAACTGCTCAAGACGGAGGGGGAAAGAGGATGACTCGGGCCCCAGGAAGCCAGGGGAGTCAGTCAAGGACCAGTGGAACGAGAAGTGTGAAGAGGCCTTCCAGATGTTGAAGAACAGTCTAACCAGTGCCCCTGTCCTGGCCTACGCAGACCCAAAGAAGCCTTATGAACTCCACGTAGATGCCAGTCATGATGGTCTGGGAGGAGTGCTTTATCAGGAGCACGAAGGGCAACTGAGACCTGTTGCATATGTGAGCAGAAGTCTGACTCCCTCTGAAAAGAACTACCCTACTCATAAGTTGGAGTTCCTGGCCCTCAAGTGGGCGGTAGTTGACAAACTCAGAGACTATCTGTATGGGGCAGAGTTCACCGTGAAAACCGACAACAACCCTCTTACCTATCTTTTCACCACAGCAAAGCTGGATGCCACAGGACATAGGTGGCTGGAGGCACTGTCTGCCTTCAATTTCAGCCTAAAATACAGGCCTGGGGCTGGAAATCGAGATGCAGACGCTTTGTCTAGAAGATCTCATGTCCCCATCAGCAGTACAGAAGACTGAACCCAAGTGGCACCCGACGGGGTGCGGGCCCTCTGTCAGGGGGCTGAACTCCAGGCCGGTGGTGGCTCAAGAGCAGAAGAAATAGGGGTCACTGTAGTAGGGGTCCCCAAACAGTACTGTGGGGTAACCCAGTTGGAGGAAGATAACTTGCCAAAACTGTCAAAGAGGGAGTTGAGATGTGACCAATTAGAAGACCCGATGGGGAGATTGGTCTTGGAAGCCTTGGAGAGGCAGGGCCCAGATAGACTCTTGCGTCACTATTCAAAGGAAGCTCGCCTGTTGAGGAAGGAGTGGGACAGGTTGCAGGTGCATCAGGGAGTGGTCTACCGAAGGGGCCTCTCTGATGACCTGGAAGACAAATGGCAATTGTTTCTGCCCGAGAAACACTGAGAGACGGTCTTGGTTGCTCTGCACGACAACCATGGCCACCTGGGGCCGGAAAGGACCTTCCAACTCGTTAGGAACCGTTTCTATTGGCCCTGCATGAGGGCCGAAGTTGAAGAATACTGCCACTCATGTGCACGCTGCATCCAAAGAAAGACTTTACCCCATCAAGCTGCCCCAATGGGCCATCTGCAAAGTCAAGGCCCACTAGATTTGGTATGCATTGATTTTCTCTGCCTCGAACCTGACTTGAGTGGGCTAGGAAATGTTCTGGTAGCAACCGACCATTTCACCCGGTATGCCCAGGCCTTCCCAACCAAAAGACCAGAAGGCTTCCACTGTAGCCAAAGTACTTATGGAGAAATACTTCGTACACTACGGGCTACCACAACGGCTTCACTCAGATCAGGGAAGGGACTTTGAAAGTCGGCTGATCCGGAAGCTCCTGGATTCCTTGGGGGATCAAGAAGACACGAACTACCCCCTACCATCCACAAGGTGATTCTCAGCCGGAGAGGTTCAACCGAACCCTGCTAAACATGCTGGGGACCTTACGCAGTGAAAAGAAGCAGCATTGGAGCAACCACATAGCAGCAGTTGTGCATGCATACAACAGCACCACAAGTGATGCTACAGGGTACGCACCCTATCGACTTATGTTCGGAAGAGAAGCAAGAATACTGGTAGATTTGGCCTTTGGCACCTCCATAGACCATTGTTCTGCCACTTCTCACAAAGGATATGTAGATAGACTCAGACACTATTTAAAATTGGCCTATGAGCAGGCCCAAGCAGCCTCAGAACAAAGGGGGGCTCGCAACAAGAAAAACTTTGATCTGAAAGTTCGGATTCAAGATTTATAACCTGGAGACAGAGTGTTGCTACGGAACTTGGGGGTCCCTGGAAAACACAAGCTTGCAGACAGATGGAGACCTGAACCCAAATGTTATTTGCAAAAAACTACCGGGCCTACCTGTTTACAGACTAAAGCCAGAAGGGAAGGTGGGGCCCTTAAAGACTTGGCATCGGAACCACCTACTCCCACTAGCTGAAGCAGTTCGGATTCCCCCTGCGATGGGTTCTCCTAAGCCAACTTCCATCCTGGATACTCCCAGGCCGAACACTCGGTCCCAGACCCCTCAGATTGGGGATACAGAGACCTCGGAGCTAAGTGAAGATGAGGGAGAAGAACTTTATTGGCTTTGGCCTTCCCAGGCCCCAGAAACTTCTGCTATTGATCTTCTACCTGATGAAGACACCATAGACAGTGCACTGAATGCAGAAGCTACTGAGTTCATCCCGTCCAGTCCTTTGTCAGATTCTTGGGAAGATGCCTGTGACTTACCCTTAGAGGAGGATCCAAGAGATTCCATGTATCTCCCTGCTCCTAAGTCAAGTGTCCCAGAACCAGTGGAAACTCCCAAGTCGGTTTCAGAAGAGGAACCTGTATTGTCTGAACCAGAAATCCAGAGAGAGCGAAGGATGAGAAGGACCATAAGGCCCCCCCGAAAATTGACTTACCCACAGATGGGGAAGAGCTCGGAAGACACTGTGGTCACTGCCAGGAGGAGTGTGGAAGACCCTGATCCCTCCACTGTTCATTTGGTGGGGGGCAACCCCAACTCACCCGCTGGCACAGCTAGGCAGGCCACTAATGGTAGTGTGACCTGTGGGCAAGGAAGTCCACCCCCTCGTTTTTGGTGGGAACTTCCTTTGCCGACGTCATATGCATCTTTGTCTCATGTTGTGCGTAGTATGTGCTAACAGTTATCTTTGGGGACCAAAGAGTTTAAGTGGGGGGAGTGTGTAGCGGGGTCTCCTTTAAGGCCCTGGGACTATGTTACCCATAACCCCGTTTGGCACCCAGGGTGCATTTTTGCCACGCAGAGACTCATGGGTGGGACTATATAAGAGGAGGGCGAGGCTGAGCTCGGCCTCTTTGGACACTGCGCCGCTATCAACAGGTCTTCCTGTGCGGATCTGCTGCAGTGCAGGGCCTGAAGCCAGGGCCTTGCACAACTTCCAGAGAGCCTTCCACCCCACTGCGAGCCTGGGTGGCATCCGACTTCTCCAAGTTGCAGACATCAGTTGGACCGGGGAACCGGCCGTTGCAGACGCTGTGTGCGGAGACACAGTCGGTGGAAGTCCCGGACTGGGATTGCGTCCGGAGTGGTGAGTGAGCACCTGCTCAATCCAAAAAAATACTTTACTCTGATTAGGCCTAGAGACTGCCTTGGCCCACCAAGTTTTATCTGTTGTTCCACCGGAGACTAGTAGCAGAACTGGGTCGTGTAGTCTCCGGTGAAGTGTTCTTCTATTACCTATTGTGTGGATTACAAAGACTGTTTCTTTCTATATGTGCACCACCGTTCAAGCTGCATGCAAAGAAATTGTTCCCCAAGAGACCAAGTTATATCTGAGTCAGGCCTGACCAGGAGTTAGAACTTTTTGTTGCTGCGCCATAAGGGTGCATAGATAGGAATAGCTGCACTTGGCGTGTAATCGCCAGCATCCTCAGTGTGTACTATATTTACCGTTGCAGGGCTCTGCAGACAATATATGTGTTATGTGTTAACCTATGCCTTTTACACAGAAGTAAACTAGTTATACTTTAACACTTCGCCCTCAGTGTGTTATCATTGTGCATATATTGATAGATTGTGATAAGATAAAAACCCTTAGACTAACTGTGCCAGAGTGGGTCGAGTAGATTGCCGGGGGTTGGCGGTGCTGTATTCAGGGCCCGAAACAAATCCAGCGGCTCTCTTAACTGGGGGTAGCGCTACACGATACACAGAGCGCACATTGTATATTATACACAGAGCACACTATACACAGAGCGCACACTATACAGAGCACACACTGTATATTATACACAGAGCACACACTATACACAGAGCGCACACTATACACAGAGCACGCACTATACACAGAGAACACTATACAATGGGGTTATTGTTAAGGGTGGAGAGACAGGAAGGGGGGTTATTGTTTAGGGTGGAGAGGCAGTGAGGGGGGGTTATTGTTTAGGGTGGAGGCAGGGAGGGGGGTTATTGTTTAGGGTGGAGACTGAGGCAGGGAGGGGGGCCGTTTTAGGGTGGAGAGGCAGGGAGGGGGGCGTTTTATTGTGGAGAGGCGGGGAGGGGGGGCCGTTTTAGGGTGCAGAGGCCATTTTAGGGTGGAGAGGCAGGGAGGGTGGAGAGGCAGGGGGGGGGTCGTTTTAGGGTGGAGAGGCCGTTTTAGGCTGGAGAGGCAGGGAGGGGGGCCGTTTTAGGATGGAGGAAGAGGGGGCAGCTGCCAGTCACTGCCCTGCACCACAACACTCAGCAGCCCCACCCTCCCCCCTCCATGAAGTTCTGTAGCAGCTGAGAAAAGTGAACAGAGGTGGGGGAGGGGGAGCCAGGCTCATGGCAGGACACACACAGAGCACACATTGTATATTATACACAGAGCGCACATTGTATATTATGCACAGAGCGCACTATACACAGAGCGCGCACTATACACAAAGCGCGCACTATACACAGAGCGTGCACTAAACACAGAGCGCGCACTATACACAGAGCGTGCACTATACACAGAACACTATACACAAAGAAGACTATACAATGGGGTTATTGTTTAGGGTGGAGAGGCAGGGAGGGGGGTTATTGTTTAGGGTGGAGAGGCAGGAAGGGGGGTTATTGTTTAGGGTGGAGAGGCAGGAAGGGGGGTTATTGTTTAGGGTGGAGAGGCAGGAAGGGGGAGTTATTGTTTAGGGTGGAGGCAGGGAGGGGGGTTATTGTTTTGGATGGAGGCAGGGAGGGGGGTTATTGTTTAGGGTGAAGAGGCAGGGAGGGGGGTTATTGTTTAGGGTGGAGACTGAGGCAGGGAGGGGGGCCGTTTTAGGGTGGAGAGGCAGGGAGGGGGGCGTTTTATTGTGGAGAGGCAGGGAGGGGGGCAGTTTTAGGGTGGAGAGGCAGGGAGGGTGGAGAGGCAGAGGGGGTCGTTTTAGGGTGGAGCGGCAGGGTGGAGAGGCCGTTTTAGAGTGGAGAGGCAGGGAGGGGGGGCCGTTTTAGGATGGAGGAAGAGGGGGGCAGCTGCCAGTCACTGCCCTGCACCACAACACTCAGCAGCCCCACCCTCCCCCTCCATGAAGTTCTGCAGCAGCTGAGAAAAATGAACAGAGGTGGGGAAGGGGGAGCCAGGCTCATGGCAGGACACACACACTACACTCCAGGTGGAGCAGTGACTCTGTAGCCACCCAGCAGAGGAGTGTGAGGACTGGGGGATGGGAAGCATGTTGCCGGGGGGGGGAGAGACAGTGAGAGAGCTCACCTCCGATCCCCGCACTCAGTCACTCACCTTCTGCTCTGGTTCCCCTGCACTCGGGCTCAGCTCTGCACCCTCCCGCCACAGCTGCTCACCTCCGATACCGCACTCAGTCACTCACCTTCTGCTCTGGTTCCCCTGCGCTCAGGCTCAGCGCTGCACCCACCCGCCGCAGCTGTATCGGCTTCCCGCCTCACATTGCAGTAATAAAGTATTCTTGTCTCAGTGTCCACTCCACTCCGACTCCAGGGAAGTGGCGCCGTAGTGCTGAAAAAGCACTGCCCAGTCACCCTCTGGTCCGACCAATGAAAACAAAGGAACAGGAGCCAGGGACAAATCACTGGAGAGTGGGAGTGTGTGCGGGCGCACAGCTTGCGCCCTGCACACGCCCTAAACACAGGCAAATCAGCTGATTGCAAGCTGGGAAGCTTCCCATAGACTGCCGTGTGTCTGGCGCCCGGTCACTCTTAAAGTGACCATTTTTTTATTTATTTATTTTTTATTTATTTTTTGTCAAAAGCTTGGGGGGGCGGCGCCCGGGAGCCCCCTATGGACGGGCCGCCACTGATCTAGAGCAACTGCACTTACAGTACACTTAAAGGGCATTTGTTGGTGCACTTGCCTTTTGTAAATCAACCCCATAGTTACACGGCTCTGTAAATATTTGCTTTGCTGTGTAGAAGGAAGCAGGGCCGGTGCTACCACTAGGCAAACTAGGCAACCACCTAGGGCACCCTGCTACCTAGGGAGCCCAGGCCCCTGGTGTTCCTACTCTCTTCTCTCTGCAGCAAGCAACTAAGTCTCAGCATCAGCAGGCAGCGGCCACTCCGTTCGCACATAATGTCAGTGTCAATGTGGCGGAGGACTGTGTCTGTGTCCCTACTCCCGAATGAATGGAAGCAAGCAAATATACATTGATGGGCGCTGGTAGGCTGCATTTATGGGTGCTGGTGAGGCTAACTTTGATGGGCGCTGGTGAGGCTACATTTGATGGGCGCTGGTGAGGCTACATTTGATATGCCCTGGTGAGGCTGCATTTGATGGGCGCTGGTGAGTAGGGATGAGCTCGGTGTTCGAGTCGAACGTACGTTCGACTCGAACATCGGCTGTTCGATCGTTCGGCGAACAACGAACGATTTGGGCCGTTCGCGCCAAATTCGAGTGACGCGAACGGCCCACAATGCACCACGCCATCGCAGTGTCATCCAGGCGCTGTGATTGGCCAAGCATGCACTGTGACCCCGCATGCTTGGCCAATCACAGCGCCGGCAGAGAGGAGAGCAATGATTGGCCACAGGCAGGATGCCTGTGGCCAATTATTGATGAGGGGGTTTAGTACACGCCCCACACTATAAAAGGCCGCCAGCGCGGCGGCCTTGTGTAGTGTGTTCCGGAGCAGGGAAAGAGAAGCATAGGCAGGGACAGTGTCATTTTTTTTCTTTACTAATCCTGGATTCCTTGTGTTTAGGGACAGAGAAGGATAGTTAGGGAGAGTGTCAGTGTGTTATTCTGTGCTAAACCTTGTTTGTAGGGACAGAGAAGGACAGTGAGGGAAAGTGTCAGTGTACTATTCTGTGCTAAACCAATCTTGCTGAAGCATATTGCAAATCCTTGTGTTTAGGGACACAGAAGGACACTCAGTGAGGGAAAGTGTCAGTGTACTATTCTGTACTAAACCAATCTTGCTGAAGCATATTGCAAATCCTTGTGTTTAGGGACAGAGAAGGACACTCAGTGAGGGAAAGTGTCAGTGTACTATTCTGTGCTAAACCAATCTTGCTGAAGCATATTGCAAATCCTTGTGTTTAGGGACACAGAAGGACACTCAGTGAGGGAAAGTGTCAGTGTACTATTCTGTGCTAAACCAATCTTGCTGAAGCATATTGCAAATCCTTGTGTTTAGGGACAGAGAAGGACACTCAGTGAGGGAAAGTGTCAGTGTACTATTCTGTGCTAAACCAATCTTGCTGAAGCATATTACAAATCCTTGTGTTTAGGGACAGAGAAGGACACTCAGTGAGGGAAAGTGTCAGTGTACTATTCTGTGCTAAACCAATCTTGCTGAAGCATATTGCAAATCCTTGTGTTTAGGGACAGAGAAGGACACTCAGTGAGGGAAAGTGTCAGTGTACTATTCTGTGCTAAACCAATCTTGCTGAAGCATATTGCAAATCCTTGTGTTTAGGGACACAGAAGGATAGGCAGGGGACAGTGTCAGTGTCATTGTTGCTAAGCCTCCTGCACAGTATACACCTGAAGCTAGCCCTTATTGCTGTTTTTCCCATCTCCCTACAGGCCATCCATTAGAATGTCTGGAAGGCAAACAAGGAGAGGCAGACAGTCAGGAGCCAATAAAAGAGGGCAAGCAGGCTCTGTGTCTGGGGGCAACAGTGCTGGTCGTGGACGCGGTGCATTGTCATCAGCACATGGCCATGGGACACGCTTGTCCTTCTTTTCGGCAGCTGGACATGTTGAGCCACATCATGCCGAAGACTTGGTAGAGTGGATGACCAAGCCCTCCTCATCCTCCTCATCCTCTCTCACCCAGGCTCAGGGTACTGGCAAAGCAGCTGCCAAAGCGTCCTCTTCCCTGGTATCAATGTCATCATCAGTCACTCCTTCCCTAGACCCACCATGTCCTCCTCCTGAGGAGTCCCCCGAACTGTTTGAGCACAGTGTTGGGTACATGCTCCAGGAGGATGCCCAGCGTTTTGAAGGATCTGATGATGATACCCAGCTAGAGGAAGGCAGTAGCGTGAGAGCAGAGAGAGGGGATGCTCAAGAAGGACACCAATCTGGCAGTCATGTTCCAGCAGCTGCAGCATACTGCCAGATTGGCTCCAGTGATGAGGAGGGAGGGGATGATGAGGTCACTGACTCCACGTGGGTGCCTAATAGGAGAGAGGAGGAGGAGGAGGAGGATGAGGAGGAGGCACATCTCCAACGAGGCAGGATGCCCTTGGGTAGCCAGCGTAAGGGCAGCACACCGACGGAATCACACCGCAGAGCTCCGCCTGTGCAGGGCGCTGCCTCTGCCCGTCATTCAAAAAGTTCTTTGGTGTGGGCCTTTTTTGAGGCGAGTGCATCAGATCGCACAGCTGCTGTTTGCAACATATGTCTCAAGCGTATATCGCGTGGCCAAAACATCAGCCGCTTGGGCACCACATGCTTGACCAGACATATGTTGACCTGCCATGCAGCTCGTTGGCAAGCCTACCTTAAAGACCCACACCAAAGAACAAAGCGGACCTCTCCTTGCACCGCATCAGCTGGGATCTCCAACCCCACTATACCTTCAGTCCTCTCTGAAACCTGCACTGAGAGGAATGAAGGTGTAGAATTAGGTGTGTCACAGCCAAGTACTTGCGGGCACTCTGCTAGCAGTACACCGACGTCCAATTCTAGCAGGCAAGGTGCAGTAGTGTTGGAGGTTGTTCCACCGCCACGCCTCCAAAATGCTACTACTGGTTGTGACACACCTCTCTCCTCCACCCCCTCCTCTTCTTCTTCCTCCATGGCCTCTTCCTGTGCTTTGTCCTCGGAACCAGCGGTGCTCCGTAGGCGTTCAAGGGGCTACACAAGTACGCAGGCAAAAAGATGCCATGCCGTGCTTGCGCTGGTGTGTTTGGGGGACAGGAGCCACACTGGGGCAGAGGTCCTGTCTGCTCTGCAGGGGCAGGCCGAGAGGTGGTTGACGCCACGCCAGCTTAAGCCAGGAATGGTGGTTTGCGACAATGGCACCAACCTCCTCTCCGCTCTCCGACAGGGACAACTGACCCATGTGCCCTGTGTGGCTCACGTCCTTAACCTGGTGGTGCAGCGGTTCTTGGGCAGGTACCCGGGCTTACAGGATGTCCTGAGGCAGGCCAGGAAAGTCTGTGTGCATTTCCGCAGATCTTATAATGCCAGTGCTCGCCTGGCTGAGCTGCAAAAGGAGTTGAACCTGCCCAAGAACCGCCTTATATGTGACATGCCCACCAGGTGGAACTCAACGTTGGCCATGCTGCAGCGGCTGCACACGCAGCAGAGGGCCATCAATGAGTACCTGTGCGACTACGGCACCAGGACAGGGTCAGGGGAACTTGGTTTTTTTTCACCACGCCAGTGGGTCATGATCAGGGATGCATGCACTGTCCTGGCATCATTTGAGGAGGCCACGAGGATGGTGAGCAGTGACAGTGCATGCATCAGTGACACTGTACCTCTTGTCCACCTGTTGGAGCACACGCTGCGTGGAATAATGGACAGGGCACTTGAGGCAGAACAGAGGCAGGAAGAGGAGGACTTCCTTGCCTCTCAAGGCCCCCTTTACCCAGACAGTGTTCCTTCTGTCCCACCCATCGCACAGGAAGAGGAGGAGGAGGAGGAGGAGGACTGTGTCAGCATGGAGGTGGAGCCTGGCACTCAGCATCATCAGCAGCAGTCTTTTAGGGATGATTTACAGTCCCAAGAAACCAGTGGACTTGTACGTGGCTGGGAGGAGGTGGCTGCGGATCATGTCGTCCTCAGTGACCCAGAGGACTCCGGACTGAATGCCTCAGCTAACCTACGCTGCATGGCCTCCCTGATCCTGCAAAGTCTGCGGAAGGATCCTCGTATTCTTCGGATCAAGGAGAGGGACCATTACTGGCTGGCCACTCTCCTTGATCCACGGTACAAGGGTAAGGTTGCGGACCTTATGTTACCGTCGCAGAGGGAGCAGAGGATGAGACAACTCCGGGAGGCCTTGCAGAAAGGTCTGTGCAACGCGTTCCCAGAGACTGGGAGGTTACAAACTCCTGGTCCTGGACAACGAGTTGCTGAGGCTTCGGTCAGTCAAAGAAGGAGCGGTGGGGAAGGTGGCCGTCTGACCGATGCGTTCAGACAATTCTTTTGTCCGCAGCCCCAAAGTATGATCGGTTCCAGCAACCATCGCCAGCGTCTGATATACATGGTGCAGGAATACCTAGGGGCAAGGTCAGACTTGGACACCTTCCCCACCGAAAATCCTCTGGCTTACTGGGTCTTGAGGATGGATCACTGGCCAGAGCTAGCACAGTATGCAATTGAGCTACTGGCCTGTCCTGCATCCAGCGTTCTTTCAGAACGCACATTCAGTGCTGCTGGAGGATTTGTCATGGATCACAGGGTGCGCCTGTCCACCGACTCGGTTGATCGACTGACTTTCATCAAGATGAACCAGTCTTGGATCACCACCAGCTACCACACACCTGATGCTGATATAACAGACTAATTTATTTTAAAATGTCACATCCCTTCAAGACTGATGCTGATGCTGAGTGCCTGTGCTGTTATGTTGACTGGCTATCCTCCTCCTCCTCCTCAATGATCCGATTGATGATGATAGCTTGGAAGAACATTTTTGTTTCTGGGTGCCGCCACCAGTGCCTAAGGCCCAATTTTTCAGCCCCTGTTTAACAGGGGCGTGTAATTACAATTTTTGATGCAATACTTTGCAACAGGGCTCATTGCTGTGCTCCAAGTACAGTATCTGTGAGGGGTTGCAGTGTTGTGCCACCAGTGCCTAAGGCCCAATTTTTCAGCCCCTGTTTAACAGGGGCGTGTAATTACAATTTTTGATGCAATACTTTGCAACAGGGCTCATTGCTGTGCTTCAAGTACAGTATCTGTGAGGGGTTGCAGTGTTGTGCCACCAGTGCCTAAGGCCCAATTTTTCAGCCCCTGTTCAACAGGGGCATGCAATTATAATTATTGATCTAATAATTCACAGCAGGGCCCATTGCTGCGCCCACCAAGAGTAACTGTGAGGCCTTACAGTGTTGTGGCACCAGCACCACCATCAAAGGCCCAATTTTTCCTACCACTGTTCAACAATTATATGTAATTACAATTCCTGATATAATAGTTGACAGCAGGGCGTTCCAGCACCCACCAAGAGTAACTGTGTGTGCTTACAGTGTTGTGCCAACACCAACACCTAAGGGGCCAATTTCTGCAGAGTATATACGGCAGGTCCCTACTTTCAAACTTTCAAACGACTCCTACTTGCAAACGGAAGAAGACAACAGGAAGTGAGAGGAAATCTACCCCTAGGAAGGAAAATTCTCTCCTGTAAGAATTAATATGGGAGAAAGGTGTCTCCTCTCTACTGATGCTTTATCACCAATCCTTGTTTCAATAAAAACACCACATTTCAAAAACAGTTGTCATTGGGACGGAAAGTGAGGTGAAATGTTCTGAACTGGGGCACAGACAGCAAAACAAATGTTACAGGGGTGATAACCCTTCCCTATGTTTTCCAAAAAGCTTAAAAATATATTTTTTGGCTGGAGCTACACTTAAACAATGTACCAGTTCAAAATTACAAACAGATTCTACATAAGAACAAACCTACAGTCCCTGTCTTGTATGCACCGCCTGTATACGGCTGTTCAGAGTATATAGGGCCTTTTTTATTTTGTGTGCGGGGTTCCCCTTAATATCCATACAAGACCCAAAGGGGCTGGTAATGGGCTGGGGTAGGGGGGGGGCTGTGATGGGGTAGCTATGCCATTTTTCTTAAAGATTTTCATCCATATTACCGGGACCAGACATTACATAAAAGCCGCAAGCAGTTTTAAATGGCTTTTTTTTTCCTTTAGAAATGTCATTTTGTGCAGGGACAGTTCTAAACACGGGAAACACGTGGCACTTCACAGGCATACTTTAGACACCCCCCAGGTACGATATTTAAAGGAATATTTGATTATTTTTTTTTCACTTTATGCATCATTAAAATGACTGCTCCCGAAAAACGGCCGTTTTTAAAACTTCTTTTTGCATTGATACATGTCCCCTGGTGCAGAACTCGGGTTCCCAAACCCTTTTTAGGACAGTAACATGCATAATAGTCGTTATAATTAGCACTTTAGAATTCGAACGTTCGCATCCATTGTATTTAATAGGGTTCTAATGTTCGTGCGAACTTTCGGTCCGTTCGCGGGTTCTGGTGCGAACCGAACCCGGGGGTGTTCGGCTCATCCCTACTGGTGAGGCTGCATTTGATGGGCGCTGTTGAGGCTGCATTTAATGGGTGCTGGTAAGGCTGCATTTGATGGGTGCTGGTATGGCTGCATTTGATGGGCACTGGTGAGGCTGCATTTGATGGGCGCTGGTGGGCTGCATTTGGGCGCTTCATTAAAAAGGTGGGGTATACATGGGCAGGGAAAATGGGGTGGGGTCAGGGGTGGAGCCATGGGGGGGCAGCAAAATTTGGTTTTCGCCTAGGATGTCAAAAATCCTTGCACCAGCCCTGGAAGGATGTCAACATGATACATTGGCACAACTGACTTTGCTTCGCTTTCTACAAACTGAGATTGGACTATACTGGATCATCTACTACCTGCTGTCCCTACACTCTCCAATTAGTGTTTTGAGATTAATATGGACTGATAATAAATAAAGTAATACAGACTGACGTGGCAGGTAACATGTCCTGGGAATCCTGGGAATCAGATATATAAACACAATGAACAATCAGATTTAACAGTAATTAATTCACCTGCCGTGAATGTTTGGTGATTGTCACATTTACTGTCTTGCAGTTTAGAAAACTGAAATAAATATCCAACAGATTGTGATGAGGAGCATCTCCAGTTTTCCAAAGATATTAAAAGCTTGTACTGACAAAAATACTTAGGATGTCATCTCTCCAATTGAAAATGCACATTGCCTGGATGTTAAATATATATTTTTTTTATATATATATGTAGCGGGGTATTGCTCTTTAATCCCCCAGAGACTACAGTACCCAGTGAGCAACGAGACAACGAGGATGCATTGCCCAGCGCAGAGACTGCTGGGGTGGGTTATTTAACTGAGGGGCGGGGCTGAATTCGGTCTCTTTGGACACCCAACTCCCAGCAAGTGGAACTCGGTATCGAGCCTGCTGTGATCCAAGGCCTGAAGCCTTGGATCACAGCCTGAAGCCTGAAGCCTGGGCCTTTCTCCAAAGAGCCTTCCGCTCTCACCGAGGAACCTGAGGGACATCTTTTCCCACTGTTGCTGTATCGCCGCCAGGACAGAAGACCCAGAGGTCGTGAGATCTGTGTACCAAGACACAGCAGCGGAAGACAAGGACGCGGACTGGTCTGGTTGGGTGAGAGAGCACCTGCTCAGAGAACTATATAGGATCTCTAGGCCCAATAACTGTTATCCAGAGTTATCACTAGTGTTTGCTGCTGCGCGCCGGAGAGACAGCGCATCGGAGTAACTAAAGAGATTTGTTCTAAATTCGCCAAGTTATCCAAACCCCTTTTACCCTGTGGATTACAGTTTATTTCTTCAAAAGTGCACCACCGTTTGCTAGCGAAGATTTTCCCCTACAGAACTTCTACACAGTACAGTCAGGCCTGACTTAGCGTAGACATTGCTGGGCGCCATTTTGTCCACGAGGGAGGATAGCTGCAGCGGGGACCGTTAGTGTATGCATAGTACTGTATATCTGTCTGTTTGTTGAGATACTCTTTCATTGCAGGGCTCTGCACATGATATGTACACTGTTGATTATATGCTTACCCAACGATCTGAGTAAAAGTGCAAGGGATAAGTATACTGGTGTTTGTGTCATTTAGGCCCCTTTCACACGGGCGGACCGTATGTCCGTTTTTCATCCATCCGTTTTCGGATGAAAAACGGACATACATGTATTCCTATGGGATAGCGGATGTCAGCGGATGAAACATCCGCTGACACTCAATCTCCTCCGTGTCCGCAATGCTCCGTTTTTCTGGATAGAAAAATTCCTATTTTTCTATCCGTCTGCGGAGCGGATCAGATGAACACGGACAGACGGTCTGTGTTCACCCGATCCCCCCATAGGGGAGAGCGGAGATCTGACAGGGCGGTCCCTGCACAGTGTGCAGGGACCGCCCTGTCATCCGCCGGCTCAGCGGGGATCAGCGGAGGTTCACGGGGCGGGTCTTCACAGATCCGTCCCGTGTGAAAGGGGCCTTACTTTGCAGAAGAGACGGTTAAGGATAGCTACATTATATTGCTGTGTGTGTTTTATTATAGGATTGTGTCTCCGTGAGTTACAGGCCACACAGTCCTATCATCCCCTACTAACTGTGCCAAGGGAGGTTAGGGCTAATTACTTGGGGTTGACAGCGGTGCACTACAGGGCCCAAAAATTATACTGGCAGCCATCTTAGCTGGGGGTATCGCTACACATATATATTTCTTTATTATTATTTTTTCCATATAAAACATCATTACTTTGAACGAGTTTCTCCTCTTGTCTTAAACACACATTAATGAATAATACAAAACAAAATATACATAACCAGGACCACCCCCCCCCCCACACCTCTCTTTCCTAAAATCTCCTCTCTATTTTATTTTCTCACACTGAGTCATAAACTTTTTTCCCTCCTCCCCCTCCTTCGTTTGGGTTTGTCATGTACTATTCTAGTTTTAGTATGTTGCCTTATGCTCCCATAGTTTCTGTGAATTTCATTGACTGCTTATAGTCTACCCATCGCTTCCATTTCTCCTCAATCTCCTCAAACTCCTTTAAACCCTCTCCATCACTAAACCTTAAGTATTCTAGATTTTGAATTTCATTTATTTTATTACACCATTGCTTCACCGTAGGGCTTTCCCTTTCTTGCCAATGTCTGCCAAGCTCTTGGCGGCATTTAACCACTTGGCAACCACCTGCCGACAAATAACGTCGACAAGGTGGTTGCTTAACTCTGGGAGGACGTTATATAACGTCCTCACAGAATCGCGCTCCCGCGCGCCCCCTGGGGCGCGCACACGGGAAACTCCGTGACCGCCGGGTCCAGAGGACCCGGCGCATCACGAATCGCGGTAAATCGCCGCTGATAGCGGCCGTTTACCACGTGATCGCTCCGTCAAATGACGGAGCGATCACTTGTAAACAAACCAGCGTCATGTCATGACGTTGGTTCCTCTCTCCCCTCTCTGTACCGATCGGTACAGTGTGAGAGGAGAGGGGGAGGGAGCAGATCAAGGCAGCAGCGCTGTGGGCTGGATATGTGACAATTGCAGTCACAGATCCAGCCATCCATCCATCCCTGCTCAGCCATCCCTGGTGCAATACCCTGCCAATACTCTGCAAAATACCCTGTGCAATACTCTGCAAAATACTCTGCAATACCCTGGTGCAATACTCTGCAATACCCTGGTGCATCACTCTGCAATACCCGGTGCAATACTCTGCAATACCCTGCGCAATACTCTGCAATACCCTGCGCAATACTCTGCAATACCCTGCGCAATACTCTGCAATACCCTGCAAAATACTCTGCAATACCCTGCAAAATACTCTGCAATACCCTGCGCAATACTCTGCAATACCCTGCGCAATACCCTGCAAAATACTCTGCAATACCCTGCGCAATACCCTGCAAAATACTCTGCAATACCCTGCACAATACTCTGCAATACCCTGCGCAATACTCTGCAAAATACTCTGCAATACCCTGCGCAATACTCTGCAATACCCTGCACAATACTCTGCAATACCCTGCACAATACTCTGCAATACCCTGCACAATACTCTGCAATACCCTGCACAATACTCTGCAATACTCTGCAATACCCTGTGCAATACCCCCTGTGCAATACCCCGTGCAATACCCTGCCATACTCCGCAATACCCTGCCATAGTCTGCAATACTCCGCAATGCCCTGCAATACTCCGCAATACTCCGCAATGCCCGGCAATACTCCGCAATGCCCGGCAATACTCTGCAATAACCACTTCCTGCCCGCCGGCCGTCATATGACGTCCTTGACTTTGTGCGGGGATATCTGAATGATGGGAGCAGCTACAGGCATCATTCAGATATTAGCTTTTTCAGCCGGCGATTCCCTACACCATAAGAACAATCATAGCGGCTGTTCCATCGCTTGATCATTCTTACGGGAGGCGAGAGGGGATGTCCCCCCCCCGCCGCCCTCCGGTGCTTCTACCGACTCACCGCTACGATCAAAGCCAGGATTGTTGTTTTTTTTTTGGTTTTTTTTCAGGCTTCCCAGCCTAGAGGTGAGATGTGGGGTCTTATTGACCCCATATCTCACTGTAAAGAGGACCTGTCATGCCATATTCCTATTACAAGGGATGTTTACGTTCCTTGTAATAGGTATAAAAGTGATCAAAAAAATTTTTGGGGCGGAAAAACATGTCAAACTAAAATAAATAAAAGTAAAATGAACAATAAAAAAATATATTTTTTTTTAAAGCGCCCCTGTTCCCGTGAGCTCGCATACAGAAGCGAACGCATACGTAAGTCCCGCCCACATATGAAAACGGTTTTCAAACCACACATGTGAGGTATCCCTGCGAACGTTAGAGCGAGAGCAATCATTTTGGCCCTAGACCTCCTCTGTAACTCAAAACATGTAACCAGTAAAAATATTTAAAGCGTCGCCTATGGGGATTTTTTAAGCGAAGTTTGGCGCCATTCCACGAGCGTGTGCAATTTTTAAGGGTGACATGTTAGGTATCTATTTACTCGGCGTAACTTCATCTTTCACATTATGTAAAAACATTGGGCTAACTTTACTGTTTTTTTTTTTTTTAAGCACAAAACATTTTTTTTCCATAAAAAACGCGTTAAAAAATTGCTGCGCAAATATCGTGCGAGATAAAAAGTTGCAACAACCACCATTATATTCTCTAAGGTCTTTGCTAAAAAAACATATATAATGTTTTGGGGTTCTATGTAATTTTCTAGCAAACAAATTATGATTTTTACATGTAGGAGAGAAATGTCAGAATTGGCCTGGGTGCTCCAGAACGCCTGAAGGTGCTCCCTGCATGTTGGGCCTCTGTATGTGGCCACGCTGTGTAAAAGTCTCACACATGTGGTATCGCCATACTCGGGAGGAATAGCAGAATGTGTTTTGGGGTGTAATTTGTGGAATGCATATGCTGTGTGTGAGAAATAACCTGCTAATATGACAATTTTGTGGAAAAAAAAAAGAGAAAAAAAAAATCTTGATTTTGCAAAGAATTGTGGGGAAAAATGACAACTTCAAAAAACTCACAATGCCTCTTTCGGAATACCTTGGAATGTCTTCTTTCCAAAAAGGGGTCATTTGGGGGGTATTTGTACTTTTCTGGCATGTTAGGGTCTCAAGAAATGAGATAGGCCGTCAGTACTTCAGGTGTGATCAATTTTCAGATATTGGCACCATAGCTTGTGGACTCTATAACTTTCACAAAGACCAAATAATATCCACCAATTTGTACTTATTTTTACCAAAAGATATGTAGCAGTATAAATTTTGGCCAAAATTTATGAAGAAAAAATAGTAATTTGCTAAATTTTATAACAGAAACGTAAAAAAAAAATCATTTTTTTACAGAATTTTCAGTCTTTTTTCTCTTATAGCGCAAAAAATAAAAAACCCAACAGTGATTAAATACCACCAAAAGAAATCTCTATTTGTGTGAAAAAAAGGACAAAAAATTCATATGGGTACAGTGTTGTATTACCAGTGGCGGCTGGTGCTCAAATTTTTTGGGGGGGCGCAAACAAACTGAAAAAAAAAAATCATCAATTGCCGCCACTGTGCCCATTAAACACAGCCACTGTGCCCAAACGCCACTAGTTTGTCCCCATATGCAGCCAGTTTCCCCCCCATATGCAGCCAGTTTCTCCCCCATAATGCAGCCAGTTAATCCCCCATAATGCAACTGTCAGGGTCACCTGTGGCCAGGTGACAGATGCACACCGTAGGGGGACAGGAGTGCACCGCGAGGTAGTGAACCCTATGGCTGGCTTCTGTGGGTAGGAAACTGGGTGGTTGTGGAAAGCGGGACCAGAGGAGCACAACCGGGATCCCAACGGAAGCGAGAGCCAAGATTCCCCAGGGCGCGGAGTCTAAGACCCAGCTGGTCTTCTCCAGGGCCTCTAGTGGTGAGGATGTTACGCTGCAGGCTGGGACCAGGTCGCGGCCCCTGGAGTTTCCTAGCTCACGCCCCGTAGGATAAGGGGAAGCAGCGGCACACGATAGAGAGAACCGAATAACAAGCCGAAGGTCAGGGGCCACAAGCAGACAAGGATAACGAAGAACGAGCCGAAGGTCAAGGGTCACGAGCAGACAGGGATGGTCGGGGACAAGCCAATAACGTAACAGAGAGACAGACGTAGCACACGGCAGGCAGGAACCCAAACACACAATGCCTAACAAACACGTTGATCAGCAAAGCAGGCTTGCAGTGCACAGGTTAATATAGTGTTCAGTGATAGGGCCTGGGGTGGAGTCAGGCTGGGAGGAGATTATAAAGGAAGCCAGGTGAAGGAGGTCTGGTCTCTAGATGAACACATGAGGAGGAAGGTAAGATGGCAGACAGACATTAATGCATATCCATGACAGTACCCTCCCTCTTACGAGGCCTCCCCCTTCCCCGCCTGGGCCCAGGTTTAGAGGGAAACTTCAGATGAAACTCCTTTAACAGACGAGGTGCAAAGACCTCAGATGCAGTGATCCAAGACCTCTCCTCAGGACCAAACCCTTTCCAATGAACGAGGTACTGAAGAACGCCTTTACAGAGTCGGGAGTCCAGAATTTGACTGATCTCGTACTCCTGATTATCCTCCGAGACAGGCGCCACGGTAGGAAGAGGACGAGAGAATTTATTGAGGACTAAAGGCTTTAGAAGAGCAACATGAAAGGAGTTAGTGATTTTAAGGCTCTTAGGAATCTGGAGTTTGAAACAAACCGGATTCAGTTTAGCAGTTACCGTGTATGGACCGATGAATCGTGGAGCAAACTTCAGAGAAGGAACTCGGAGCTTGATGTTCCTGGTAGAGAGCCAGACTTTGTCCCCTGGCTGAAGAGAAGGCGGTTTACGCCTGCGGCGGTCTGCAAAGCCTTTGAATTTTTCAGCAGCTGCCCGGAGGGAATCATGAACGTGACCCCAAACGGAATTGAGAGACTCCTGAACCGAAGCCAAAGCTGGAATGTCTGGAGAACAGATCATAGGAAGAGGAAGTTGAGGGTGTTTTCCATAAACTGTGAAAAAGGGTGTCTTCTGCGAACTGGTATTCACATGATTGTTATGGGAGAATTCTGCCCACGGGAGTAGAGAGGACCAATCGTCATGGTGAGAAGACACAAAGGTGCGAAGAAAGACCTCTAACTCCTGATTAACCCTCTCAGTCTGTCCATTGGATTGGGGATGGTAAGAAGAAGAAAAATCCAAGACAATATTGAGGGATTTGCAAAAGGCTCTCCAAAAACGAGACGTGAATTGGACTCCCCTGTCGGAAACAATATGAGAAGGGACCCCATGTAGGCGGAGAATTTCTCGAATGAAAATGGGAACCAAGGCAGGGGCAGAAGGAAGACCAGGAAGAGGAACAAAATGAGCCATCTTGGAGAATCGATCGATTACCACCCAAATGACTGTATTATTCTCAGACAGTGGGAGATCGGTGATAAAATCCATGGCAATATGGGCCCAGGGTTCCTTAGGAATAGGCAAGGGCATGAGGAGACCAGCAGGAGCTTGTGTGGAGGATTTGGACTGAGCACAGACATGACAAGCTTTAACGTAGTCTTTGACGTCTGAGCGGAGATTAGGCCACCAGTAGTGACGACTGATGAGTAGGAAGGATCGGAGGAATCCAGAATGCCCTGCCACCTTGGAATCATGTCCCCAACGAAGGATCTTAGCTCTTAGCTCAGTGGGGACAAAGGTCTTACCAGGCGGAATTTTAGACTTCAGGGTGGTAGAGTGGGCAACAATGCATGAGGTGGGAATGATCGGCTCAGGTTCAGGGGCGGACTCCTCGTCCAAAGTGTCAAATGACCTAGAGAGCGCATCAGCCCGACCGTTGCAGGAACCAGGTTTGTAGGTAATCGTGAAATTAAAACGGGCAAAGAAGAGACTCCACCTGGCCTGTCTAGGATTCAGACGTTTAGCATTCTGTAGATACTGTAAATTCTTGTGATCGGTAAAGATCGTTATGGAGTGAGGGGAACCCTCCAAGAGATGACGCCACTCCTCTAACGCCAATTTAATAGCGAGAAGTTCCCGATCACCGATGGCATAATTCCTCTCTGCCTGAGAAATTTTTTTGGAGAAGAACGCACATGGTTGGCGTCTCTTCTCAAAGATTTGAAGAAGCACAGCTCCCACCCCCATTGAGGAAGCGTCCACTTCAATAAAAAATGCATTCCCAGGATTTGGTCTCCTCAAGAGGGGGCCAGAAACAAAGGCCTGTTTCAGGTTGTGAAATGCAGAGACAGCTTCGGGAGGCCAGTCTCTGGCATTCACACCCTTCTTGGTCAAAGCGATAATAGGCGCGGCAATGGAAGAGTAATTCCTTATGAACTGCCTATAATAATTAGTGAAGCCAAGAAAGCGCTGTGTGGCCTTGAGGCTAGCAGGAAGAGGCCAGTTGGTGATAGCCAAGACCTTCCCAGGGTCCATACGAAGCCCCGAACATGAGACAAAGCACCCCAAAAACAGGACCTCAGAACATTCAAAGGAACATTTCTCCAGCTTGGCATAGAGATTGTTCTCTCTAAGACGTTGAAGTACAGTGCGGACATGGTTTCTGTGGACGAGCAGATTTTCAGAAAAGATCAGAATGTCATCCAGATAGATGACAACAAACTGGTACAGCAGATCTCTGAAGATTTCATTGACAAAGTTTTGAAACACGGCTGGAGCATTACACAGACCAAAAGGCATCACCAGATATTCGTAATGCCCGTCTCTAGTGTTAAATGCAGTCTTCCATTCGTCACCCTCCCGTATTCGAATGAGATTGTACGCGCCTCTGAGATCCAACTTGGTGAAAATGGAGGCACCCTTCAACCTATCGAATAGCTCAGATATTAAGGGTAAGGGGTATCGATTTTTAATAGTAACCGCATTTAAACCCCGATAATCGATGCAGGGTCTTAAGGTACCATCCTTCTTGGCAACAAAAAAGAACCCTGCCCCTGCAGGCGATGAGGATTTCCGGATGAACCCTCTCTCCAGATTCTCTGCTACATACTCCGACATGGCCTGGGTCTCTGGGATGGACAGAGGGTAGGTACGACCCCTGGGTAGAGTTGCTCCGGGGACAAGATCAATAGCACAGTCAAAAGACCTGTGGGGAGGAAGCACCTCAGCTGATTTTTTACAGAACACATCCCGGTAATCGCTGTATGCGGCGGGAAGATCAGAAGAAACAGAAGTGGCAGCAACCGGAAGACTCTCCTTGGGGGTCACCTTGAGAAGACACGACGAGAAACATGAGGAACCCCAGGCCAGGATCTGCCCAGAGACCCAGTCCACATGTGGAGAGTGGAGCTGTAGCCAAGGGAGGCCCAATACAACTGGGGTAGAGGCCTTGGGTAGAATAAGAAAGGATATCCACTCCTGGTGGAGAATCCCTACCGACATCCTAATGGGTAGCGTCTGGAAGCGAATAGGGCCCCCTGGGAGAACAGTGCCATCAATTGCCGAGACTACCAATGGGGTAGTGAGAGGTGAAAGGGTAAGCTTCATAGAAGAAGCAGTTCTCCAATCCATGAAATTGCCGGCAGCCCCGGAATCCAGGTATGCAAGGGTTGACTGAGGAGAAGTGCCTACATGAAGGGACACCGGCAAGAGCAGGCGAGAAGGTGATGTTTCTGGGTCCAATACTCCACCTTCCAAATGTATTAGACCCGAGCGTTTCCCGGACGAAGCGAGCAGGAGTCACGAAAATGACCCTTGCCCCCACAATAGAGGCACAAGCCCAGAGTTCTGCGCCTAGCACGTTCTTCGGGGGTTAGTCTGGTCCGGCCCAGCTGCATAGGTTCTTCAGCAGGTAGAGGATGCTCCACGGAATGAAGGGAGGGGAGCTCAGACTGGCTAGGACCCAGAGAGTGCTGGCGTCTTTTTTCTAAGGACCTCTCTTGAAAACGAATGTCGATCTGGTTGCATAATGAAATTACATCGTCCAGACCGACGGGAATGGCTCTTCCCGCTAATTCGTCTTTCACTCGGTCAGAGAGGCCATGTAAAAAGGTAGCGACCAGGGCCTCATTATTCCAGCTCAATTCAGCTGTGTGGATACGGAACTGAAGAGCATATTGCCCCACTGAACTAGATTCTTGGCGAAGACGTAAGACAGCACTAGCCGCTGAAGAAGCCCGAGCCGGCTCTTCGAAGATATTACGAAAGAGCTTCAAGAATTCGGACAGACTGGAAACCACCGGATCGTTCCTCTCCCACAGGGGGGCAGCCCAGGCCAAAGCTTCACCGGAGAGGAGGGAAATGATATAGGCTACCTTAGCCCGGTCAGATAGGAAGCTTTGAGGCTGAAGCTCAAAATGAATAGTGCATTGGCTGAGAAACCCCCTGCAGGCCTTGGAGTCCCCAGAGAAACGGAACGGAGCTGGCAATCTTAGTGAGTGTGAGGCTGCGACTGGTGCGATAGGTACAGCCGCTGGTTGTACTTGGGGTTGCGGATTCGGGGTTCCCAAGGAGACCTGTAGCTGCTCGAATCGAGAAGCCAGATCCTGGAGGAATCGCATCACCTGGGTCTGATTTGATTCCTGGGTCTCAAGTCTGCGAACTATGCCCTGCAATGGATCATCCGCGGGAAGCGGGATGTCAGCCGGGTTCATGGCTGATCAAACTGTCAGGGTCACCTGTGGCCAGGTGACAGATGCACACCGTAGGGGGACAGGAGTGCACCGCGAGGTAGTGAACCCTATGGCTGGCTTCTGTGGGTAGGAAACTGGGTGGTTGTGGAAAGCGGGACCAGAGGAGCACAACCGGGATCCCAACGGAAGCGAGAGCCAAGATTCCCCAGGGCGCGGAGTCTAAGACCCAGCTGGTCTTCTCCAGGGCCTCTAGTGGTGAGGATGTTACGCTGCAGGCTGGGACCAGGTCGCGGCCCCTGGAGTTTCCTAGCTCACGCCCCGTAGGATAAGGGGAAGCAGCGGCACACGATAGAGAGAACCGAATAACAAGCCGAAGGTCAGGGGCCACAAGCAGACAAGGATAACGAAGAACGAGCCGAAGGTCAAGGGTCACGAGCAGACAGGGATGGTCGGGGACAAGCCAATAACGTAACAGAGAGACAGACGTAGCACACGGCAGGCAGGAACCCAAACACACAATGCCTAACAAACACGTTGATCAGCAAAGCAGGCTTGCAGTGCACAGGTTAATATAGTGTTCAGTGATAGGGCCTGGGGTGGAGTCAGGCTGGGAGGAGATTATAAAGGAAGCCAGGTGAAGGAGGTCTGGTCTCTAGATGAACACATGAGGAGGAAGGTAAGATGGCAGACAGACATTAATGCATATCCATGACAGCAGCCAGTTTCTCCCCCATAATGCAGCTAGTTAATCCCCCACAATGCAGCCAGTTTCTCCCCCATAATGCAGCCAGTTTGTCCTCATAATACAGACAGTTTGTCCCCATAATACAGCCAGTTTCTCCCCCAAATGCAGCCAGTTTCTCCCCTATATGCAGCCAGTTTGTCCCCTATATGCAGCCAGTTTCTCCCCTATATGCAGCCAGTTTCTCCCCCATAATACAGACAGTTTCTCCCCCATAATACAGCCAGTTTCTCCCCCAAATGCAGCCAGTTTCTCCCCTATATGCAGCCAGTTTGTCCCCTATATGCAGCCAGTTTCTCCCCTATATGCAGCCAGTTTCTCCCCTATATGCAGCCAGTTTCTCCCCCATAATACAGCCAGTTTCTCCCCCATAATGCAGCCAGTTTCTCCCCCATAATGCAGCCAGTTTCTCCCCCATAATGCAGCCAGTTTCTCCCCCATAATGCAGCCAGTTTCTCCCCCATAATGCAGCCAGTTTCTCCCCCATAATGCAGCCAGTTTCTCCCCTATATGCAGCCAGTTTCTACCCCAATATACAGCCAGTTTCTCCCCCATAATACAGCCAGTTTCTCCCCCATAATGCAGCCAGTTTCTCCCCCATAATGCAGCCAGTTTCTCTCCCATAATGCAGCCAGTTTCTCCCCCAATATACAGCCAGTTTCTCCCCCAATATACAGCCAGTTTCTCCCCTATATGCAGCCAGTTTCTCCCCTAATATACAGCCAGTTTCTCCCCCATAATGCAGCCAGTTTCTCCCCCAATATACAGCCAGTTTCTCCCCCATATGCAGCCAGTTTCTCCCCTATATGCAGCCAGTTTCTCCCCCAATATACAGCCAGTTTCTCCCCCATAATGCAGCCAGTTTCTCCCCCAATATACAGCCAGTTTCTCCCCCATATGCAGCCAGTTTCTCCCCTATATGCAGCCAGTTTCTCCCCCATAATGCAGCCAGTTTCTCCCCCATAATGCAGCCAGTTTCTCCCCCATATGCAGCCAGTTTCTCCCCCATAATGCAGCCAGTTTCTCCCCCATAATGCAGCCAGTTTCTCCCCTATATGCAGCCAGTTTCTCCCCCAATATACAGCCAGTTTCTCCCCCATAATGCAGCCAGTTTCTCCCCCAATATACAGCCAGTTTCTCCCCCATAATGCAGCCAGTTTCTCCCCCATAATGCAGCCAGTTTCTCCCCCATATGCAGCCAGTTTCTCCCCCATAATGCAGCCAGTTTCTTCCCCAATATACAGCCAGTTTCTCCCCCATAATGCAGCCAGTTTCTCCCCCATAATGCAGCCAGTTTCTCCCCTATATGCAGCTAGTTTCTCCCCCATAATACAGCCAGTTTCTCCCCATAATACAGCCAGTTTCTCCCCCATAATGCAGCCAGTTTCTCCCCCATAATGCAGCCAGTTTCTCCCCCATAATGCAGCCAGTTTCTCCCCTATATGCAGCCAGTTTCTACCCCAATATACAGCCAGTTTCTCCCCCATAATACAGCCAGTTTCTCCCCCATAATGCAGCCAGTTTCTCCCCCATAATGCAGCCAGTTTCTCTCCCATAATGCAGTCAGTTTCTCCCCCAATATACAGCCAGTTTCTCCCCCAATATACAGCCAGTTTCTCCCCTATATGCAGCCAGTTTCTCCCCTAATATACAGCCAGTTTCTCCCCCATAATGCAGCCAGTTTCTCCCCCAATATACAGCCAGTTTCTCCCCCATATGCAGCCAGTTTCTCCCCTATATGCAGCCAGTTTCTCCCCCAATATACAGCCAGTTTCTCCCCCATAATGCAGCCAGTTTCTACCCCAATATACAGCCAGTTTCTCCCCCATATGCAGCCAGTTTCTCCCCTATATGCAGCCAGTTTCTCCCCCATAATGCAGCCAGTTTCTCCCCCATAATGCAGCCAGTTTCTCCCCCATATGCAGCCAGTTTCTCCCCCATAATGCAGCCAGTTTCTCCCCCATAATGCAGCCAGTTTCTCCCCTATATGCAGCCAGTTTCTCCCCCAATATACAGCCAGTTTCTCCCCCATAATGCAGCCAGTTTCTCCCCCAATATACAGCCAGTTTCTCCCCCATAATGCAGCCAGTTGCTCCCCCAAATGCAGCCAGTTTCTCCCCCATATGCAGCCAGTTTCTCCCCCATATGCAGCCAGTTTCTCCCCCATAATGCAGCCAGTTTCTTCCCCAATATACAACCAGTTTCTCCCCCATAATGCAGCCAGTTTCTCCCCCATAATGCAGCCAGTTTCTCCCCTATATGCAGCCAGTTTCTCCCCTATATGCAGCCAGTTTCTCCCCTATATGCAGCCAGTTTCTCCCCTATATGCAGCCAGTTTCTCCCCCAATATACAGCCAGTTTCTCCCCTATATGCAGCCAGTTTCTCCCCTATATGCAGCCAGTTTCTCCCCTATATGCAGCCAGTTTCTCCCCCATAATACAGCCAGTTTCTCCCCCATAATACAGCCAGTTTCTCCCCCATAATGCAGCCAGTTTCTCCCCCACAATGCAGCCAGTTTCTCCCCCATAATGCAGCCAGTTTCTCCCCTATATGCAGCCAGTTTCTACCCCAATATACAGCCAGTTTCTCCCCCATAATACAGCCAGTTTCTCCCCCATAATACAGCCAGTTTCTCCCCCATAATGCAGCCAGTTTCTCCCCCATAATGCAGCCAGTTTCTCCCCCAATATACAGCCAGTTTCTCCCCTATATGCAGCCAGTTTCTCCCCTAATATACAGCCAGTTTCTCCCCCATAATGCAGCCAGTTTCTCCCCCAATATACAGCCAGTTTCTCCCCCATATGCAGCCAGTTTCTCCCCTATATGCAGCCAGTTTCTCCCCCAATATACAGCCAGTTTCTCCCCCATAATGCAGCCAGTTTCTACCCAAATATACAGCCAGTTTCTCCCCCATATGCAGCCAGTTTCTCCCCCATAATACAGCCAGTTTCTCCCCCATAATGCAGCCAGTTTCTCCCCCATAATGCAGCCAGTTTCTCCCCCATAATGCAGCCAGTTTCTCCCCTATATGCAGCCAGTTTCTACCCCAATATACAGCCAGTTTCTCCCCCATAATACAGCCAGTTTCTCCCCCATAATGCAGCCAGTTTCTCCCCCATAATGCAGCCAGTTTCTCTCCCATAATGCAGCCAGTTTCTCCCCCAATATACAGCCAGTTTCTCCCCCAATATACAGCCAGTTTCTCCCCTATATGCAGCCAGTTTCTCCCCTAATATACAGCCAGTTTCTCCCCCATAATGCAGCCAGTTTCTCCCCCAATATACAGCCAGTTTCTCCCCCATATGCAGCCAGTTTCTCCCCTATATGCAGCCAGTTTCTCCCCCAATATACAGCCAGTTTCTCCCCCATAATGCAGCCAGTTTCTACCCCAATATACAGCCAGTTTCTCCCCCATATGCAGCCAGTTTCTCCCCTATATGCAGCCAGTTTCTCCCCCATAATGCAGCCAGTTTCTCCCCCATAATGCAGCCAGTTTCTCCCCCATAATGCAGCCAGTTTCTCCCCCATAATGCAGCCAGTTTCTCCCCTATATGCAGCCAGTTTCTCCCCCAATATACAGCCAGTTTCTCCCCCATAATGCAGCCAGTTTCTCCCCCAATATACAGCCAGTTTCTCCCCCATAATGCAGCCAGTTTCTCCCCCATAATGCAGCCAGTTTCTCCCCCATATGCAGCCAGTTTCTCCCCCATAATGCAGCCAGTTTCTTCCCCAATATACAGCCAGTTTCTCCCCCATAATGCAGCCAGTTTCTCCCCCATAATGCAGCCAGTTTCTCCCCTATATGCAGCCAGTTTCTCCCCCATAATACAGCCAGTTTCTCCCCCATAATGCAGCCAGTTTCTCCCCCATAATGCAGCCAGTTTCTCCCCCATAATGCAGCCAGTTTCTCCCCCATAATGCAGCCAGTTTCTCCCCTATATGCAGCCAGTTTCTCCCCCATAATACAGCCAGTTTCTCCCCCATAATGCAGCCAGTTTCTCCCCCATAATGCAGCCAGTTTCTCCCCCATAATGCAGCCAGTTTCTCTCCCATAATGCAGCCAGTTTCTCCCCCAATATACAGCCAGTTTCTGCCCCAATATACAGCCAGTTTCTCCCCTATATGCAGCCAGTTTCTCCCCTAATATACAGCCAGTTTCTCCCCCATAATGCAGCCAGTTTCTCCCCCAATATACAGCCAGTTTCTCCCCCATATGCAGCCAGTTTCTCCCCTATATGCAGCCAGTTTCTCCCCCAATATACAGCCAGTTTCTCCCCCATAATGCAGCCAGTTTCTACCCCCATATACAGCCAGTTTCTCCCCCATATGCAGCCAGTTTCTCCCCTATATGCAGCCAGTTTCTCCCCTATATCCAGCCAGTTTCTCCCCCATAATGCAGCCAGTTTCTCCCCCATATGCAGCCAGTTTCTCCCCCATAATGCAGCCAGTTTCTCCCCTATATGCAGCCAGTTTCTCCCCCAATATACAGCCAGTTTCTCCCCCATAATGCAGCCAGTTTCTCCCCCAATATACAGCCAGTTTCTCCCCCATAATGCAGCCAGTTTCTCCCCCATATGCAGCCAGTTTCTCCCCCATATGCAGCCAGTTTCTCCCCCATAATGCAGCCAGTTTCTTCCCCAATATACAGCCAGTTTCTCCCCCATAATGCAGCCAGTTTCTCCCCCATAATGCAGCCAGTTTCTCCCCTATATGCAGCCAGTTTCTCCCCTATATGCAGCCAGTTTCTCCCCTATATGCAGCCAGTTTCTCCCCTATATGCAGCCAGTTTCTCCCCCAATATACAGCCAGTTTCTCCCCTATATGCAGCCAGTTTCTCCCCTATATGCAGCCAGTTTCTCCCCTATATGCAGCCAGTTTCTCCCCCATAATACAGCCAGTTTCTCCCCCATAATACAGCCAGTTTCTCCCCCATAATGCAGCCAGTTTCTCCCCCATAATGCAGCCAGTTTCTCCCCCATAATGCAGCCAGTTTCCCCCCTATATGCAGCCAGTTTCTACCCCAATATACAGCCAGTTTCTCCCCCATAATACAGCCAGTTTCTCCCCCATAATACAGCCAGTTTCTCCCCCATAATGCAGCCAGTTTCTCCCCCATAATGCAGCCAGTTTCTCTCCCATAATGCAGCCAGTTTCTCCCCCAATATACAGCCAGTTTCTCCCCTATATGCAGCCAGTTTCTCCCCTAATATACAGCCAGTTTCTCCCCCATAATGCAGCCAGTTTCTCCCCCAATATACAGCCAGTTTCTCCCCCATATGCAGCCAGTTTCTCCCCTATATGCAGCCAGTTTCTCCCCCAAAATACAGCCAGTTTCTCCCCCATAATGCAGCCAGTTTTTACCCCAATATACAGCCAGTTTCTCCCCCATATGCAGCCAGTTTCTCCCCCATAATACAGCCAGTTTCTCCCCCATAATGCAGCCAGTTTCTCCCCCATAATGCAGCCAGTTTCTCCCCCATAATGCAGCCAGTTTCTCCCCTATATGCAGCCAGTTTCTCCCCCAATATACAGCCAGTTTCTCCCCCATAATACAGCCAGTTTCTCCCCCATAATGCAGCCAGTTTCTCCCCCATAATGCAGCCAGTTTCTCTCCCATAATGCAGCCAGTTTCTCCCCCAATATACAGCCAGTTTCTCCCCCTATATGCAGCCAGTTTCTCCCCTATATGCAGCCAGTTTCTCCCCTAATATACAGCCAGTTTCTCCCCCATAATGCAGCCAGTTTCTCCCCCAATATACAGCCAGTTTCTCCCCCATATGCAGCCAGTTTCTCCCCTATATGCAGCCAGTTTCTCCCCCAATATACAGCCAGTTTCTCCCCCATAATGCAGCCAGTTTCTACCCCAATATACAGCCAGTTTCTCCCCCATATGCAGCCAGTTTCTCCCCTATATGCAGCCAGTTTCTCCCCCATAATGCAGCCAGTTTCTCCCCCATAATGCATCCAGTTTCTCCCCCATATGCAGCCAGTTTCTCCCCCATAATGCAGCCAGTTTCTCCCCCATAATGCAGCCAGTTTCTCCCCTATATGCAGCCAGTTTCTCCCCCAATATACAGCCAGTTTCTCCCCCATAATGCAGCCAGTTTCTCCCCCAATATACAGCCAGTTTCTCCCCCATAATGCAGCCAGTTTCTCCCCCATAATGCAGCCAGTTTCTCCCCCATAATGCAGCCAGTTTCTCCCCCATAATGCAGCCAGTTTCTTCCCCATAATGCAGCCAGTTTCTCCCCCATAATGCAGCCAGTTTCTCCCCCATAATGCAGCCAGTTTCTCCCCTATATGCAGCCAGTTTCTCCCCCATAATACAGCCAGTTTCTCCCCCATAATACAGCCAGTTTCTCCCCCATAATGCAGCCAGTTTCTCCCCCATAATGCAGCCAGTTTCTCCCCCATAATGCAGCCAGTTTCTCCCCTATATGCAGCCAGTTTCTACCCCAATATACAGCCAGTTTCTCCCCCATAATACAGCCAGTTTCTCCCCCATAATGCAGCCAGTCTCTCCCCCATAATGCAGCCAGTTTCTCTCCCATAATGCAGCCAGTTTCTCCCCCAATATACAGCCAGTTTCTCCCCCAATATACAGCCAGTTTCTCCCCTATATGCAGCCAGTTTCTCCCCCAATATACAGCCAGTTTCTCCCCCATAATGCAGCCAGTTTCTCCCCCAATATACAGCCAGTTTCTCCCCCATAATGCAGCCAGTTTCTCCCCCATAATGCAGCCAGTTTCTCCCCCATATGCAGCCAGTTTCTCCCCCATAATGCAGCCAGTTTCTTCCCCAATATACAGCCAGTTTCTCCCCCATAATGCAGCCAGTTTCTCCCCCATAATGCAGCCAGTTTCTCCCCTATATGCAGCCAGTTTCTCCCCCATAATACAGCCAGTTTCTCCCCCATAATACAGCCAGTTTCTCCCCCATAATGCAGCCAGTTTCTCCCCCATAATGCAGCCAGTTTCTCCCCCATAATGCAGCCAGTTTCTCCCCTATATGCAGCCAGTTTCTACCCCAATATACAGCCAGTTTCTCCCCCATAATACAGCCAGTTTCTCCCCCATAATGCAGCCAGTTTCTCCCCCATAATGCAGCCAGTTTCTCTCCCATAATGCAGCCAGTTTCTCCCCCAATATACAGCCAGTTTCTCCCCCAATATACAGCCAGTTTCTCCCCTATATGCAGCCAGTTTCTCCCCTATATGCAGCCAGTTTCTCCCCTAATATACAGCCAGTTTCTACCCCATAATGCAGCCAGTTTCTCCCCCAATATACAGCCAGTTTCTCCCCCATATGCAGCCAGTTTCTCCCCTATATGCAGCCAGTTTCTCCCCCAATATACAGCCAGTTTCTCCCCCATAATGCAGCCAGTTTCTACCCCGATATACAGCCAGTTTCTCCCCCATATGCAGCCAGTTTCTCCCCTATATGCAGCCAGTTTCTCCCCCATAATGCAGCCAGTTTCTCCCCCATAATGCAGCCAGTTTCTCCCCCATATGCAGCCAGTTTCTCCCCCATAATGCAGCCAGTTTCTCCCCCATAATGCAGCCAGTTTCTCCCCTATATGCAGCCAGTTTCTCCCCCAATATACAGCCAGTTTCTCCCCCATAATGCAGCCAGTTTCTCCCCCATAATGCAGCCAGTTTCTCCCCCAATATACAGCCAGTTTCTCCCCCATAATGCAGCCAGTTTCTCCCCCATAATGCAGCCAGTTTCTCCCCCATATGCAGCCAGTTTCTCCCCCATAATGCAGCCAGTTTCTTCCCCAATATACAGCCAGTTTCTCCCCCATAATGCAGCCAGTTTCTCCCCCATAATGCAGCCAGTTTCTCCCCTATATGCAGCCAGTTTCTCCCCTATATGCAGCCAGTTTCTCCCCTATATGCAGCCAGTTTCTCCCCTATATGCAGCCAGTTTCTCCCCCAATATACAGCCAGTTTCTCCCCTATATGCAGCCAGTTTCTCCCCTATATGCAGCCAGTTTCTCCCCTATATGCAGCCAGTTTCTCCCCCATAATACAGCCAGTTTCTCCCCCATAATACAGCCAGTTTCTCCCCCATAATGCAGCCAGTTTCTCCCCCATAATGCAGCCAGTTTCTCCCCCATAATGCAGCCAGTTTCTCCCCTATATGCAGCCAGTTTCTACCCCAATATACAGCCAGTTTCTCACCCATTATACAGCCAGTTTCTCCCCCATAATGCAGCCAGTTTCTCCCCCATAATGCAGCCAGTTTCTCTCCCATAATGCAGCCAGTTTCTCCCCCAATATACAGCCAGTTTCTCCCCTATATGCAGCCAGTTTCTCCCCTAATATACAGCCAGTTTCTCCCCCATAATGCAGCCAGTTTCTCCCCTAATATACAGCCAGTTTCTCCCCCATATGCAGCCAGTTTCTCCCCCATATGCAGCCAGTTTCTCCCCCAATATACAGCCAGTTTCTCCCCCATAATGCAGCCAGTTTCTACCCCAATATACAGCCAGTTTCTCCCCCATATGCAGCCAGTTTCTCCCCTATATGCAGCCAGTTTCTCCCCCATAATGCAGCCAGTTTCTCCCCTATATGCAGCCAGTTTCTCCCCCATATGCAGCCAGTCTCTCCCCCATAATGCAGCCAGTTTCTCCCCCATAATGCAGCCAGTTTCTCCCCCATAATGCAGCCAGTTTCTCCCCCATAATGCAGCCAGTTTCTCCCCCATAATGCAGCCAGTTTCTCCCCCATAATGCAGCCAGTTTCTCCCCCATATGCAGCCAGTTTCTCCCCCATATGCAGCCAGTTTCTCCCCGATAATGCAGCCAGTTTCTTCCCCAATATACAGCCAGTTTCTCCCCCATAATGCAGCCAGTTTCTCCCCCATAATGCAGCCAGTTTCTCCCCCATAATGCAGCCAGTTTCTCCCCTATATGCAGCCAGTTTCTCCCCTATATGCAGCCAGTTTCTCCCCTATATGCAGCCAGTTTCTCCCCTATATGCAGCCAGTTTCTCCCCTATATGCAGCCAGTTTCTCCCCTATATGCAGCCAGTATCTCCCCCATAATACAGCCAGTTTCTCCCCCATAATGCAGCCAGTTTCTCCCCCATAATGCAGCCAGTTTCTCCCCCATAATGCAGCCAGTTTCTCCCCCATAATGCAGCCAGTTTCTCCCCTATATGCAGCCAGTTTCTACCCCAATATACAGCCAGTTTCTCCCCCATAATACAGCCAGTTTCTCCCCCATAATGCAGCCAGTTTCTCCCCCATAATGCAGCCAGTTTCTCTCCCATAATGCAGCCAGTTTCTCCCCCAATATACAGCCAGTTTCTCCCCTATATGCAGCCAGTTTCTCCCCTAATATACAGCCAGTTTCTCCCCCATAATGCAGCCAGTTTCTCCCCCAATATACAGCCAGTTTCTCCCCCATATGCAGCCAGTTTCTCCCCTATATGCAGCCAGTTTCTCCCCCAATATACAGCCAGTTTCTCCCCCATAATGCAGCCAGTTTCTACCCCAATATACAGCCAGTTTCTCCCCCATATGCAGCCAGTTTCTCCCCTATATGCAGCCAGTTTCTCCCCTATATGCAGCCAGTTTCTCCCCTATATGCAGCCAGTTTCTCCCCCATAATGCAGCCAGTTTCTCCCCCATATGCAGCCAGTTTCTCCCCCATAATGCAGCCAGTTTCTCCCCCATAATGCAGCCAGTTTCTCCCCCATAATGCAGCCAGTTTCTCCCCCATAATGCAGCCAGTTTCTCCCCTATATGCAGCCAGTTTCTCCCCCAATATACAGCCAGTTTCTCCCCCATAATGCAGCCAGTTTCTCCCCCAATATACAGCCAGTTTCTCCCCCATAATGCAGCCAGTTTCTCCCCCATAATGCAGCCAGTTTCTCCCCCATAATGCAGCCAGTTTCTCCCCCATATGCAGCCAGTTTCTCCCCCATAATGCAGCCAGTTTCGTCCCCAATATACAGCCAGTTTCTCCCCCATAATGCAGCCAGTTTCTCCCCCATAATGCAGCCAGTTTTTCCCCTATATGCAGCCAGTTTCTCCCCTATATGCAGCCAGTTTCTCCCCTATATGCAGCCAGTTTCTCCCCTATATGCAGCCAGTTTCTCCCCCAATATACAGCCAGTTTCTCCCCTATATGCAGCCAGTTTCTCCCCTATATGCAGCCAGTTTCTCCCCAATATACAGCCAGTTTCTCCCCTATATGCAGCCAGTTTCTCCCCAATATACAGCCAGTTTCTCCCCAATATGCAGCCAGTTTCTCCCCCATAATGCAGCCAGTTTGTCCTCATAATACAGCAAGTTTGTCCCCCCCAGCCCTGCACTTACCTTCCTCGAGTCAGCGCCGTCCTTCTTCCGTCCTCGATATCTTCTCCCGCCCTCGATGTCACTTCAGCCAATCAGGTTACCGGTAACCAGACCCGGTGAACCTGATTGGCCAGGGAACGCACCCCTGTGCGTCCTCTCATTAGGTATTTAGAAGCCGATTACAGCCCTCAGGCTGTAGTCGGGAAGCCTATCAGAGCCTGCTGGCTCTGATAGGCACTTCTAAAGGCCAATCAGACGCTGTGACTCAGATGGCCGGCGCTCAAGGGGCCGGCCATCTGAATAGTGGGCGGCAGCAATACATAGGTTCATGCAATGCATGAACCTATGTATTGTTGTGGTGAGTGACGGCCGGGCGCAGAAGCGAGCGGTAGCGGCGCTTCTGCGCCCACTATGGTCACGCCGCCATATGTAAAAAAAAGACATAAAAAAAAAATCTTAAAGGGCCCGTTTTTTTTTGGGTTTTTTTGGTGACCACAGGAGGGGGGGGGGGGCGGCGCCCGGGCACCCCCTATGGACGGGCCGCCACTGTGTATGACTGAGTAATTGTCATTCAAAATGTGAGAGCACCGAAAGCTGAAAATTGGTCTGGTTATTAAGGGGGTTTAAGTGCCCAGTGGTCAAGTGGTTAACAGCTGTGGGAGCATGGTTTTCAGATATTGCTTAGTTGGAATTCTGACCCCAAGGGTCATCTGGGACTTCGATATTAGTTATTTCTGTTATTATTTGCCTAATCTCTCTCCAGTAATTTTTATGTTATGTTATTATGGATGTTATGTTGATCCAAATGTTTCAGTGCATTTTGAAATACTGACCTGGAAGTATGAAAAAGTACGACAAGTCAGCACACTAATTATGCAGGTGTGTGCTGGGATTTTTGGAGAGACAGGAGAAGAGTTCTAGATTCCCCCCTCACAAGGAGTCCATGTGGGAACAAGGGTGCAGCCACGAGTGTGCATGTCTGCATACCTCCCAACTTTGTAAAGTCCCATCGCGGGACAGTCCGATGTCCCATCTCCCCTGCCAACCAGAGTTGTTGACCGGTAGGGGGGGGGGAGCGGGACATTGCCCAAAAAAATCAGGAATTGCCACAAAAGTTGTTGAGCGGGGGGGGGGGGTCGCTGTGATGGTTGCCGCCGGAACATTTTGGCAAGTTGTTGAGCAGGGGGTGTCGTGGCGGGGGGCCGCCGATCGGGGGGGCGATACTAGTCCGCCGATCGCGGGGGGGGGCTCTTACCTGCTGCTGCTCCTCTTCTTCTGTTCATGTTTCCTGCTGTGCGGGAAACATGATAGTCTCGCGGGAGTGCGGGAAGGAGGAGCCTCTGCGGGTAAAACCCGCACAATCCGTGCCAGTTGGGAGGTATGTAACAGTCTGCACGGTGCTAGTTTCAGCGGAGCAGCAGGTAGCTGGGGAAAATAGCCGATTGAGGTACAGTGTACGTAAAACAGGGACACTGTTATTTGGTTAGGAGGACCAAGGCATAATGCCTGAGCAGTGGCTGTGCTGCTAGAAAGAGCCAGTAGGCTAAACCTGTCTTACATTTGTTTTCTCTTTAATAAAAGTGGGCCAACAATCCCTTAAATGGCACAGCTGGCGTGGACTCTACTCACTGGTGAGCTCTACACTTAAACTAAATAATCACCAAACATTACAGTTGATATACCAAGTTTCTCATGTTGCTAATGCTATAATGTTAACAGTTTTTTCCACATCTCTTTTCCTCATCTCATGAATTCTTTACACCATTAATGTAGTAATTACTACATTAAAGCGTCACTTAACCCACATCATAAAAAACTATTAATAAATGCCGCTGTTCACTGAGATTTGTTTTCTGTATTCTGCAAAAAAACTGCTTGATCCTGCTGTTCTCTATCTCCACCTTTTGTTCATGTCCCCAATTCAGCTAGGGATTTTCCAGAGCAGTGTTGGCAACGCTGCAAATGCTCAGATTTTAGTGAGTTTCTATGCTGAGCATTTTTTCCCTATCACATCTGAGCAGCCCATGTGACTATAGAGTCACACGTGTGGGCGTATACATTGTAGTAAATGACAGACCACTCCCTCCCTCCTCCTCCATGCCCAGTAACCAGCTAGACACAATGGGGGTGGGATAATACGTGCACTGCAGATTGATGGAGGCTTCACCTCTCTCTTATTCTGAAGCCTCGTACACACGGCCGGTTTTCTCGGCAAGAACCGACAAGAAAACTGCTTGCAGAGCTTTCTTGACGAGAAAACCGGCCGTGTGTACGAGGCTTTCAGGTTTCTCGTCAGGAAAACTGACCAGAATCTCGACGAGAAAAAAAGAAGACATGCTTTCTTTTTTCTCGTCGGGATTCTCGTCGGCCTGTTTCCCGACGAGAAACCCGAGTGTGTGTACACTTACCTGTCGCCGTGGAAACTCGCATATGCTCGAAATGACTTTGACGCATGCGCGGTAGCTTCCTAGGCATAGGTAGGGTGTAGCAAGATGGCGGCGACGGCATCGAATGTGACGAGCGCACGTTTGTCGTAGTCGATGACGTCAACGGCGGTTCTTTTGAAAGGTACGTGTGTACACTCGACCGGGACAAGATTCTTGTCAAGAATCTCGTCAGGAAAAACAACGTTTTTTTTTCCTGACGAGATTCTCGGCCGTGTGTACAGGGCTTAAGACACAGGCTTGAGGGGCGTAACACAGCTTGTGACTGGCAGAAATCTGCCTACACTATATTATTGCCAAAAGATTTGATTTCAAATATATATTTGTATGATTATTTAAAACAGTTTATTGATATTATTTAATTGAACTCTGTATCCCAAAGGCTGTTTTTTTTCTTGACCAGCAGTAGAGGACTAGAAGCTCCTCCTGGTTATGTTTCTCTGCAGACAGGCTGGGAAAGAGCTGGGTCATGTGACAGCTGTATATTGATTAGGAAAAAGGTACTTAGATTTTTTTAATTAAAATAATTATAATGCCATCATCCATATACAGAAATAGATGGGACAGTATAAATTAAACAGTGTGTGTTTAGTATCATTTTAATAGTGTTGAGAACCAACCACCAGTATCTGAATAGTTTGGGACATTTCCACATGAAATATGAAGCAGAGTATATGAAGCAGAGTACCAGGTTCTGCCGCACACTTAGGGCATAGAGGAGTGTCCTTTCTATTCCACTGAAACATTTTTATGGGGTTATAAGATCTATGTATGATAAACAGCTGTGTGAGTTTCTGAGTTGGGAAGAGTGATACTATCAGAACATTGTTTTAACCACTTAAGCCCTGGACCATTACGCAGCTTAATGACCAGAGGTGATTTCACAATTTGGCACTGTGCTGCTTTAACTGGAAATTGTGCGGACATGCAATGTTGTACCCAAACGAAATTTGCGTCCTTTTCTTCCCACAAATAGAGCTTTCTTTTAATGGTATTTGATTGCCTCTGCGATTTTTTATTTCTTTTTGTGATGTTAACGGAAAAAGACTGAATTTTTTTTTTTTAAATTATATTTTCTACTTTTTGTTATAAGAAAAATCGAATAAACTAAATTTTAGTCATACATTTAGGCCAAAATGTATTCAGCCACATGTCTTTAGTAAAAAAAATGTCAATAAGCGTATATTTATTGGTTTGCGCAAAAGTTATAGCGTCTACAAACTAGGGAACATTTTCTGGAATTTACACAGCTTTTAATTTATGACTGCCTATCTCATTTCTTGAGGTGCTAAAATGGCAGGGCACTGGGCAGTACAAAACCCTCCCAAATGACCCCATTTTGGAAAGTAGACACCCCAAGGAAATTGCTGAGAGGCATGTTGAGCCCATTGAATATTTTTTTTTTGTCCCAAGTGATTGAATAATGACTAAAAAAAAAAAAAAAAATTACAAAAAGTTGTCACTAAATGATATATTGCTGACACATGCCATATATCATTTAGTGACAACTTTGTGCAAAAAAAAAAAAAAAAAATTGTCTTTTTTCCGCAACTTGTGTCAACATATAAAATATTCCATGGACTCGACATGCCTCTCAGTATATAGCTTGGGGTGTCTGCTTTCCAAAATGGGGTCATTTGGGGGGGTTTTGAACTGTCCTGGCATTTTATACACAACATTAGGAAGCTTACATCCAATCTTCTAATGCCGCGTACACACGACCGCTTTTCTCGACGAGAATAACGTCATTTTTTTTTCTCGCCGAGAAAACCGATCGTCTGTGGGCTTTATGTCGTTTTTTTCAACGAGAAAAACGGCATTAAAAACGACGAGAAAAATTAGAACATGTTCTAAATTTTCACGCCGTTTTTCAGGTCGTCGTTTTTTTCATCATGAAAAATTATCGTGTGTAGGCTTTAACGACGTTAAAAAAGCGCGCATGATCAAAAGCAAGTGAGGAGAAGGGAGCGCTCGTTCTGGTAAAACTACTGTTCGGAATGGAGAAGGCACATTCGTCATGCATGAAATTATTACATCGTTTAATGCAGCGCATTCTTTTCTTCGTTCTAATGCTGCAATATTCCAATTCTCTTGCTGCTGATATTCTCCCAGAGTTAGGACAATCTTTGGTCTTTATGATTTATTGTTTTATCATGATTAATCTCTATTTTGGGGAGCCAGATCTCCCTAAATACCCAAAACTTTTTAATTTTTTTTTTTTTTTTGTGCTTTAATTTGTGGTCTTAGATTTTAGACTGTTTTTACATATTATTTGCTATTTTGGAGTGTGTCAAGTTACCACAACATTATTCTTTATTCTAATTTTGCCTCAATGAGGTTAGTGTCCCTTGTTAATTTCTCAATTTTTTATCCACTGTCCCTGCCTACTCACTTACAAACTGGCTATTTAGAAGAAAAACACATGTTAATTTTGTATCTTCCAAAAAAATTCACATTTATTATGGCCTAATAACAAATTAAAAGGTAAGCCAAAACAAAACCATATGTAAACTACAAATCAAGAAGCCAGGAAGACAGCACTGGAGACCCTGCTGAAATTAGTGCACACCCAGATCACCACAGCAAACACCAAAGCATGTGAAGACCAAAACTGGCCCCATGTGAGGCACATATCCTGGGTTCATTTTCGTCTTTTTTGTTTGACCTTCCCTGCAGCCTTCCTTGGAGGCTGTGTCCGTGGAGGAGGGACTGGAGCAGGAGCAGGGTCTGGGACGGGAGCAGGGCCTGGGACAGGAGCATGGAGTGGGGCAGGAGCATGGAGTGGGGCAGGAACTTGTGCAAAAAAATAGGAAAGGTCCACAACGTCTGTGAACTCCTTTAGTTTGTTCAACAGGCCCATATTGACCACCTTCAATATAAGGGTTTCACATTTCAGCCTCTGGTCCAGTCCCATTTATGGCAGTTTCTCCCCAATAAGGGCAGCAAATCCCTCTGCAGCGGTGGGGGGCTCTCGGAGTGCAGCAGTAGCCTCCCTAATTAGGGCCTGTGTCTCCTCCTCCATTTGAACCAGCCTCCTAGATCTTTTTGCAGGAATCCGCAGCAGAGGGATCTGGGGCCTGGTGTTGTGCTGGGTCCCACTGGGGCCTGCCTCTTCCTGGGTCCCACTGGGGCCTGCCTCTTCCTGGGTCCCACTGGGGCCTGCCTCCTCCTGGCTTCCAGTGGCACCTGCCTCCTCGTGTCTCCCACTGGGGCCTGTCTCCTCATCCTGTAAAAAAAAGGTACATCGAGTTAGTTTTGCCTTCATCTTTCACACACATTTGTCACCTCATGACATTTGGTAATTGAATGCTACTAAATATTAAAGTCAATCATTCTGACACCAGTATATTTCTTTTTGGTGCCCTTAATTTGTGGCCACTGCTGTCTATTGATATGTCAGACACTTTTTTTAAACTGTTAACATTTTTCACACTTTTTTTTTAACTTTTACAACATTCAACTTTTATTACTCTAAATATTTTGTGAAATATTATACCTGGCTCCAAATATTTAAATCCGGCTCCTCCAGGACTTGAGGTTGTTCCTCCAAAGAGACCTCAACTTGGCTGGAGGCTTGGCTGCATGGAATGCTGGAGGGAAGGCTGGAGGGTTGGCTGGAGGGTTGGCTGCAAGGAAGGCTGGAGGTCGTTCTGGGTGGAAGGCTGGAAAGTGATTCCCTGGATTCCAGATGTTCATCTAGGAAACTCAGGTGCTGATAGTACCACAGATTTGGTATGTATCGGTCCTCTGCACCTGCTCCTGACCGCAGGGATTTTTGAACTTTATTCCTTTGAGCCCGGTATGTGCCCCTAATGGTCCCAATTTTGTTCTTCAGATCCTGTAGTGTTGCTGTGGGGATCTGAGTTTTCACAAATTCCAGCAAGGTCTCCAGTGCTCTCTTCCTGGCTTCTTTATTTTTATTATTTTTATTTTTAGTCTCCCATAAAATTGGAAGATTCTTCCATTTTTGGAGGAATTCCAGCATAAAATCGGGGTCCTTAAATGCCTTCATTATCTGTGCAATTCAAAACCCAAAACCGAAAAAGGAATGTCAGTCAGGACTACTCCAAATCTTTCTAACCATATATAGGCCACTAACGTAGCAATTGATCAGTCATCATAGAGTTGAGTGGACACCTGGATGTTTGTGTTGAACTCTTTTTAGCTAACTTTGTAAAAAGCTAGAGTTCGTGACCTGACTTTACCCGAACTCAAACCCCATTTAAGTAGATTAAGCCCTGTAAATAGGGTGAATAAAAGGACTCCCCAAAAATAAAGGAGTACCTCGAACTGTCCCTGCACCAAGTGTCATTTTTTATTAAATTTAAATTAACCCTAAATTCACTCCTGGGTATAATTAATTGTTGTCTCCTGTCAATTGCAATACATAGAAAAGTCATTGATACAAACATTGGGAAAGCATTGTGGTTCCCCCAAATATCCATACCAGGCCCTTCAGGTCTGTCAAGGATTTTAAGGGGAACTCCCCCACAAATTCCCTAAAAAAATGGCGTGGAGTCCCCCCCCCAAATCCATAACAGACCCTTATCCGAGCACGCAACCTGGCCGGCCACAGGGGAAGAGGGGGGACGAGAGAGCAGCCCCCCCTCCCTCCTGAACCGTACCAGGCCACATGCCCTCAACATGGGGAGCATGTCCCCATGTTGATGGGGACAAGGGCCTCATCCCCACAACCCTTGCCCGGTGGTTGTGGGGGTCTGCGGGCGGGGGGCTTATCGGAATCTGGAAGACCCCTTTAACAAAGGGGCCCCCAGATCCCGCCCCCCCCTATGTGAAATGGTAATGGGGGACATTGTACCCCTACCATTTCACCTTAAAAAATGGCATTATCTGAAAAATGACACTACACGGTTTTTGACAATTCCTTTATTATTGGTTTTGTTTTTCAACCATCTTCTTCCTTCTTCTTTTCTGCATTGGAGTTTCTTCCTCCATCTTCCTCTTCATCTTCATCTTCCTTCTTGCTTCGGGCTTCTCGTCCGCATCTTGCTTCGGCTTCTTCTTTGTTCTCCCGCTGCTCCGTTTGAATTTGAGTTTCCCGCTGTGTGATGCAAAGTTAGGCAGTTCTCCTCTAGGTCCGCTGCGAGCCGGGGGACCCGCCCCCCTCTGACTGCACGGGGAAAGTACCTGTGAAATCTCTGTGCGTCAGAGGGAGGCGGGGTCGCCGGACCAAGAGGAGAACTGATGAACTGAGCGTCCCACAGCGGAACCTCCAATTCAAACGGAGCGGCCGGAGAAAGAAGAACCCGGAGCAAGATGCGGACGAGAACACCGAAGGAAGAAGGAAGATGAAGAGGAAGTTGGAGGAAGAAACACGAAGCGAGAAAAGAAGAAGAAGGAAGAAGATAGAAGAAAGCCAAACTAAAAATTAAAGGAATTGTCAAAAACTGACTACTGTCATTTTTTCCATTTTGTACACTTTCTTCGTGAAATGGTAGGGGTACAATGTACCCCTTACCAATTCACATAGGGGGGGCGGGATCTGGGGTCCCCTTTGTTAAAGGGGTCTTCCAGATTCTGATAAGCCCCCCGCCCGCAGACCCCCACAACCACCGGGCAAGGGTTGTGGGGATGAGGCCCTTGTCCCCATCAACATGGGGACATCCTCCCCATGTTGAGGGCATGTGGCCTGGTACGGTTCAGGAGGGAGGGGGGGCCGCTCTCGTCCCCCCTCTTCCCCTGCGGCCGGCCAGGTTGCGTGCTCGGATAAAGGGTCTGTTGTGGATTTTGGGGGGGACTCCACGCCCTTTTTTTTCATGATTTGGGGGTGGAGTTCCCCTTAAAATCCTTGACAGACCTGAAGGGCCTGCAACTCGAATTTGGGGGAACCCCACTTTTTTTTTTTTCAGGTACAAATCAGTTTTCAAAGTCTTGCCATTTGCCGGGAGGCAAGAATTCATTTAGAGCCGCGATTGACTTTTCAAAGTTTATAGTCCCAATTCAAAAATGACACTTTGTGCACGGCCAGTACTAACAGCACGGGAAGCAAGCGCCAAGTTACATGCATATTGCCCAACCCCGGCCCCGAACATACAGTGAATGAATGTTTATAGGTTTAATGCTCCTGGACACAGCCATATCAAGTAAGAAAAATTTTACGTACCCGCGATCTACACGTTCGTCTCCTCCGACCTTCTTCCACTCACTGAACGTCGCTTTCAACGATGTTTTTTGGAGTTATATACAGTGCGCATGCGTGACGCTCCGCACGCTTTCCCACCCCTGACGTTCATTACACTACTTTCCCCGCCCCTTCTCGCTACTCCTTAATGACGGAGAGTGTAAACATGGCGGCGAATCAACAGGATGTGGAAAGTGGGGAAGAAAGCAGGCACCGACCCAGAAGGTATAAAGCCACTAACATGAGCTTTGGGGAGATGGTGGAGATGGTCACCATATTGCTCCGGGATGATTACGACGCCAAACATGGGCCCTACAAAAAGCCAAATCAAGTGAAGGCCAAGATCATGGATAAAGTGGTCAAAACGCTCTTTGAAAAATTTGGGGTTCGCAGGTCGCGGGAACAGATCCGGAAACGATGGTCAGACATTAAGTTGCGTGAGCCGGATCAATATAAAAAGATTAAAAAAGTCATCAAAAAAAGTAAGTAGATTAACATTAAATGTGATTTTGCCTAATAACGTGGTGTTGCATGTGTTTTTAAAATAATGTATGTATTACAGTGAAAAATGTCATGTTTCATGTTTTTGGCCACACGAATCGATCGTATGAATGGTCGTTCAAACGTTCACTCAATCACAAGCTTTTGCCACGATTCATCATTGTTCGAATGACATTTTATCAATCACAAAATAATCGGCAGGTTCAAATGTTTTTAGCAATGTATTCCACCAAAACATCGTTTGGGTGTTGTTGAACGAGGATTTCAACGTTGGATTATTGTGCCCAAGAACATGAAACAGGACATCATGAAATGTTTATGTGAGAAGTAATTATAAACATGTTTGTGTAGTTGTTGGTAATTAGATTTGGCTAATGTAACTAGATTCAGTGTACGTTTACAAGAGTATGCTCAGCAGCTGCTTACACATCTGGACTCATTAGCACAAGTGTGGGCCACAAGAACAACCTTTTGATGGTGTCACACACAAGTGATCCAGTGGATACCTGTTGTGTTTCCATGTGTGAAACATGACCTAAAGAGATTAATCTACCATCTTGGGAAATGGATACAATCATGTGTTCATCTTCTCCAAAATTATCAGTAATACAATTGTAACACACTTCCCAAGAATGATTAATATTCCTCTTTCACGCCTAAATATATTTAGTTACACAAGTCTACCTTTTGGTTATATCTCCTAGGGATTCAAAGAGCTAAGAGACACGAGGCTGCAAACCCCGCACCACCAACTCAAGACCCACAACTGCAGGATGTGGCAGAAGAGGGAAATGGCAACTCACCAGGTCAGTGTCATACACCACAGCCTCACGTAATAGATGTTGGCCTGTATATTTAGTAAGACATTTTCTTTTCACAACTTAAAGGGACTTTAATGCCTGCGGCAACAGCAACCTTCACCAGAGCCACTGCCCAGATGTTGCTTGAAGAAGTGAGGGTCTGCTCTCGGGAGGTTCAAACCATAAAACACAACCTGGTCCAGATGTACCAAACAAACAAAAAGGGGATTTTTATAACAGCTTACCTGTAAAATCCTTTTCTTGGAGTACATCACGGGACACAGAGCGACTTAGTCATTACTACTGGGTTATATAGTTTACCTTCAGGTGCTGGCACTGGCAACTTCCAAACCGGAAGTACCCTCCCCTATATAAGCCCCTCCCATCCGGGAGCACCTCAGTTTTGTAGCAAAGCAATAAGTGTCCCAAAAAGAGGGGTGGGAGCTCTGTGTCCCGTGATGTACTCCAACAAAAGGATTTTACAGGTAAGCTGTTATAAAAATCCCCTTTTCTTTTTCGTACATCACGGGACACAGAGCGACTTAGTCATTACTAATGGGACGTCCCAAAGCAATGCCAAATGAGGGGAGGGATACATAAGCTGGGCGCCATCAGGCATGAGGATCTTTTGCGGCCTGCAACACACTGCGCCCAAAGGCGACATCCTCCTGACTTCTAACGTCTACCTGGTAGAATCTAGTAAACGTGTGTACCGAAGACCATGTTGCGGCCTTACATACTTGAGCCAGGGAGGCCTGGTGATGCACTGCCCATGAAGTTCCAACTGCTCTTGTGGAGTGCGCCCTAACTTTGAACGGAGGCGGTCTCTTTCTCAAGCCATAGGCTTGTATTATGACCTGTCGAATCCACTTGGCTAAAGTAGATTTTGATGCTGCCTGACCCTTTCTAGGGCCTTCCGGCAGAATAAACAAAGTATCCGTTCTGCGAATCTGAGCAGTGGCTTTTAGATAAGCTTTAACTGCTCTTACTACATCCAAAGAATGTAATAACTTTTCCTCTACCGAGCTAGGTTTGGGGAAAAAAGAAGGAAGAACCACATCTTGGTTCAAATGAAACCTCAATACCACCTTGGGAAGAAAGGCTGGATGAGGACGTAATACTACTCTGTCCTTATGGACAACCAGATATGGCTCCTTACAGGACAAGGCGGCTAATTCCGATACTCTTTTAGCCGAACAAATGGCTACTAAGAAAATCAATTTCCTGGTGAGAAGAACCAAGGAAATGTGTTGCAATGGTTCAAACGGTTGTTTCTGTAGAACCGACAGAACCAGGTTTAAGTCCCATGGACATATGGGAATACTAACCGGAGGGGTAATACGCATCACTCCTTGTATGAAAGCTTTGACTAGTGAATGCGAAGCCAAGGGCCTTTGAAAAAATATTGACAAGGCCGAAATCTGACCCTTGATAGTACTCAAGGCCAGCTTCCTATCTACAGCCCACTGTAGGAAGTCCAAAATCCTCCCTATCACGTACTTACGTGGATGCCATTTCTTGGCCTCACACCACGTAATGTACGCTTTCCAGATCCTATAATAGATCTGCCTGGATACCGGCTTCCTGGCATTGATCATGGTAGATACCACAGAATTAGAGAGCCCTCTCTTTTTCAGAATGTGGGCTTCAATAGCCAGGCCGTCAAACCTAGGGCTGGTAAGGAAGGGTGGTATATCGGTCCTTTCGACAGCAGGTCCGGACGATGTGGGAGGGTCCAAGGACTCCTCACTGACATTTTTACAATCTCCGCGTACCATGCCCTTCGGGGCCACGCTGGAGCCACCAGAATCACTGGTTTCTTTTCTACCCTGATTCTGCGGAGTAATTGCGGTAACAATTGTGGCGGTGGGAATGCATATATCAGCTTGAACTGATCCCAAGGGAACACTAGGGCATCCGAGCCGCAAGCTAGGGGATCCCTTGTGCGAGACACAAATCTGTCCACCTTTGCGTTGAATCTGGATGCTAGCAGATCTACATCCGGTGTTCCCCACCGCTGGCATATTGCCTGGAAAACCTTGGGGTGAAGAGACCATTCCCCCGGGCATAATTGTTGGCGACTTAAAAAGTCCGCTCTCCAATTTTCCACTCCTGGGATGAAAACCGCGGATATGGCTGGGACATATTTTTCTGCCCACTCCAGGATGCAATTTGCTTCCCTCTGGGCTGCACGACTCCTGGTGCCACCCTGGTGATTGATATATGCCACTGCTGTGGCATTGTCTGATTGAATTCTGACAGGGGACCCTTGGAGTTTGGATGTCCATGCTACTAGGGCATACCGGGCTGCTCGTATCTCTAAGAGATTGATGGGCAGGGCCTTTTCTGCTTCTGACCACTTGCCCTGGAGAGACCATTGCTCCAGTACTGCCCCCCAGCCTATGAGGCTGGCATCTGTAGTGACCACCTTCCAAGAAACCGGACTGAAGGGTTTCCCTTTTTCCAGATTCTGGGGCACCAACCACCAATGGAGGCTCTTGCGAACGGAAGGGGACAGGGACATTGGTAAGTCTAAAGCCTGAACTTTTTTGTTCCAGGCTGACAGTATGGCCCTTTGCAAATTCCTTGAATGGAATTGACCGTTGGGTACCGCTTCGAATGAAGCCACCATTTTTCCCAGCAGCCTCATGCACAGGCGTATGGATGGTTTTCTTTTTGTACCCACTAAGTGGGTCAAATCTTTTAAAGACGACACCTTCTCTGGAGGTAAGAAAATCTTTCTCTGATTTGAATCCAGCCTTAGCCCTAAGTATTCCAGACTTTTGACTGGTCTTAGAGCTGACTTGTCCCGGTTGATAATCCAACCGTGATATTCCAGATACTTGATTGTCTTGTGAATAGCTACTTCCAGCTTTTCCACTGAGTGGTCTATTAGTAGCAGGTCGTCTAGATATGCCATTATCGTTACACCTTGTGTTCTTAGATTGGCCAATAGTGGGGCCAGAACCTTTGTGAACACTCGTGGTGCTGTGGCCAGACCGAAAGGTAAGGCTCTGAACTGAAAATGGCGCCCTTCTACTGCAAAGCGTAGAAATTTCTGGTGGGCCGGAAAGATGGGAATATGCAGATAAGCATCCCTTATGTCGATCGAGGCTAACCATTCCTGCCCTTGTAGGGCGGTGGCCACCGATCGGATCGACTCCATCCGAAAAGTCCTGATATTTAGGAACTTGTTTAGCCCTTTAAAATTTAATATGGGCCTCACGTCCCCATTTGGTTTGGGGACTGTGAAAAGGTTCGAGTAAAACCCGAATCCGCTTTCTTCCAGGGGAACCTTCATGATTACACCTTGGAGCAATAGTTGTTCTAGTGCCAGAAGGAGGGATCCTCTCTTCTGGGGATCTCTTGGCACGTTTGACCTCATAAATTGGGCAGGAGGAGTGCCTTTTAACTCCAGCTTGTATCCCAGACTTACTGCGGAGAGCACCCATCTGTCTCTGATGGTGTCCCGCCAGGTCTCTGTGAACAACTGAAGCCTTCCCCCCACCCGATTGAGTGGGGGCAACGCTTCATGACTTGGGGGGAGGTTTTGTACCTCTCTTGATCCAGGGCTTCTTGTTACCCTGTGACTGTCCCTGATTTCTGCCCCCTGAATTTGACCGCGGAGGCCGTCGGAACTGCTTCACAGCCGATGTGCCCGGGACTGGAGAAGTAGGCCTCTTAAAAGAAGGACTTCTACTCTTGTTCTTAACCGGTAAGAGTGAACTTTTACCGGCAGAAATTTTCTGGATATATTTGTCCAGATCTTCTCCAAATAAGCGTTCTCCATGAAATGGGAAGCTAACCAGCAGTTTCTTACAGGGAGCTTCAGCAGACCAGTTTTTGAGCCACAGAAGCCTACGCATATGTACTACAGACAGCGTAAAGCGGGAGGCCTGTTGGATTGTATCCTTTATGGCGTCCACCGCAAAACACAAGGCTCTAGGCAGGTCAGCTAGGGCAAGAGCCTGCTGATCTGGTAAGTCCCTTAAGACTTGTTTCAACTGATCTTTCACTGCTTGGCAGACTCCAATCGCTGCTACCGCAGGTTGTGTCACCATGCTTGCTGTAGAGAAAGCAGATTTTAGTAAAGACTCCAATTTTTTATCTATTGGGTCTTTGAACATTGGAACATTATCTACTGGACATGTCAGTGATTTGTTCACAGAAGAGATGGCTGCGTCCACTGTAGGGACCCTCCATTTTTTTATGAACTTATCCTCCATGGGATAGATCACCGGAAATCTCTTGGGGGGAGCAAATATTTTATCAGGATGCTCCCAATCCTGGTAAATAAGCCCTTCTAATAAAGGGTGGATTGGGAAGGAACAGACAGCCTGGGGAGCTTTTAGCGACCCCAGCGAGGAAACCGTAGTGGTTGGTGGTTCCGCCAGAGGCATTTTAAATGCTGATCGGACCATGTTAGTCAGAGACTGAACCCATAATCTTTCAGCCTGAGATGCTGAGAAAGGTTCTTCCACTGTTGATTCCTCCATAACTGAATCAACCTCATCCTGATCCCCTTCAGGTAGGTCGATCTCTGTGTGGGGCTGTTCCTCCACTAACAGGCACTCTGAAGGAGGAGACGGAGATCGGACGCACTTTCCCTGTGACAGGGAAGCAGCGATCAATGCTGTTAATCTCTCTTCCAATCCTCCCAGAGTTGAGGATAAAACCTCCTCTGTTATATATACAGGAGCAGGTGGACTGGGGACAGCCGCAGCACCAGGCACTCCTGCGGGGTTTCTACGGCTACTGACCTCTGAATTCTCAGGGGAGATTGGTGCAGTACAAGCATGCCCAATATCCTCAGAGCCCGATGGAGACCCCTTTGGCTTCCTGGAAGACTTATTTCCGGAGCGTCTGGACGACATATCCTTTAAGCACAAAGCTGAGGTATTCCCGTCGTCATACACCAATTTTGCTGGTAATAGTCTAACACAGTTGCTGCTATATACCAGCTGGTGTCCACTAAAGTGCCTTTCTATGGGGATGCCTGCATCAACCGCCTCTGTGTGCCACTGTTTGTTGCTAGCTCTGTTTGCATCCAGCTGACACTTGTACTGTGTCTTTATACAAGCTGGGACGCCTGCACATGCGCAGAAGCGCCGTGGCGCGCATCGAGCGTCATCCACCCGCCCCGCCCCTTTTTTTTCATAGGAGGCGCGTGCACGCGCCCGCGCACGCGCCCGTGCGCCATTGGCGCCCTTTTCGAAAATCAAACAGGGACTATGAGCCAGGGCCCTTTTTGCCGGAGGGCCTGTGCAGTGGATGAGCGCAGCAACAGGGCAGAGGAAGTGGATTCCCACAGAGAAACTTACCAACTGCCTGGATCTTTTGACTTAAGAAAACCAAAGATCCACATAACAAGAAAAATGGACCACAGCGGCCTCTAGTGGTTTAACACAGGTACCGCGGTCCTCTTTTTTTCTTGACTACTATTAAAATTTTACATTTTCAGTAGTTACAGGCATACACAGATATTAGCGGGAATACCGTTAGGTAACAGACAGAAAGACAAATTAGGCTTGGGGGTCCCCCAATAGAACCAAGTTCCTGGGGGCCCCCACTTACCTGATCCCCGCCGCAGGACTCTGTTTGGTCCACAGAAGCCCAAACTTCACCTATCACGGCAGGCATTGTAATTAAACCTAAAGGGACCGGGTTCCCAAGGATTCCACTCCCCTGGACCTGTATAGGACCCTGCACAGACAACATCTTAGTCGTGGGTATGACCAGAGCTCTGGATCCCAGGGTCCAGCCCTCCTAAGAGAAGCATTACAGGCAAAACCTTGCTCTTCTGCTGCAAGGCCCGGGTACCGACCGTTTAGCTATGAAGCTTTTTTGGTGGGATCCGGAACAGCTTACTAAGGCCCAAAAGAACCTGTACGCAAGCCCAGTGAAAACACATGTTACTCTTTGGCCAACACCTTAGACCAGTGATTCTCAACCAGGGTTCCGTGGAACCCTAGGGTTCCTCCAGATGTTGCTAGGGGTTCCTTCAGCATTGGACAATTTCTGCCTCTCAGATAAGTTCACACTGACCCCATTGATCTTTTTAGCTATCTGTAAGGAGGTAATTCTTCCAAATTGCCACAAGTGTAAGGACCATTCTTCCAACTGACCGTCACACTAATGTATCATGAGTTGTAGATTTCTCAATTTTAGCAGGGGTTCCCCGAGACCGGAGAACTATGTCAAGGGTTCCTCTGTGTTGAAAAGGTTGAGAAAGGCTGCCTTAGACACTGGCAAAAAACTGAGGTGCTCCCGGATGGGAGGGGCTTATATAGGGGAGGGTACTTCCGGTTTGGAAGTTGCCAGTGCCAGCACCTGAAGGTAAACTATATAACCCATTAGTAATGACTAAGTCGCTCTGTGTCCCGTGATGTACGAAAAAGAAATGATGGAGACAAAACTTAAAAAAATTGAGCATATTCTTGGGAGTGTTTAAAACTTGTATATATTAAAAAAATATATATATATTTTTTGGGGGGGGGAAATGTTTTATTTCTATAAAGGGATATTGTTCGTTTTGTACATTTTTGTACTGAGTTGTAAAAAGCAAATATTTTATAAATTCCCATAAAAATTTGGGTTATATTTTGATACAAACCTTACCAATTTTATACTCATAAAATGTTTTAATCACTAAACAATGTGTGGCTTCTTATATCAATGTTGCCCCCCCCCCCCCAAAAAAAAATGTGTGTGTTTAGACTCTATAAATGCTTGTAATTTACTTGTTAGGAAAAAACATGGGACTACAACTGCACTAGTATAACCGAGGACAGTGATGGTGAACCTTGGCAACCCAGATGTTTTGGAACTACATTTCTAATGTTACTCAGGCACTCTGCAGTGTAGTTGAGCATCATGGAAAATGGAGTTGAAAAACATCTGGAGTGGCAAGGTTCACCATCACTGACCTAGAAGAAAGAACAAATACAACAAAAGAAAAGCAAACAAGATGTTTTCAGTATATTATTTTTTATTATGAGCAAAATTGATTTAAAACTGATCAGGCATTGCAATGGCCCCCCTACCCATAAAATATTCGACATAGCGTTGCCGCACATCACGGCCGCTTTGGGGGGCCAAGCCTGTAGGGCCAGCTAACTGGGCTGGCAATGGTCCATCCAAACCCTGTGTGCCCTGAAGGTCAACTGTAGCAAGATAATTTGTGGAGTGTTTGATTAAAAAACATGTTTATTGCAGTCAGAAAAAGCCGGAAGCGACTGGCCATAATGCCAAAGGCGTTTTCCACCACCCTTCGCCCTCTGGCCAGACGATAATTAAACACCCTCCTCTCAGGGGTGAGGGACCTTTGGGGAAAAGGCCTCATCAAATGTGGTCCAAGCGCAAAAGCCTCATCTGCCAGGAACACAAACGGGAGGCCATGTTCATTATCTTCAGCAGGTGGCAATGCCAGGTCCTCTGAAAGAAGTCGGTCTGCAAACTCTGTCTGGGCGAAAACACCACCGTCAGACATCCGCCCATTTTTCCCAACATCAACAAATAGGAACTCATAGTTCGCAGACACCACCGCCATGAGCACAATACTGTGGAAGCCTTTGTAATTCCAAAAAAACGACCCAGAATGGGCTGGTGGCACGATGTGGACGTGCTTGCCATCAATGGCTCCTCCACAGTTGGGAAAGTTCCACCGCTGAGAAAAATCAGATGCCACATTCTGCCATTCCTGTGGCGTCGATGGTAACTGTGGAGTCAAAGGAAAAAAAAACAAACAAAAAAAAATTACTACCTATACATTGCAAGCATGTTAGCACAAAACACTCTGGGCAAAACATCAGGATAGCATTAATTTGGAAGGAGGATTTTAGAGCGGAGCTACGCAGCTAAAATACTATAAAATAACACAGCAGCTCCAGCTACAGCAGCTGCAGAGGTTTGCTAATTGTACACTTACCTGTCCTGGAGTCCAGCAACGTCCGCAGCAAGAGGACGAACAATTGCTCATCACTCTGCTGCCCCCTCTGCCATCCTTGGTGAGGGAACCAGGAAGAGAAGCCTTGCGGCTTCACTGCCCGGTTCCCAAACGCACATGCACGAGAAGCGCTGCACAGTTCAGACTGGTTATCCTGTGTTCTGTGAGACAAGTGTTTCCAAGAACACTACGGGTCTTCTGCGGGAAGTGACTTGGCTCAGGCAGATTTGCCCCAGAGATGACTCCCGGATGTGGGTGAAAATACCTGGCTTAAACAGGTATCTTCACCCCCCTGAAAGGTGTTAATTTTGACACCGGGGGAGGGTTACAATGAGCGGACCCACAAAATTTAGGATGGAGGTCCGCTTGAATAAGATAGAAAAATAAGCAACAAAAACATCACCCACTCTGATGGACCTGAGAAATTCGGAGAGGGTGGAGGGGTTGAGATGAGTTGGGGACATCATAATTAAAATCTATAGTACGATGTAATTTATTTGGGTAGATTAGACAAACGTAAAAAATTAGGGGGGGGGGGGGGAATCAGGCAATCTAAGCACTACAATGGAGCGTACAAAACAAAAATGAGGATTGACTAGGCTAGGTGTGTTTGGGCCCAGGATCTAATGCTGGAGATTGCTTGACCAAAAAATATGCATGTAGCCCAAAAACATAGAACATTCAAAGCTTACAACATGCAGGGGGACAAAGGGGACATTCACAGCATATTCAAATCATGGTAATTAGAGACAGTACAAAATATACTATACATTAGCAAGCATAAAAAAACATAGATTGTGATGTTTATAAAGGAGAAAACTTACCTTAAGATAGTCCTCCTGAAGGACCTGGATAATGGCAGAGCAGGTCTCTGGGATAATGACGCCCAGAGCCTGGGGGGAGATGCCTGTCGAGAACTTGAGGTCCTGCAAGCTTCTCCCAGTCGCAAGGTATCGCAACGTGGCGATGAGCCTCTGCTCAGCAGTAATGGCTTCCCGCATAACGGTGTCCTGCCTGGTGATATAGGGGGACACCAAAGCCAAGAGCTGCTGAAAAACGGGGTCAGACATCCTAAGAAAATTCCTGAAATCATCAGGGTTATTCTCCCGGATCTCCCGCAGCAGAGGCATATGACATAATTGGTCCCTCTGGAGCAACCAATTCTTGGTCCATGAACTCCTTCTCACCCTCCTCATGGACCGGATCTGGGACATAGCAACAAGCCCAGCAGCAAGCACAGCACGATCTCGGCGACAAGAACGTACGCGCAACATGGCTTCAAAACGGTCGTCTAATCAGAACGAACTAAAAGAACGCACTGAAGAACAGCAAGGCCTATGAAGAACGAGCTGAAAAACAGTAACGCGCGGACAAGAACGCACTGCAAAAACAGATACGAACTCACTACACGCACTGAAAGCCAGATACGAACCCACAAGCACAAACTGAACTCCCGAAAACGATCTTTCAAGCACGAAGACTGAAAAGCGCGAATCGTCTCTTCCAAAACTTTTACTAACACGCGGAAACACGAAATCAGCAAAAGCAGCCAAAAGGGTGGCGCGAACAGAATGAAACTTCCCCTTTATAGTGCCGTCGTACGTGTTGGACGTCACCGCGCTTTGCTAGATCAGTTTTTTGCACGATCGTGTGTAGGCAAGGCAGGCTTGAGAGGAAACAAGAAAAATAACGTCGAGAAAATCGACGTTTTTTTTCTTGACATGAAAAGCGGTCGTGTGTACGCGGCATAACCACTTGAAGACAAAGCCCTTTCTGACACTTCTTGTTTACATGAAAACATTTTTTTTTTTTTGCAATAAAATTATGTTGAACCCCCAAACATTATATATTTTTTTTAAGGCAAAGGCCCTACAGATTAAAATGGTGGGTGTTGCATTTTTTTTCCACACAGTATTTGCGCAGCGATTTTTGCAAACGCATTTTTTGGGGAAAAAATACACTTTTTTTAATTTTAATGCAATAAAACACACTATATTGCCCAAATGTTTGATGAAATAAAAAATATGATCTTAGGCCGAGTACATAGATACCAAACACGACATGCTTTAAAATTTCGCACAAACGCGCAGTGGCGACAAACTACATACATTTTTAAAAGCCTTTAAAAGCCTTTACAGGGTACCACGTTAGATTTACAGAGGAGGTCTACTGCTAAAATGACTGCCCTCGATCTGACCTTCGCGGTGATACCTCACATGCATGATGCAATTGCTGTTTACATATGACGCCAGACCAACGCTTGCATTCGCCATTGCGCAAGAGCAGGGCGGGACAGGGGTGATTTTTTTTTATTATTATTAATTTTGCTTTTTTATTTTATTTTTAAACTGTTCTTTCCATATTTTTTTTTTTTTATCATTTTTATTGTTATCTCGAGGAATGTAAATATCCCCTATGATAGCAATAGGTAGTGACAGGTACTCTTTTTTTGAAAAAACTGGGGTCTATTGGACCCTAGATCCTTCCTCTGCCCTCAAAGCATCTGACCACACCAAGATCGGTGTGATAAAATGCTTTCCCAATTTCCCAATGGCGCTTTTTATATCCGGGGGGGGACATTCTCTCCCACTGCTTGTAAAAGCGGTCCAGAGGCTAATTAGCCGCTAGGATTGCTTTTACATGAAAGTCAGCCGCTGGCTGAAAAGAATGATACCAAGATGATACCTAAACCCGCAGGCATCAATCTGGTATAACCAAAGTCCAGCAACATACCAGTACGTTGCTGGTCCTTGTTGGACATGTATTGTAATCTTTTTTTTCATGCAGCCAGTTGGCTGAACGAAAAAAAGAGATTGATCGGTGGGTATGCCCACCATTAGAATACCTCCCTTCATTCAGCCACTTCTAATGATGGGAATACATGCACCATTTATATATGCCGAAGCATGGGGGCATCCTCCCGCAAAAGTTATGCCGCGTACACACGGTCAGACTTTTCCACGGGCAAGCCTCCGTCGGAATTTTGACCGTATGTACGCGGCAGTAGGAGCAAAATCGCTCCTTCGCCCCTGCTGCCCCCCTGCTTCGGCATATATGCTCTTTTTTTTTTAACTGTGGTGGTGAAATCACCTCCTACAGAACTGGAGTCACAGGGATCAGGCCTGTCTCTGCGAACGCTGCAGTTATGTGTGTTGTGTTTTGTAAGTGACAGTGATCGATCGATACTGCACTTGGGTGGCCTGGGCTGGACGGAGGGGCAAAACGCAGGTGCTAGCAGGTATCTGGGCTGATCCGGCTAACACTGCGTTTTTGGGAACCCTAAACTGCTGGGGACGCTAGTATAGATCTGATCAGATCAGATATTGATCTGTTCAGATACTATACCACTAAGGGAGGGGTATGCTTCACGCGTGGGTGTTAGCGTTCCTGGCACTAACCTGACGCTGCCTGGGGTGACGCAGACCCTCTCTGACACTAAAACCTAATTGATATCACCCGCCGGGCGATCAGGGGGTTAAACCTTTATTGGGTTATATACGGCGGGTGCCCTGACACTATAAAAAGCAAACTAACTAACCAGTGTCACCCGTAACACTTATATGGTGATCACTGGTGAAAGGGTTAACTAGGGGCAATCAGGGGGTTAAATCTTTATTAGGTAATATATGGGGGTACCTGACGCTATATAAAAACCTGACAGGGAACCTAAATAACAAAATAACTAACTGGCTAACCAGTGTCACCAGTAACACTTATACAGTGATCACTGGTGAAAGGGTTAAGTAGGGGCAATTAGGGGGTTAAAACCTTTATTAGATAATATATGGGGGTACCTGACGCTATAAAAACCTGCGGCGAACCTAAAAAAAATAACTGGCTACCTATCGGAATCAGCGACACTAAATTAGCGATCAGAAAAACGATCGCTTGGTGACACTGGCAAAAGGGGGTGAAAGGGTTAGCTGGGGGGGGGCGATCAAGGGGTTAAACCTTTATTAGGTAATATATGGGTGTACCTGACGCTATAAAAACCTGCGGCGAACCTAAAAAAAATAACTGGCTACCTATCGGCATCACCGACACTAAGACAGCGATCAAAAAAAACGATCGCTTGGTGACACTGGCAAAAGGGGGTGAAAGGGTTAGCTGGGGGGGCGATCAAGGGGTTAAACCTTTATTAGGTAATATACAGGGGTACCTGACGCTATAAAAACCTGCGGCGAACCTAAAAAAAATAACTAGCTACCTATCGGCATCACCGACACTAAGACAGCGATCAGAAAAACGATCGCTTAGTGACACTGACAAAAGGGAGTGAAAGGGTTACCTGGGGGGGGGCGATCAAGGGGTTAAACCTTTATTAGGTAATATATGGGGGTACCCGACGCTATAAAAACCTGCGGCGAACCTAGAAAAAATAACTGGCTACCTATCGGCATCACCGACACCAAGAGAGCGATCAGAAAAACGATCGCTTAGTGACAGCGGTGAAAGGGTTACCTGGGGGGGGGGCGATCAAGGGGTAAACCTTTATTAGGGGGGGGGGTTGGGGGGCTACACTGGACCTAAACCTGACACTTTTACAGTCACAAATGTCACTGATTGCAGTGATCAGTAAATAAATGGTCACTGCAATCAGTGACACTGTAACTGGGGGCTGGGGGGTGATCTGGGGGTGTCTGGGGGGGCCTGGTGAGGCGATCGTGTGCCTATGTGTCCTGGTGTCAGTGTGCTGTTTAGTGCACTAACCTGATGTCTTCTCTCATGCGGCGCTCGGTATATGTGAGCGCCGCATGAGAAATGACATCACTTCCTCCTGCCTGTGTAAACATTACACAGGCAGAGGAAGCTTTTCATTCGCCGGGAGCGATCGCGAGGGGGTGGGCAGAATCGAATGGTGGCCCCCTCATCACGGATCGCTCCCGAAGCGATCCCGGCCGCTCACTGTACCGGAGGGGGGTCCGATCGGACCCCCCACCCATACGAAGGCAGGCACGTACAGGTACATGATTGTGCCTGTCCGTGCCATTCTGCCGACGTATATATACAGTGGGCGGTCGTTAAGTGTGTAGCGATACCTTCAACTAAGAGGGCCGCAGATTTAGTTTGGGCCCTGAAGACAGCTCCGCCAACCCCCGGCAATTTACTCGACCCCCTACTGGCACAGTTAGTCTAGGGTAATATGTGTATATCTTATGCTCTACGATTAAATGCAAACACCAAGACAGTGATAGGAGAATAACGAATTTACTTTCTATGGCAATGGATAACAGATCATAAGAATCTATCTGCAGAGCCCTGCAGCAATAGTCACACTATAACCATTAAGATATGGCGCACACGCGCCACGTGTAACGGTACTTCACTATGCGCCCTATGGCGCAGCAACTAAATAAACTACCTAGATGGCCAGGCCTGACCATATAACTCAGTCTCTAGGAAGGGTAAAATTCTTCGCATGCAAGTCTTTAAACGGTGGTGCACATTTCAGGAACACATTTGTAATCCGGGGGGGGTAAAAATGCCAACACAGTACACTCCACTAAAGATCCGTTTAACTCAGTTCTGCTTTGGATCTCAAATGGGGAAAATAACTCAAATAGGAACTGGTGGGCCACGGCAGTCTATAGGCCTAACAATGATATAAAGTATTTGTGGATTGAGCAAGTGCTCGCTCACCCCTCCGGACGCGATCTCAGTCCGGGAACTTCCACCTGCTGTGTCTCCTCACACAGCTCTGCAGCAGTCTGGTCTCCGGCTCAGCAGCGGATGAAGAAAACCGAGTCAGATGCCACCCAGGCCCGCGATGGGGTGGAAGGCTCTTTGGGTAACAGCGCAAGGCCCCAGGCTTCAGACCTTGCACCACGGTGGATCCGCACAGGAAGATCTCTCCCTTGAAGTCTCGTGTCCCAAAGAGGCCAAAACCAGCCTCCCCTCCTCCTTTTATAACCCCTCCCATGAGTCTCTGGGGTGGAAACATTGCCGAAAGGGGTTCTGGGTAAGGTAGTCCTGGAAGTCTTAAAGGGGACCCCGCTACACACTCCCCCCACTTAAATTCTTTGGTCCCCAAAGACAATTCTAGCATACACTGCGTACAACCCTAGACAACATTTCGTATGATGTTGGCATAGGGAATTCCCACCAAAACAAAGGGGTTGAATTCCCTTGCCCATAGGTCACACTATCATGAGTGGCCTGCCTAACTGTGCCAGAGAGTGAGTGGGGGTTGCCCTCCACCCAATGAACAGTGGAGGGATCCGGATTCTCTACACTCCTCCTGGCAGTGACCACAGAATCTTCTGAGCTCTTCCCTATTTGTGGATAGGTCAACTTTTTGGGAGGCCTTATGACTCTGCGAGCCCTTTGTTCTCTTGGGGTTTCTGGTTCTGGCACCACAGGCTCTTCTTCTGTAACAGGCTCGGGCAACACGGCAGGCTCTGTAACATCTGCTTCAGGAGCCGAGGGATACATAGAGTCTCTAGGGTCCTTTTCAGAGTAAGTATCACAAGCATCTTCCCATTAATCTGATGAAGGACTAGATGGGATGAATTCAGCGGCTTCTGCATTCAGTTGTCCATCTATAGTGTCTTCAGTAGTTGGAAGATCTATAGCAGAAGTTCCTGGAGTTGGGTAAGGCCACAGCCAGTCAAGTTCTCTTCCTTCATCTCCACTGAGTTCAGAGGCCTCTCCATCTTCAGCCCGAGAGGTCTGGGACCGAGTGTTTGACCTGGGGATATCCAGAATAGAGACTGGCTCAGGGGAGTCCCTCACTGGAGGTATCCTGACTGCTTCAGCAAGTGGGAGCAGGTGGTTTCGATGCCACGTCTTCAGTGGTCCTACCTTTCCTTCTGGCTTCAACTTGTAGACAGGTAGGCCCAGCAGCTTCCTACAGATGACATAGGGTTCAGATCTCCATCTGTCTGCAAGTTTGTGTCTTCCAGGGACCCCCAGATTGCGTAGCAGTACTCAGTCCCCGGGCTGCAGGTCTTGCACCCGGACCTTCAAGTCGAAGTTTCTTTTGTTTCGAGCTCCCCTTTGATCTGAGGCCGCTTGAGCTTGTTCATAGGCTACTTTCAGGCTGTGTCTGAGCCTGTCCACATATCCTTTGTGGGATGTGGCTGAGGAATGGTCTAAAGAGGTGCCAAAGCCCGGGTCCACAGGTAACCTTGCTTCTCTCCCAAATATGAGTCGATATGGGGAGTAGCCTGTAGCATCACTGGTGGTGCAGTTGTAAGCGTGTACTATAGCTGCTATTAGGGATGAGCTTCGTGTTCGAGTCGAACATACGTTCGACTCGAACATCGGCTGTTCGATCGTTCGATGAAGATTCGAGTGACGCGAACGGCCCACAATGCACTACGCCATCGCAGTGTCATCCAGGCGCTGTGATTGGCCAAGCATGCACTGTGACCCCGCATGCTTGGCCAATCACAGCGCCGGCAGCGAGGAGAGCAATGATTGGCCACAGGCAGGATGCCTGTGGCCAATTATTGCTGAGGGTGTTTAGTACACGCCCCACACTATAAAAGGCCGCCAGCACGGCGGCCTAGTGTAGTGTGTTCCGGAGCAGGGAAAGAGAAGCATAGGCAGGGACAGTGACATTTATTTTTTCTTGCTTAACCTGGATTCCTTTAGTTTAGGGAAAGAGAAGGATAGGTAGGGAGAGTGTCAGTGTGTTTTACTGTGCGAATCCTTGTTTCTAGGGACAGGGAAGGACAGTGAGGGAATTCTCCTTGTGCTATAGTGAGCTTTAAAAAAACATTTTTTCTAGGGACAGAAAACTATAGGTAGGGAGAGTGTCAGTGTGTTTTACTGTGCGAATCCTTGTTTCTAGGGACAGGGAAGGACAGTGAGGGAAATTCTCCTTGTGCTATAGTGTGCTTTAAAAAAACATTTTTTCTAGGGACAGAAAACTATAGGTAGGGAGAGTGTCAGTGTGTTTTACTGTGTGAATCCTTGTTTCTAGGGACAGGGAAGGACAGTGAGGGAAATTCTCCTTGTGCTATAGTGTGCTTTAAAAAAACATTTTTTCTAGGGACAGAAAACTATAGGTAGGGAGAGTGTCAGTGTGTTTTACTGTGCGAATCCTTGTTTCTAGGGACAGGGAAGGACAGTGAGGGAAATTCTCCTTGTGCTATAGTGTGCTTTAAAAAAAAAATTTTCTAGGGACAGAAAACTATAGGTAGGAAGAGTGTCAGTTTCTTTCACTGTGATAATCCTTGTTTCTAGGGACAGGGAAGGAAAGTGAGGGAAATTCTCCTTGTGCTATAGTGTGCTTTAAAAAAACATTTTTTCTAGGGACAGAAAACTATAGGTAGGAAGAGTGTCAGTTTCTTTCACTGTGATAATCCTTGTTTCTAGGGACAGGGAAGGACAGTGAGGGAAATTCTCCTTGTGCTATAGTGTGCTTTAAAAAAACATTTTTTCTAGGGACAGAAAACTATAGGTAGGAAGAGTGTCAGTTTCTTTCACTGTGATAATCCTTGTTTCTAGGGACAGGGAAGGAAAGTGAGGGAAATTCTCCTTGTGCTATAGTGTGCTTTAAAAAAACATTTTTTCTAGGGACAGAAAACTATAGGTAGGAAGAGTGTCAGTTTCTTTCACTGTGATAATCCTTGTTTCTAGGGACAGGGAAGGACAGTGAGGGAAATTCTCCTTGTGCTATAGTGTGCTTTAAAAAAACATTTTTTCTAGGGACAGAAAACTATAGGTAGGAAGAGTGTCAGTTTCTTTCACTGTGATAATCCTTGTTTCTAGGGACAGGGAAGGACAGTGAGGGAAATTCTCCTTGTGCTATAGTGTGCTTTAAAAAAACATTTTTTCTAGGGACAGAAAACTATAGGTAGGAAGAGTGTCAGTTTCTTTCACTGTGATAATCCTTGTTTCTAGGGACAGGGAAGGAAAGTGAGGGAAATTCTCCTTGGGCTATAGTGTGCTTTAAAAAAACATTTTTTCTAGGGACAGAAAACTATAGGTAGGAAGAGTGTCAGTTTCTTTCACTGTGATAATCCTTGTTTCTAGGGACAGGGAAGGACAGTGAGGGAAATTCTCCTTGTGCTATAGTGTGCTTTAAAAAAACATTTTTTCTAGGGACAGAAAACTATAGGTAGGAAGAGTGTCAGTTTCTTTCACTGTGATAATCCTTGTTTCTAGGGACAGGGAAGGAAAGTGAGGGAAATTCTCCTTGTGCTATAGTGTGCTTTAAAAAAACATTTTTTCTAGGGACAGAAAACTATAGGTAGGAAGAGTGTCAGTTTCTTTTACTGTGATAATCCTTGTTTCTAGGGACAGGGAAGGACAGTGAGGGAAATTCTCCTTGTGCTATAGTGTGCTTTAAAAAAACATTTTTTCTAGTGTGAGGGGGTTAACTCGGTAGCGGGTGTGTGTGACCCCCTGGTTGGGCTCCCCACACAAAAACAGGGCCAGCAGACGGAGGTTGTGGTTTTCAAAATCAAAAGATGCGGTTTATTTCTCTATGTACAGTGACAAAAACACAGCAAAGCCAAAAAGAAACATAAACAAAATAAATCCTGGTCAGTTTGACCTCTGACTAAACATGCAGGTTTCCTAAACTAACAACTGGGATCAGCCTGGTGCTGTCCTAGTCCCTAAGTCCCTGGTTTAGTAAAAGTCCAAACAAATAGCCACACAGGCTTTGCCTCACCGCACAGGGGTTCACTCTCCCTAGACAGTCCACACAGGTCTGGTTCCAGGCATGAGCTAACATCTAATGAAGCTGGGAGTTCTTATAGAGGCCTAAATGAGCTGACAAGCTTCAGCTGGTCTCATCAACTCCCTGTCTGTACGACGCCCCACACTCTCCCTAGAGGTATGAGTCATCCATGAGCCCACTAGCCTTATACAACTCTCCACCTAGTTGTATAAGTCGGCGTAAAGCCTGAATCTGGGCGAAATATATCTACCCCCCTGGATGCAACCAGGTGACTTTACCTTCCTGCTGTCACATACCCCCCCCTCTTGTTTTAACCTCGGGGTTGGAACACCAGCAATCAGGCATTCATGTACTCGAGACAAAGCATCCACATTCCCCATTTGAACGCCAGGGCGATGCTTTACTGTGAAGTTGAATTCCTGTAGGGCCAGGAACCACCTATTCACTCTTCTATTTGTCTCCTTGTTTTGAGCCATCCACTTTAACGGAGCGTGATCCGTAACCATGTCAAAGTGCCTACCTAGCAGATAGTACCGAAGGGAATCTAGAGCCCACTTCACCGCTAAACACTCCTTTTCAACCGTGGCGTAATTTACCTCATGGGACTTCAACTTCCTGCTGAGGTAAATGACTGGGTGCTCTTCCCCGTTCCAGACCTGGGACAATACTGCTCCTAACCCCACATCTGACGCATCACTTTGTACGACAAAGTCTTTAGAGAAGTCGGGTGAGTACAACACTGGCTGGCTACATAAGGCTTGTTTCAAGAATTGGAATGCTGCCTCAGCCTCGGGGGTCCATTTAATCATGACCGACCCTTTCCCTTTCGTCAGGTTGGTTAGGGGCACAGCCTTAGAAGCAAAGTGGGGAATGAAGCGCCGATAATAACCCGCGATTCCCAGAAAGGCTCGTACCTGCTACTTGCTGTTGGGACGTGGCCAACTCTGGATGGCCTCGACTTTGTTGAGTTGGGGTTTTATTACTCCCCTGCCAATGGTGTACCCAAGATATTTGGCCTCCTCCTGCCCAATGGTACACTTCTTGGGGTTAGCCGTAAACCCCGCTTCCCGGATAGAGTCTAGGACTGCTTGCACTTTTGGCAGATGTGAGGCCCAATCTGTGCTATGGACAATTACGTCATCCAGGTAAGCCGCAGCATACTTCCGATGGGGCCTCAGTATCTGGTCCATTTTCCGCTGGAATGTGGCCGGCGCATTCTGTAACCCGAACGGCATTCTCTTATATTGGAACGCCCCGTCTGGGGTTACAAATGCGGTTTTCTCTTTGGCCGACTTGGCCAGGGGAATTTGCCAATACCCTTTTGTGAGGTCAAGAGTCGTCATGTATCGGGCTGTTCCCAGCCGGTCGATCAACTCATCTATACGTGGCATGGGGTAGGTGTCAAATTTTGTAACTTTGTTCAACTGACGAAAATCGTTACAAAATCGCCAGCTCCCATCCGGTTTAGGCACCAACACAATGGGACTAGACCAATCACTTTGGGACTCCTCTATCACCCCTAAGTTCAGCATTTTCTGTACTTCCTCCCGTATTGCCTCCCGTCGGGCCTCTGGGATCCGATAGGGTTTTAACTTCACCCTTTCACCGGGCGAGGTAATAATATCATGCTCTACCCCAGATGTTTGTCCCGGCAGCTCAGAGAACACCTCCTTGTTGCGAAGCACAAACTCCTTAACCTCCTGTTGTTGGGGTTGTGACAAGGTGGCTGCTATTCCAACCTCCGGAATCACGCAACCAGTTTGAGCTGGTGACCAAGTTTCTGCGACTAGGGACTCTCTATCCCTCCAGGCTTTCAACAGATTAACGTGATATATCTGTTCGGGCTTTCGCCTTCCTGGTTGTCTGACCTTGTAATTCACTTCGCTCACTTTTTCCATTATCTCGTAGGGGCCTTGCCATTTGGCAAGGAATTTACTTTCAACCGTAGGGACAAGTACCAATATCCTATCCCCCGGGGAAAAGGTACGGGTCTTTGCTCCACGGTTGTACACTCTCTGCTGTGCCAACTGCGCTTGGGCCAAATGTTCCTTCACGATGGGCATTACCTGTGCAATTCGATCTTGCATCAGGGCGACATGCTCAATCACACTCCTGTGGGGAGAACTCTCACTTTCCCAAGTTTCCTTGGCAATATCCAACAGCCCTCTTGGGTGTCTCCCATACAGTAACTCAAAGGGGGAGAATCCCGTAGAGGATTGGGGCACCTCCCTAATAGCAAACATCAAATAAGGAAGTAGACAGTCCCAATCCTTTCCATCTCTATCCACCACTTTCTTCAACATTTGTTTTAGGGTTTTGTTGAATCTTTCAACCAGCCCATCGGTTTGGGGGTGATACACAGATGTACGCAATTGCGTCACTTTGAGCAATTTACACAGCTCTTTCATAACCCGGGACATAAAGGGTGTACCTTGGTCCGTAAGCAGTTCTTTACAAATACCCACCCGGCTAAAAACAAGAGATAGCTCTTTGGCTATGGTTTTGGCCGAGGTATTTCTGAGAGGGATCGCTTCTGGATAACGGGTGGCATAGTCCATTATAACCAATATGTACTGGTGCCCCCTAGCGGACTTGATTATAGGACCTACCAAATCCATTGCGATTCTCTCAAACGGGACCTCAATGATGGGTAGAGGGACCAGCGGGCTACGGAAATGTGGCATCGGGGCCGACCTCTGACACACAGGGCAGGAGGAACAATAATTTTCTATGTCCTTCATCACCCCAGGCCAATAGAATCTCTGTAATACCCTCTCTCGGGTTTTCTCTGTCCCCAGATGACCTCCAAGAATGTGCCCATGGGCCAACTCCAACACCAACTTCCTGTAAGGTTTGGGCACCACAAGCTGCTCAACGGTTTCTTCTGCCCTTTTTGCCACCCGATACAGTAGGTCCTTCTCTACGCTGAAGTATGGGTAAGTGCAGGTATTATCTGGGTTCACTAACTCGCCATCTATTTCCACTACGTTTTCCCGTGCCTTTATTAGGGCGGGGTCTTTTAACTGTTCTGTGGCAAAATTTTCCCTGTGAACCTCCAGATCAGAAAACTCCACAGACGGTAGGTTTTCGTCTGAGGAGGTGGGCTCCTCTCCAGTTTCTTGAGTCTCCCCTGCAAATACTGACAAGGGAAATTCTGGAGAGTCCTCACCACTCTCAGAGGAGTTCTGGCTATCACATTCCTGGTACATAGGGGCACCAGTGGGGGGCTCAGGATCATCCCACAGTTCCCAGAACTTCGGAAAATCCCTTCCCACAATGGCATCATGCGGTAATTGAGATACTAACCCCACTGGATGAGAGAGGGTACCTTTGGGGGTCTCGAAACACACTGTAGTCACTGGATACTCTCGGGTGTCCCCATGCACACAAATAACAGCTACCTTGCTATTCCCAGAGACCTCTGTTTTAACTAATTCCGCCTTTATCAGGGTCACAAGGCTACCTGAATCCAGTAATACCACAACATTTCTACCATTAATACACATTTTGCATAAATGTTTCTCAGTTCCCCGAATGGCAGTGCATGCGACTGTCGCACACAGCGACTGACGTCTGTCCATCAGAAAGTCACATTGCATGGGTTCCTCCACAACCGGGCAATTTGCTGCAATATGTCCCGCTTGCCGGCAGCGGTAGCAAACAATCCATTTGGCTGCCTCTTGAGCCCCTGACTTCCCAGGCTGTTCTCGCCAAACTTTGGGTAGAGCTCCCACCCTCTCACTCTCTCCACCCTCACCCCTTGGAATCCTCTTATCCGCCCCTGGGGATGGTCTGGTCTTAGGGTGGAAAGTCCGAGAGTCTCTGGAAGAGGCCGTCAGGTTCTCTGTAGCCAAGTATTTCTCTACACGATCCACAAGACCACCGGCCGTCTCTGGGTCTCCATGGCTTACCCACTTTTGGATGGCAGTAGGAAGAGCTCTCAAAAACCGATCCATTACAACACGTTCCACAATCTCTGGTGCGGACAAAGTCTCTGGCTGTAGCCACTTCCTGCTCAGGTGAATGAGATCATACATTTGAGACCTGGGGGGTTTTCCAAGCTGGAAAGTCCAGTTATGCACACGCTGAGCCCGGACAGCCAGGGTGACACCCAGCCTTGCCAATATTTCAGCTTTTAGCATCACATAGTCTTTTGCTTGGTCAGGCTCTAGGTCATAGTAAGCCTTCTGCGATTCACCAGTTAACAGAGGAGCCACCAGTCCAGCCCACTGCTCCTCAGGCCACTTTTCTCTTTCAGCAGTCCTTTCAAATGTGGTCAAAAATACCTCTGGATCATCCTCTCCAGTCATTTTTGTCAATAAACGACTCACCCCAAAGGACGCGGTATTAGTGGGACGGCTTTCCTCACTGGTCTGCGGACGTTGCTGCATTACTGCTTCCATTTGTTGTAGTCTCTGCTCTTGCTTCTGTAACAGGTCTATGAAGCGGGCCTCAGATTGCTGCTGGGCTTGTTGATGAGCTTGCTGCTGGGCTGCAAGGCTCCTTTGCAAACCTGCATTTGTCTGCTGTTGATTGGCATTTGCTAGAGCCAGCTGTTTCAGTATCTCCTCCATGCTGGCTTAAAAAAAACTGCCACTGGTTCTCCACCAACTGTGAGGGGGTTAACTCGGTAGCGGGTGTGTGTGACCCCCTGGTTGGGCTCCCCACACAAAAACAGGGCCAGCAGACGGAGGTTGTGGTTTTCAAAATCAAAAGGTGCGGTTTATTTCTCTATGTACAGTGACAAAAACACAGCAAAGCCAAAAAGAAACATAAACAAAATAAATCCTGGTCAGTTTGACCTCTGACTAAACATGCAGGTTTCCTAAACTAACAACTGGGATCAGCCTGGTGCTGTCCTAGTCCCTAAGTCCCTGGTTTAGTAAAAGTCCAAACAAATAGCCACACAGGCTTTGCCTCACCGCACAGGGGTTCACTCTCCCTAGACAGTCCACACAGGTCTGGTTCCAGGCATGAGCTAACATCTAATGAAGCTGGGAGTTCTTATAGAGGCCTAAATGAGCTGACAAGCTTCAGCTGGTCTCATCAACTCCCTGTCTGTACGACGCCCCACACTCTCCCTAGAGGTATGAGTCATCCATGAGCCCACTAGCCTTATACAACTCTCCACCTAGTTGTATAAGTCGGCGTAAAGCCTGAATCTGGGCGAAATATATCTACCCCCCTGGATGCAACCAGGTGACTTTACCTTCCTGCTGTCACACTAGGGACAGAAAACTATAGGTAGGAAGAGTGTCAGTTTCTTTCACTGTGATAATCCTTGTTTCTAGGGACAGGGAAGGACAGTGAGGGAAATTCTCCTTGTGCTATAGTGTGCTTTAAAAAAACATTTTTTCTAGGGACAGAAAACTATAGGTAGGAAGAGTGTCAGTTTCTTTCACTGTGATAATCCTTGTTTCTAGGGTCAGGGAAGGAAAGTGAGGGAAATTCTCCTTGTGCTATAGTGTGCTTTAAAAAAACATTTTTTCTAGGGACAGAAAACTATAGGTAGGAAGAGTGTCAGTTTCTTTCACTGTGATAATCCTTGTTTCTAGGGACAGGGAAGGACAGTGAGGGAAATTCTCCTTGTGCTATAGTGTGCTAAAGCATTCCTCATCAACCATCTTTGAAATCCTTGTTTTTTGGACAGTCAGGGAAATTGTCGTTGTGCTATTCTGTGCAAAAGCAATCATCCTCAACCATATTTAGAAATCCTTAAGTAAAGGGACAGAGAAGGACACCTGAAGGTAGCCCTTATTGCTTTTTTCCCATCTCCCTGCAGGCCATCTATTAGAATGTCTGGAAGGCAAACAAGGAGAGGCAGACAGTCAGGAGGCAATAAAAGAGGGCAAGCAGGCTCTGTGTCTGGGGGCAACAGTGCTGGTCGTGGACGCGGTGCATTGTCATCAGCACATGGCCATGGGACACGCTTGTCCTTCTTTTCGGCAGCTGGACATGTTGAGCCACATCATGCCGAAGACTTGGTAGAGTGGATGACCAAGCCCTCCTCCTCCTCCTCATCCTCTCTCACCCAGGCTCAGGGTACTGGAAAAGCAGCTGCCAAAGCGTCCTCTTCCCTGGTATCAATGTCAGACTCATCATCAGTCACTCCTTCCCTAGACCCACCATGTCCTCCTCCTGAGGAGTCCCCCGAACTGTTTGAGCACAGTGTTGGGTACATGCTCCAGGAGGATGCCCAGCGTTTCGAAGGGTCTGATGATGAAACCCAGCTACAGGAAGGCAGTAGCGTGAGAGCAGACAGAGGGGATGCTCAAGAAGGACACCAATCGGGCAGTCATGTTCCAGCAGCTGCAGCATACTGCCAGATTGGCTCCAGTGATGAGGAGGGAGGGGATGATGAGGTCACTGACTCCACGTGGGTGCCTAATAGGAGAGAGGAGGAGGAGGAGGATGAGGAGGAGGCACATCTCCAACGAGGCAGGATGCCTTTGGTGGCCAGCGTAAGGGCAGTACACCGACGGAATCACACCGCAGAGCTCCGCCTGTGCAGGGCGCTGCCTCTGCCCGTCATTCAAAGAGTTCTTTGGTGTGGGCCTTTTTTGAGGCTAGTGCATCAGATCGCACAGCTGCTGTTTGCAACATATGTCTCAAGCGTATATCGCGTGGCCAAAACATCAGCCGCTTGGGTACCACATGCCTGACCAGACATATGTTGACCTGCCATGCAGCTCGTTGGCAAGCCTACCTCAAAGACCCACACCAAAGAACAAAGCGGACCTCTCCTTGCACCGCATCAGCTGGGATCTCCAACCCCACTATAACTTCAGTCCTCTCTGAAACATGCACTGAGAGGAATGAAGGTGTAGAATTAGGTGTGTCACAGCCAAGTACTTACGGCCACTCTGCTAGCAGTACACCGACGTCCGATTCTAGCAGGCAAATTTCCCTGCCCCAGCTGCTGGACCGTCGAAAGAAGTTCACTCCCAGCCATCCACATGCCCAGCGGTTGAATGCTAGCTTGGCTAAATTGCTAGCGCTTCAACTGCTGCCTTTTCAGTTGGTAGACTCGGCCCCCTTCCGTGAGTTTGTGCAATGTGCGGTTCCTCAGTGGCAGGTTCCCAAACGCCACTTTTTCTCACGGAAGGCTATTCCGGCTCTCTACCGGCATGTGGAAGGCAATGTCTTGGCCTCGCTGGACAGGGCGGTCAGCGGTAAGGTGCATATTACCGCTGACTCATGGTCCAGCAGGCATGGACAGGGACGATACCTTTCTTTCACGGCCCATTGGGTCACTCTTTTGGCAGCTGGGAAGGATGCAGGACAAGGTGCAGTAGTGTTGGAGGTTGTTCCACCGCCACGCCTCCAAAATGCTACTACTGGTTGTGACACACCTCTCTCCTCCACCCCCTCCTCTTCTTCTTCCTCCATGGCCTCTTCCTGTGGTTTGTCCTCGGAACCAGCGGTGCTCCGCAGGCGTTCAAGGGGCTACGCAAGTACGCAGGCAAAAAGATGCCATGCCGTGCTTGCGCTGGTGTGTTTGGGGGACAGAAGCCACACTGGGGCAGAGGTCCTGTCTGCTCTGCAGGGCCAGGCCGAGAGGTGGTTGATGCCACACCAGCTTAAGCCAGGAATGGTGGTTTGCGACAATGGCACCAACCTCCTCTCCGCCCTCCGACAGGGACAACTGACCCATGTGCCCTGTGTGGCTCACGTCCTTAACCTGGTGGTGCAGCGGTTCTTGGGCAGGTACCCGGGCTTACAGGATGTCCTGAGGCAGGCCAGGAAAGTCTGTGTGCATTTCCGCAGATCTTATAATGCCAGTGCTCGCCTGGCTGAGCTGCAAAAGGAGTTGAACCTGCCCAAGAACCGCCTTATATGTGACATGCCCACCAGGTGGAACTCAACGTTGGCCATGCTGCAGCGGCTGCACACGCAGCAGAGGGCCATCAATGAGTACCTGTGCGACTACGGCACCAGGACAGGGTCAGGGGAGCTTGGTTTTTTTTCTCCACGCCAGTGGGGCATGATCAGGGATGCATGCACTGTCCTGGCACCATTTGAGGAGGCCACGAGGATGGTGAGCAGTGACAGTGCATGCATCAGTGACACTGTACCTCTTGTCCACCTGTTGGAGAACACGCTGCGTGGAATAATGGACAGGGCACTTGAGGCAGAACAGAGGCAGGAAGAGGAGGACTTCCTTGCCTCTCAAGGCCCCTTTACCCAGACAGTGTTCCTTCTGTCCCACCCATCGCACAGGAAGAGGAGGAGGAGGAGGAGGAGGAGGAGGAGGAGGATTGTGTCAGCATGGAGGTGGAGGCTGGCACTCAGCATCATCAGCAGCAGTCTTTTAGGGATGATTTACAGTCCCAAGAAACCAGTGGACTTGTACGTGGCTGGGAGGAGGTGGCTGCGGATCATGTCGTCCTTAGTGACCCAGAGGACTCCGGAGCGAATGCCTCAGCAAACCTACGCTGCATGGCCTCCCTGATCCTGCAAAGTCTGCGGAAGGATCCTCGTATTCTTCGGATCAAGGAGAGGGACCATTACTGGCTGGCCACTCTCCTTGATCCACGGTACAAGGGTAAGGTTGCGGACCTTATGTTACCGTCGCAGAGGGAGCAGAGGATGAGACAACTCTGGGAGGCCTTGCAGAAAGGTCTGTGCAACGCGTTCCCAGAGACTGGGAGGTTACAAACTCCTGGTCCTGGACAACGAGTTGCTGAGGCTTCGGCCAGTCAAAGAAGGAGCGGTGGGGAAGGTGGCCGTCTGACCGATGCGTTCAGACAATTCTTTAGTCCGCAGCCCCAAAGTATGATCGGTTCCAGTAACCATCGCCAGCGTCTGATAAACATGGTGCAGGAATATCTAGGGGCAAGGTCAGACTTGGACACCTTCCCCACCGAAAATCCTCTGGCTTACTGGGTCTTGAGGATGGATCACTGGCCAGAGCTTGCACAGTATGCAATTGAGCTACTGGCCTGTCCTGCATCCAGCGTTCTTTCGGAACGCACATTCAGTGCTGCTGGAGGATTTGTCACGGATCACAGGGTGCGCCTGTCCACCGACTCGGTTGATCGACTGACTTTCATCAAGATGAACCAGTCTTGGATCACCACCAGCTACCACACACCTGATGCTGATATAACAGACTAATTGATTTTAACATGTCACATCCCTTCAAGACTGATGCTGATGCTGAGTGCCTGTGCTGTTATGTTGACTGGCTATCCTCCTCCTCCGAGTCCTCAATGATACGATTGATGATGATAGCTTGGAAGATCATTTTTGTTTATGGGTGCCGCCACCAGTGGCTAAGGCCCAATTTTTCAGCCCCTGTTTTACAGGGGCGTGTAATTACAATTTTTTTAGCAATAATTTGCCATAGGGCTCATTGCTGTGCTCCAAGTACAGTATCTGTGAGGGGTTGGAGTGTTGTGGCACCAGTGCCTAAGGCCCAATTTTTCAGCCCCTGTTCAACAGGGGCATGCAATTACAATTCTTGATCTAATAATTCACAGCAGGGCCCATTGCTGCACCCACCAAGAGTAACTCTGAGGGCTTACAGTGTTGTGGCAACGCCACCACCACCACCACCACGAAAGGCCCAATTTTTCAGCCCCTGTTCAAAAGGGGCATGTAATTACAATTCTTGATCTAATAATTCACAGCAGGGCCCATTCCTGCACCCACCAAGAGTAACTCTGAGGGCTTACAGTGTTGTGGCAACGCCACAACCACCACCACCACGAAAGGCCCAATTTTTCAGCCCCTGTTCAAAAGGGGCATGTAATTACAATTCTTGATCTAATAATTCACAGCAGGGCCCATTCCTGCACCCACCAAGAGTAACTCTGAGGGCTTACAGTGTTGTGGCAACGCCACCACCACCACCACCACGAAAGGCCCAATTTTTCAGCCCCTGTTCAAAAGGGGCATGTAATTACAATTCTTGATCTAATAATTCACAGCAGGGCCCATTCCTGCACCCACCAAGAGTAACTCTGAGGGCTTACAGTGTTGTGGCAACGCCACCACCACCACCACCACCACCACCACGAAAGGCCCAATTTTTCAGCCCCTGTTCAAAAGGGGCATGTAATTACAATTCTTGATCTAATAATTCACAGCAGGGCCCATTGCTGCACCCACCAAGAGTAACTCTGAGGGCTTACAGTGTTGTGGCAACGCCACCACCACCACCACCACGAAAGGCCCAATTTTTCAGCCCCTGTTCAAAAGGGGCATGTAATTACAATTCTTGACCTAATAATTCACAGCAGGGCCCATTCCTGCACCCACCAAGAGTAACTCTGAGGGCTTACAGTGTTGTGGCAACGCCACCACCACCACCACCACGAAAGGCCCAATTTTTCAGCCCCTGTTCAAAAGGGGCATGTAATTACAATTCTTGATCTAATAATTCACAGCAGGGCCCATTCCTGCACCCACCAAGAGTAACTCTGAGGGCTTACAGTGTTGTGGCAACACCACCACCACCACCACCACCACGAAAGGCCCAATTTTTCAGCCCCTGTTCAACAGGGGCATGCAATTACAATTCTTGATCTAATAATTCACAGCAGGGCCCATTGCTGCACCCACCAAGAGTAACTGTCCTGGCTTACAGTGTTGTGGCACCAGCACCACCATCAAAGGCCCAATTTTTACTACCACTGTTCAACAATTATATGTAATTAAAATTCCTGATATAATAGTTGACAGCAGGGCGTTCCAGCACCAACCAAGAGTAACTGTGAGTGCTTACAGTGTTGTGCCAACACCAACAACTAAGGGGCCTATTTCTGCAGAGTATATACGGCAGGTCCCTACTTTCAAACATCCAACTTACAAACGACTCTTACTTGCAAACGCAAGAAGACAACAGGAAGTGAGAGGAAATCTACCACTAGGAAGGAAAATTCTCTCCTGTAAGAATAAATATGGGAGAAAGGTGTCTCCTCTGTACTGATGCTTTATCACCAATCCTTGTTTCAAGAAAAACACCACATTTCAAAAACAGTTGTCATTGGGACCGAAAGTGAGGTGAAATGTTCTGAACAGGGGCACAGACAGCAAAACAAATGTTACAGGGGTGATAACCCTTACCTATGTTTTCCAAAAAGTTTAAAAATAGATTTTTGGGCTGGAGCTACACTTAAACAATGTACCTGTTCAAAATTACAAACAGATTCTACATAAGAACAAACCTACAGTCCCTGTCTTGTATGCACCGCCTGTATACGGCTGTTCAGAGTATATAGGGCCTTTTTTATTTTATGTGCGGGGTTCCCCTTAATATCCATACAAGACCCAAAGGGGCTGGTAATGGGCTGGGGTAGGGGGGGGGGGTCATGGGGTAGCTATGCCATTTTTCTTAAAGATTTTCATCCATATTACCGGGACCAGACATTACATTAAAGCCGCAAGCAGTTTTAAATGGCTTTTTTTTCCTTTAGAAGTGTCATTTTGTGCAGGGACAGTTCTAAACACGGGAAACACGTGGCACTTCACAGGCATACTTTAGACACCCCCCAGGTACGATATTTAAAGGAATATTTGACTTTTTTTTTCAATTTATGCATCATTAAAATGACTGCTCCCGAAAAACGACCATTTTTAAAACTTCTTTTTGCATTGATACATGTCCCCTGGTGCACAACCCGGGTTCCCAAACCCTTTTTAGGACAATAACATGCATAATAGTTGTTATAATTAGTAGACTTGTGCACAACGGAAAAATTTGTTCCGTTTCGGTTCGTTTCTTTCCGGTCCTGTTGATTCGTAATCATTCGTAATTTTGCTAGACGGGATTTTTCGTGTTCGGACTCATTCGTATTTTTGCAAGCGACATTTTTCGTTGAATTTTTTGTTGCTTTATAATTCGTACTTTCGGTAGAGTACGTTGTTTTCGTTGATTCTGGACACAACTCCTACTTTCGTAACTTTTTTTGGGTTCGTACTTTCGGTAGAGTACGTTGTTTTTCGTTGATTCTGGACACAACTCCTACTTTCGTAACTTTTTTTGGGTTCGTTGATTCGTAATTTTCCGTGTCTCTCTCACAACGACGCTGCCTATTATGCCTAATGTGCTTCGAATGGATTTGTACTTTTCTAAATACATAGCGGTTATTTGTAACGATTCGAAATCTCGTATTTTACTTTCGTTTTTTACATGCGGCTATAGGCTCCGCCCCTGTACACCATTTTGAGAGGGTTCAGCACGGTGAGGGAGAAGCAGAGAGCAGAGCAGAGTGAGTGTTATTGTGCTTCGAATGGATTTGAAATCTCGTATTTTACTTTCGTTTTTTCATGCGGCTATAGCCTCCGCCCCTGTACACCATTTTGAGAGGGAGTTCAGCATGGTGAGGGAGAAGCAGAGAGCAGAGTGAGTGTTATTGTGCTTCGAAATGGATTCGTACATTCGTAACTTTTTTCATAACGAATTATGCCGAAGACCTTCGGGCATTCGCTATTTTGCGGTATAATTTATTTCGGATTCGGTTTTATTCGTAATTGCTCTGTTCGGAAATTCGAATGCTTCCGAATGTCCGAAAGTTGCTAAATTCGGACGAATTTTGATTCGTTACGAAACGAATTGCACAAGCCTAATAATTAGCACTTTAGAATTCGAACGTTCGCATCCATTGTATTTAATAGGGTTCTAATGTTCGTACGAACTTTCGGTCCGTTCGCGGGTTCTGGTGCGAACCGAACCCGGGGGTGTTCGGCTCATCACTAGCTGCTATGTGTTTGCTCCAATGTTGTTTCTTCTCACTATCCAGAGTTCCCAACATGTTGAGCAGGGTTCAGTTAAACCTCTCCGGCTGAGCATCTCCCTGTGGGTGATAAGGTGTGGTTCGAGTTTTCTTGATTCCTAACGAATCCAGGAGCTTCTGGATCAGTCGACTCTCAAAGTCCCTTCCTTGATCTGAATGAAGTCGCTGGGGCAGCCCATAATGGACAAAATACCTCTCCATAAGTGCCTTGGCTACTGTGGAAGCCTTCTGGTCTTTGGTTGGGAAGGCCTGGGCATACCGGGTGAAATGGTCGGTTGCTACCAGAACATTTCCTAGTCCACTCAGGTCGGGTTCGAGGCAGAGGAAATCAATGCATACCAGATGCATTGGGCCTTGACTTTGTAGATGGCCCATTGGGGCAGCTTGATGGGGTAAAGTCTTCCTCTGGATGCAGCGTGCACATGAATGGCAGTACTCTTCCACTTCTGCCCTCATGCAGGGCCAATAGAACCGACTTCTGACAAGTTGAAAGGTCCTTTCCGCCCCTAGGTGGCCGTGATTGTCATGTAGGGCAATCAGAACAGTCTCTCAATGTTTTTCCGGAAGAAACAATTGCCATTTATCTTCCAGGTCATCAGAGGGGCCCCTTCGGTAGACCACTCCCTGATGCACCTGTAACCTGTCCCACTCTTTCCTCAACAGGCGAGCTTCCTTTGAGGAGTGACTCAGGAGTCTGTTTGGATCCTGATTCTCCAGGGCTTCCAGAACCAATTTCCCCATGGGGTCTTCTAATTGGTCGCATCTTAGTTCCTTCTTGGACAACTTTGGCAGATGGTCTTCCTCCAGTTGAATTACTCCACAGTATTGTTTGGGGACTCCTACCATGGTAACTCCTATCTCTTCCGCCCTTGAGCCTCCTCTGGCTTGCAATTCAGCCCCTTGACAAAGGGCCTGCACCCCGTCAGGTGCCACTTGAGTCCAGTCTTCCATGTCACTGGTGGGGCCATGAGATCTCCTGGACAGAGCGTCTGCATCTCGATTTCCAGTCCCTGGCCTGTACTTTAGGCTGAAATTGAATCAAGACAATGCGGCCAGCCACCTGTGTCCAGTGGCGTCCAGCCTTGCTGTAGTGAAAAGGTAGGTAAGGGGGTTGTTGTCGGTCTTCACAGTGAACTCTGCCCCATTCAGGTAGTCTTTGAGCTTGTCTACTACCGCCCACTTAAGGGCCAGGAACTCCAGCTTGTGAGTGGGGTAGTTCTTCTCGGAGGGGGTCAGGCTCCTGCTCACGTAGGCAACAGGCCGCAGTTGTCCTTCGTGTTCTTGGTAAAGTACACCTCCCAGACCATCATGACTAGCATCTACGTGTAGTTCATAGGGTTTGGTCGGGTCTGCGTAGGCCAAGACTGGGGCAGTGGTTAGGTTCTTCTTCAACGCCTGGAAGGCTACTTCACACTTTTGGTTCCACTGATCTCTGACTGACTCCCCCGGCTTCCTGGGCCCTGAGTCGTCCTCTTCCCCCTCGGTCTTGAGTAGTTCATTCAATGGCCTAGCAATTCGGGCGAAACCTTCCACAAACCTCCTGTAATAGGAGCAGAACCCTAAGAAGGATCTGAGTTCTGTTACTGTGGTGGGTCGTGGCCAGGAGGTAACTGCCTCCAATTTCTCAGGGTCTGTGGCCACCCCTTCTTCAGACACTATGTGCCCCAGATATTTCACAGAAGACTGGTAGAACCGACACTTCTCAGGCGAAAGCTTGAGTCCCTCCTCACTGAGTCTTCTCAACACTTTTTCCAGCCTCTCCTCGTGTTCCTCCAAGGTTCTCTCAAAGACAATGACATCGTCCAGGTATACAAGGACTTCAATAAGGTTCATGTCTCCTACAGTCTTCTCCATGAGACGTTGGAAGGTAGCAGGAGCTCCAGACAGTCCCTGGGGCATTCGATCAAACTCAAAGAACCCCACTGGGGTTATGAAGGCTGTCTTCTCCTTGTCTTCTGTATGCATAGGGATCTGATAGTATCCACTCTTGAGATCCATAACGCTGAACCACTTGGCTCCAGACAAACTCTGTAAAGCGTCCTCTATCCTCGGAGTGGTGTACTGGTCGGGTATGGTTCTCCTGTTGAGAGTCCTGTAGTCTATACAGAGCCTCAATGACCCATTCTTCTTCCTGACCACCACTATCGGGGAAGCATAGGGGCTTCTAGACTCCCGGATCACACCAGTCCTCTTGAGTTCTGCGAGTTGTTCCCTTAGATCCTCCAGATCTGCTAGTGGGACCCGCCTGACCCTCTCTCTGAAGGGCTTGTCTTCTTGGAGGCGGATCCGATGGGTGGCACTCCTTGCACACCACACATCGAACTCATCTTTGGAGAAGATCTTCTCCCATCTGGTCAACTGGGCCTTGGCTCTCTCTTTCCAAGCCCTGGGCAGATTCGGGTTTTCCATGGACAGCTTCTCCCAAACATCTCCTCCTTCATCCGCCCCCTTGACTTCTGACAGGGTAACCGGGGCAGCAGGGCTCACCTGGCCCAGCAGCATCCTGGCTGGGATTTCCATGGGGCCACCTGTAGTGTTTCTAACACTCACCGGAACTCTACAATGGGCCTTCTTCAGAGCTTTCAGTGGAATCACTTCTGGTATCACTTCCAGACCGGGGGACTCTTCCCTTGGGTTGGACTCCAGCATGACAAAGGGTCCAGGCTGCTCCCAAGTAAGCTTCACAGTGGCTCTGAGACAGGTTACTTCGCCGGGCTGCAACACTACCCCTTCTCTTCCAAGTCTCCACACCTTCCCTATCCCCTCTCCAGGGGTCTTCTGCTCTAGGACCAGCCGTTGGTAGGCCGTATTCAGCATGGGGTGGATCTTGGTGGCCGCTTCCCTCTTCTCTTTCACTAGAGGGGTCAGGAGTCTTCGGACCAGGTCCGTGTTTGTCCCTATTATAAGGGAACTCTTATTGGCTCCTGGCGGTCGAGGGCACACAACTGCCAGGGTGTCAAACACTTCGGCCTTCCCAGCCACGGATGGGTCAAAAGTCATCTTGACGGGCAGATAGCCATCGTAGGGGAAACTCTGGGTTCCAATCCCACATATTTCCAGTTGCTCTATCTTCTGGATAGGCAGGTGACTCAAGAGCTTATCGTAGAAATCCCGGTATAATAGGGTCACTTGTGCCCCAGTATCCAAGATGGCTCTGGTGTAGACTCCCTCCACTTGAATGGGCACTATAGGAGATGGGCCTACCAGCTTCTCCGGATATGGCCTGGCAGGGGTCGCCTTCTTCTGGCCCTTTCCCTTCGGACTCTCTCTCGTCCAACTCCCTTTGGACTTTAATCTTTCTTGAGCCTGGTATGCATCGATTTCCCTCCTTTCAATGGGCGTACAGACCCGCTGAGGGATACTATTATTTTTCTTAGGTGTGCACCCCCTCTGGGGAGTGCTGTGCCTCTTCTGAGGGGTCTTGCCCCCTTTCTCTGGGGTGTATCTCTGTTGAGGAATGTTGTGTTTCCTCTGAGGTGTTTTATCTCCTCTTTTCTTCTGCTTCGCATTCAGCTTGGAGCTCACTGAAGGTGATGGGCACCCGGTTGACTCCTTCACCGGGGCCCTCTGAAGTTTCCCGCCGGCTTGCGGTTGTCCGTTTTCTTCTTCTTGGGACTGGAACATGTAGCTGCAATATGGCCAATTCCTCCACAGTTAAAGCAGACTATATCTCCCCATTCTTGTAAAGATGCGGGTGCTGAGGCAATTGGGAATAGTTCCTTCCTTGGTACTTCTCTCCTGGGACCCTCTGGGTCTTTTGCTATCAGAGAGGTCAACATCTCTAACACCTTGGACATTTGTGATTTTAAAGTGTCTACCTCTGAGTCTCTTTCAGGGGTCATCACTGGGTTGACTAGCACCTGTGCGAGGACAACATTTGTCTTAACCATTTGCTGGTCCTGTTGTAGCGCCTCCTCATCTCTGATGATTTTTATCAAATCAGCATAAGTCAGTAACGTTCCTCCTCCCGAGGTTTTCAGGTGCAGCCAGACTGGATCCGAGCGCAACGCTCCCTTTAAGACTTGCTTCATTCTTGCCGCATCTGTATCTTGGGGCTTCATTCCCTTCTTCAACACAATCTTGCACAGCAACCTGTTCAGTCTCCTAACATACTCTGAAAGTTTCTCCGTCGGCTGTTGGAAAGTAGTGATGAGCCGAACACCCCTGGGTTCGGTTCGCACCAGAACCCGCGAACGGACCGAAAGTTCGTACGAACATTAGAACCCTATTAAATACAATGGATGCGAATGTTCGAATTCTAAAGTGCTAATTATAACAACTATTATGCATGTTATTGTCCTAAAAAGGGTTTGGGAACCCGGGTTCTGCACCAGGGGACATGTATCAATGCAAAAAGAAGTTTTAAAAACGGTCGTTTTTCGGGAGCAGTCATTTTAATGATGCATAAAGTGAAAAAAAAAAAGTCAAATATTCCTTTAAATATCGTACCTGGGGGGTGATTAAAGTATGCCTGTGAAGTGCCACGTGTTTCCCGTGTTTAGAACTGTCCCTGCACAAAATGACACTTCTAAAGGAAAAAAAAGCCATTTAAAACTGCTTGTGGCTTTAATGTAATGTCTGGTCCCGGTAATATGGATGAAAATCTTTAAGAAAAATGGCATAGCTACCCCATGACCCCCCCCCCCCTACCCCAGCCCATTACCAGCCCCTTTGGGTCTTGTATGGATATTAAGGGGAACCCCGCACATAAAATAAAAAAGGCCCTATATACTCTGAACAGCCGTATACAGGCGGTGCATACAAGACAGGGACTGTAGGTTTGTTCTTATGTAGAATGTGTTTGTAATTTTGAACAGGTACATTGTTGAAGTGTAGCTCCAGCCCAAAAATCTATTTTTAAACTTTTTGGAAAACATAGGTAAGGGTTATCACCCCTGTAACATTTGTTTTGCTGTCTGTGCCCCTGTTCAGAACATTTCACCTCACTTTCGGTCCCAATGACAACTGTTTTTGAAATGTGGTGTTTTTCTTGAAACAAGGATTGGTGATAAAGCATCAGTACAGAGGAGACACCTTTCTCCCATATTTATTCTTACAGGAGAGAATTTTCCTTCCTAGTGGTAGATTTCCTCTCACTTCCTGTTGTCTTCTTGCGTTTGCAAGTAGGAGTCGTTTGTAAGTTGGATGTTTGAAAGTAGGGACCTGCCGTATATACTCTGCAGAAATAGGCCCCTTAGTTGTTGGTGTTGGCACAACACTGTAAGCACTCACAGTTACTCTTGGTTGGTGCTGGAACGCCCTGCTGTCAACTATTATATCAGGAATTTTAATTACATATAATTGTTGAACAGTGGTAGTAAAAATTGGGCCTTTGATGGTGGTGCTGGTGCCACAACACTGTAAGCCCTGACAGTTACTCTTGGTGGGTGCAGCAATGGGCCCTGCTGTGAATTATTAGATCAAGAATTGTAATTGCATGCCCCTGTTGAACAGGGGCTGAAAAATTGGGCCTTTCGTGGTGGTGGTGGTGGTGGTGGTGGTGGTGTTGCCACAACACTGTAAGCCCTCAGAGTTACTCTTGGTGGGTGCAGGAATGGGCCCTGCTGTGAATTATTAGATCAAGAATTGTAATTACATGCCCCTTTTGAACAGGGGCTGAAAAATTGGGCCTTTCGTGGTGGTGGTGGTGGTGGCGTTGCCACAACACTGTAAGCCCTCAGAGTTACTCTTGGTGGGTGCAGCAATGGGCCCTGCTGTGAATTATTAGATCAAGAATTGTAATTGCATGCCCCTGTTGAACAGGGGCTGAAAAATTGGGCCTTAGGCACTGGTGGCACAACACTACAACCCCTCACAGATACTGTACTTGGAGCACAGCAATGAGCCCTGTTGCAAAGTATTGCTTCAAAAATTGTAATGACACGCCCCTGTTAAACAGGGGCTGAAAAATTGGGCCTTAGGCACTGGTGGCACAACACTACAACCCCTCACAGATACTGTACTTGGAGCACAGCAATGAGCCCTGTTGCAAAGTATTGCTTCAAAAATTGTAATGACACGCCCCTGTTAAACAGGGGCTGAAAAATTGGGCCTTAGGCACTGGTGGCACAACACTACAACCCCTCACAGATACTGTACTTGGAGCACAGCAATGAGCCCTGTTGCAAAGTATTGCTTAAAAAATTGTAATGACACGCCCCTTTTAAACAGGGGCTGAAAAATTGGGCCTTAGGCACTGGTGCCACAACACTCCAACCCCTCACAGATACTGTACTTGGAGCACAGCAATGAGCCCTATGGCAAATTATTGCTAAAAAAATTGTAATTACACGCCCCTGTAAAACAGGGGCTGAAAAATTGGGCCTTAGCCACTGGTGGCGGCACCCATAAACAAAAATGATCTTCCAAGCTATCATCATCAATCGTATCATTGAGGACTCGGAGGAGGAGGATAGCCAGTCAACATAACAGCACAGGCACTCAGCATCAGCATCAGTCTTGAAGGGATGTGACATGTTAAAATCAATTAGTCTGTTATATCAGCATCAGGTGTGTGGTAGCTGGTGGTGATCCAAGACTGGTTCATCTTGATGAAAGTCAGTCGATCAACCGAGTCGGTGGACAGGCGCACCCTGTGATCCGTGACAAATCCTCCAGCAGCACTGAATGTGCGTTCCGAAAGAACGCTGGATGCAGGACAGGCCAGTAGCTCAATTGCATACTGTGCAAGCTCTGGCCAGTGATCCATCCTCAAGACCCAGTAAGCCAGAGGATTTTCGGTGGGGAAGGTGTCCAAGTCTGACCTTGCCCCTAGATATTCCTGCACCATGTTTATCAGACGCTGGCGATGGTTGCTGGAACCGATCATACTTTGGGGCTGCGGACTAAAGAATTGTCTGAACGCATCGGTCAGACGGCCACCTTCCCCACCGCTCCTTCTTTGACTGGCCGAAGCCTCAGAAACTCGTTGTCCAGGACCAGGAGTTTGTAACCTCCCAGTCTCTGGGAACGCGTTGCACAGACCTTTCTGCAAGGCCTCCCGGAGTTGTCTCATCCTCTGCTCCCTCTGCGAAGGTAACATAAGGTCCGCAACCTTACCCTTGTACCGTGGATCAAGGAGAGTGGCCAGCCAGTAATGGTCCCTCTCCTTGATCCGAAGAATACGAGGATCCTTCCGCAGACTTTGCAGGATCAGGGAGGCCATGCAGCGTAGGTTTGCTGAGGCATTCGCTCCGGAGTCCTCTGGGTCACTAAGGACGACATGATCCGCAGCCACCTCCTCCCAGCCACGTACAAGTCCACTGGTTTCTTGGGACTGTAAATCATCCCTAAAAGACTGCTGCTGATGATGCTGAGTGCCAGCCTCCACCTCCATGCTGACACAATCCTCCTCCTCCTCCTCCTCCTCCTCCTCTTCCTGTGCGATGGGTGGGACAGAAGGAACACTGTCTGGGTAAAGGGGGCCTTGAGAGGCAAGGAAGTCCTCCTCTTCCTGCCTCTGTTCTGCCTCAAGTGCCCTGTCCATTATTCCACGCAGCGTGTGCTCCAACAGGTGGACAAGAGGTACAGTGTCACTGATGCATGCACTGTCACTGCTCACCATCCTCGTGGCCTCCTCAAATGGTGCCAGGACAGTGCATGCATCCCTGATCATGCCCCACTGGCGTGGAGAAAAAAAACCAAGCTCCCCTGACCCTGTCCTGGTGCCGTAGTCGCACAGGTGCTCATTGATGGCCCTCTGCTGCGTGTGCAGCCGCTGCAGCATGGCCAACGTTGAGTTCCACCTGGTGGGCATGTCACATATAAGGCGGTTCTTGGGCAGGTTCAACTCCTTTTGCAGCTCAGCCAGGCGAGCACTGGCATTATAAGATCTGCGGAAATGCACACAGACTTTCCTGGCCTGCCTCAGGACATCCTGTAAGCCCGGGTACCTGCCCAAGAACCGCTGCACCACCAGGTTAAGGACGTGAGCCACACAGGGCACATGGGTCAGTTGTCCCTGTCGGAGGGCGGAGAGGAGGTTGGTGCCATTGTCGCAAACCACCATTCCTGGCTTAAGCTGGCGTGGCGTCAACCACCTCTCGGCCTGGCCCTGCAGAGCAGACAGGACCTCTGCCCCAGTGTGGCTTCTGTCCCCCAAACACACCAGCGCAAGCACGGCATGGCATCCTTTTGCCTGCGTACTTGCGTAGCCCCGTGAACGGCTACGGAGCACCGCTGGTTCATAGGACAAAGCACAGGAAGAGGCCATGGAGGAAGAAGAAGAGGAGGGGGTGGAGGAGAGAGGTGTGTCACAACCAGTAGTAGCATTTTGGAGGCGTGGCGGTGGAACAACCTCCAACACTACTGCACCTTGTCCTGCATACTTCCCAGCTGCCAAAAGAGTGACCCAATGGGCCGTGAAAGAAAGGTAACGTCCCTGTCCATGCCTGCTGGACCATGAGTCAGCGGTAATATGCACCTTACCGCTGACTGCCCTGTCCAGCGAGGCCAAGACATTGCCTTCCACATGCCGGTAGAGAGCCGGAATAGCCTTCCGTGAGAAAAAGTGGCGTTTGGGAACCTGCCACTGAGGAACCGCACATTGCACAAACTCACGGAAGGGGGCCGAGTCTACCAACTGAAAAGGCAGCAGTTGAAGCGCTAGCAATTTAGCCAAGCTAGCATTCAACCGCTGGGCATGTGGATGGCTGGGAGTGAACTTCTTTCGACGGTCCAGCAGCTGGGGCAGGGAAATTTGCCTGCTAGAATCGGACGTCGGTGTACTGCTAGCAGAGTGGCCGCAAGTACTTGGCTGTGACACACCTAATTCTACACCTTCATTCCTCTCAGTGCATGTTTCAGAGAGGACTGAAGTTATAGTGGGGTTGGAGATCACAGCTGATGCGGTGCAAGGAGAGGTCCGCTTTGTTCTTTGGTGTGGGTCTTTGAGGTAGGCTTGCCAACGAGCTGCATGGCAGGTCAACATATGTCTGGTCAGGCATGTGGTACCCAAGCGGCTGATGTTTTGGCCACGCGATATACGCTTGAGACATATGTTGCAAACAGCAGCTGTGCGATCTGATGCACTAGCCTCAAAAAAGGCCCACACCAAGGAACTTTTTGAATGACGGGCAGAGGCAGCGCCCTGCACAGGCGGAGCTCTGCGGTGTGATTCCGTCGGTGTACTGCCCTTACGCTGGCCACCAAAGGGCATCCTGCCTCGTTGGAGATGTGCCTCCTCCTCATCCTCCTCCTCCTCCTCTCTCCTATTAGGCACCCACGTGGAGTCAGTGACCTCATCATCCCCTCCCTCCTCATCACTGGAGCCAATCTGGCAGTATGCTGCAGCTGCTGGAACATGACTGCCAGATTGGTGTCCTTCTTGAGCATCCCCTCTGTCTGCTCTCACGCTACTGCCTTCCTGTAGCTGGGTTTCATCATCAGACCCTTTGAAACGCTGGGCATCCTCCTGGAGCATGTACCCAACACTGTGCTCAAACAGTTCGGGGGACTCCTCAGGAGGAGGACATGGTGGGTCTAGGGAAGGAGTGACTGATGATGAGTCTGACATTGATACCAGGGAAGAGGACGCTTTGGCAGCTGCTTTGTCAGTACCCTGAGCCTGGGTGAGAGAGGATGAGGAGGAGGAGGAGGGCTTGGTCATCCACTCTACCAAGTCTTCGGCATGATGTGGCTCAACATGTCCAGCTGCCGAAAAGAAGGACAAGCGTGTCCCATGGCCATGTGCTGATGACAATGCACCGCGTCCACGACCAGCACTGTTGCCCCCAGACACAGAGCCTGCTTGCCCTCTTTTATTGCCTCCTGACTGTCTGCCTCTCCTTGTTTGCCTTCCAGACATTCTAATAGATGGCCTGCAGGGAGATGGGAAAAAAGCAATAAGGGCTACCTTCAGGTGTCCTTCTCTGTCCCTTTACTTAAGGATTTCTAAATATGGTTGAGGATGATTGCTTTTGCACAGAATAGCACAACGACAATTTCCCTGACTGTCCAAAAAACAAGGATTTCAAAGATGGTTGATGAGGAATGCTTTAGCACACTATAGCACAAGGAGAATTCCCCTCACTTTCCTTCTTTGTCCCTAGAAACAAGGACTCGCACAGTGAAAGAAACTGACACTCTCCCTACCTAGAGTTTTCTGTCCCTAGAAAAAATGTTTTTTTAAAGCACACTATAGCACAAGGAGAATTCCCCTCACTTTCCTTCTTTGTCCCTAGAAACAAGGACTCGCACAGTGAAAGAAACTGACACTCTCACTACCTAGAGTTTTCTGTCCCTAGAAAAAATGTTTTTTTAAAGCACACTATAGCACAAGGAGAATTCCCCTCACTTTCCTTCTTTGTCCCTAGAAACAAGGACTCGCACAGTGAAAGAAACTGACACTCTCCCTACCTAGAGTTTTCTGTCCCTAGAAAAAATGTTTTTTTAAAGCACACTATAGCACAAGGAGAATTCCCCTCACTTTCCTTCTTTGTCCCTAGAAACAAGGACTCGCACAGTGAAAGAAACTGACACTCTCCCTACCTAGAGTTTTCTGTCCCTAGAAAAAATGTTTTTTTAAAGCACACTATAGCACAAGGAGAATTCCCCTCACTTTCCTTCTTTGTCCCTAGAAACAAGGACTCACACAGTGAAAGAAACTGACACTCTCCCTACCTAGAGTTTTCTGTCCCTAGAAAACATGTTTTTTTAAAGCACACTATAGCACAAGGAGAATTCCCCTCACTTTCCTTCTTTGTCCCTAGAAACAAGGACTCGCACAGTGAAAGAAACTGACACTCTCCCTACCTAGAGTTTTCTGTCCCTAGAAAAAATGTTTTTTTAAAGCACACTATAGCACAAGGAGAATTCCCCTCACTTTCCTTCTTTGTCCCTAGAAACAAGGACTCGCACAGTGAAAGAAACTGACACTCTCCCTACCTAGAGTTTTCTGTCCCTAGAATTTTTTTTTTTTAAAGCACACTATAGAACAAGGAGAATTCCCCTCACTTTCCTTCTTTGTCCCTAGAAACAAGGACTCGCACAGTGAAAGAAACTGACACTCTCCCTACCTAGAGTTTTCTGTCCCTAGAAAAAATGTTTTTTTAAAGCACACTATAGCACAAGGAGAATTCCCCTCACTTTCCTTCTTTGTCCCTAGAAACAAGGACTCGCACAGTGAAAGAAACTGACACTCTCCCTACCTAGAGTTTTCTGTCCCTAGAAAAAATGTTTTTTTTAAAGCACACTATAGCACAAGGAGAATTCCCCTCACTTTCCTTCTTTGTCCCTAGAAACAAGGACTCGCACAGTGAAAGAAACTGACACTCTCCCTACCTAGAGTTTTCTGTCCCTAGAAAAAATGTTTTTTTAAAGCACACTATAGCACAAGGAGAATTCCCCTCACTTTCCTTCTTTGTCCCTAGAAACAAGGACTCGCACAGTGAAAGAAACTGACACTCTCCCTACCTAGAGTTTTCTGTCCCTAGAAAAAATGTTTTTTTAAAGCACACTATAGCACAAGGAGAATTCCCCTCACTTTCCTTCTTTGTCCCTAGAAACAAGGACTCGCACAGTGAAAGAAACTGACACTCTCCCTACCTAGAGTTTTCTGTCCCTAGAAAAAATGTTTTTTTAAAGCACACTATAGCACAAGGAGAATTCCCCTCACTTTCCTTCTTTGTCCCTAGAAACAAGGACTCGCACAGTGAAAGAAACTGACACTCTCCCTACCTAGAGTTTTCTGTCCCTAGAAAAAATGTTTTTTTAAAGCACACTATAGCACAAGGAGAATTCCCCTCACTTTCCTTCTTTGTCCCTAGAAACAAGGACTCGCACAGTGAAAGAAACTGACACTCTCCCTACCTAGAGTTTTCTGTCCCTAGAAAAAATGTTTTTTTAAAGCACACTATAGCACAAGGAGAATTCCCCTCACTTTCCTTCTTTGTCCCTAGAAACAAGGACTCGCACAGTGAAAGAAACTGACACTCTCCCTACCTAGAGTTTTCTGTCCCTAGAAAAAATGTTTTTTTAAAGCACACTATAGCACAAGGAGAATTCCCCTCACTTTCCTTCTTTGTCCCTAGAAACAAGGACTCGCACAGTGAAAGAAACGGACACTCTCCCTACCTAGAGTTTTCTGTCCCTAGAAAAAATGTTTTTTTAAAGCACACTATAGCACAAGGAGAATTCCCCTCACTTTCCTTCTTTGTCCCTAGAAACAAGGACTCGCACAGTGAAAGAAACTGACACTCTCCCTACCTAGAGTTTTCTGTCCCTAGAAAAAATGTTTTTTTAAAGCACACTATAGCACAAGGAGAATTCCCCTCACTTTCCTTCTTTGTCCCTAGAAACAAGGACTCGCACAGTGAAAGAAACGGACACTCTCCCTACCTAGAGTTTTCTGTCCCTAGAAAAAATGTTTTTTTAAAGCACACTATAGCACAAGGAGAATTCCCCTCACTTTCCTTCTTTGTCCCTAGAAACAAGGACTCGCACAGTGAAAGAAACTGACACTCTCCCTACCTAGAGTTTTCTGTCCCTAGAAAAAATGTTTTTTTAAAGCACACTATAGCACAAGGAGAATTCCCCCCACTTTCCTTCTTTGTCCCTAGAAACAAGGACTCGCACAGTGAAAGAAACTGACACTCTCCCTACCTAGAGTTTTCTGTCCCTAGAAAAAATGTTTTTTTAAAGCACACTATAGCACAAGGAGAATTCCCCCCACTTTCCTTCTTTGTCCCTAGAAACAAGGACTCGCACAGTGAAAGAAACTGACACTCTCCCTACCTAGAGTTTTCTGTCCCTAGAAAAAATGTTTTTTTAAAGCACACTATAGCACAAGGAGAATTCCCCCCACTTTCCTTCTTTGTCCCTAGAAACAAGGACTCGCACAGTGAAAGAAACTGACACTCTCCCTACCTAGAGTTTTCTGTCCCTAGAAAAAATGTTTTTTTAAAGCACACTATAGCACAAGGAGAATTCCCCTCACTTTCCTTCTTTGTCCCTAGAAACAAGGACTCGCACAGTGAAAGAAACTGACACTCTCCCTACCTAGAGTTTTCTGTCCCTAGAAAAAATGTTTTTTTAAAGCACACTATAGCACAAGGAGAATTCCCCTCACTTTCCTTCTTTGTCCCTAGAAACAAGGACTCGCACAGTGAAAGAAACTGACACTCTCCCTACCTAGAGTTTTCTGTCCCTAGAAAAAATGTTTTTTTAAAGCACACTATAGCACAAGGAGAATTCCCCTCACTTTCCTTCTTTGTCCCTAGAAACAAGGACTCGCACAGTGAAAGAAACTGACACTCTCCCTACCTAGAGTTTTCTGTCCCTAGAAAAAATGTTTTTTTAAAGCACACTATAGCACAAGGAGAATTCCCCTCACTTTCCTTCTTTGTCCCTAGAAACAAGGACTCGCACAGTGAAAGAAACTGACACTCTCCCTACCTAGAGTTTTCTGTCCCTAGAAAAAATGTTTTTTTAAAGCACACTATAGCACAAGGAGAATTCCCCTCACTTTCCTTCTTTGTCCCTAGAAACAAGGACTCGCACAGTGAAAGAAACTGACACTCTCCCTACCTAGAGTTTTCTGTCCCTAGAAAAAATGTTTTTTTAAAGCACACTATAGCACAAGGAGAATTCCCCTCACTTTCCTTCTTTGTCCCTAGAAACAAGGATTCGCACAGTAAAACACACTGACACTCTCCCTACCTATCCTTCTCTTTCCCTAAACTAAAGGAATCCAGGTTAAGCAAGAAAGAAATAAATGTCACTGTCCCTGCCTATGCTTGTCTTTCCCTGCTCCGGAACACACTACACTAGGCCGCCGTGCTGGCGGCCTTTTATAGTGTGGGGCGTGTACTAAACACCCTCAGCAATAATTGGCCACAGGCATCCTGCCTGTGGCCAATCATTGCTCTCCTCGCTGCCGGCGCTGTGATTGGCCAAGCATGCGGAGTCACAGTGCATGCTTGGCCAATCACAGCGCCTGGATGACACTGCGATGGCGTAGTGCATTGTGGGCCGTTCGCGTCACTCGAATTTGGCGCGAACGGCCCAAATCGTTCGATCTTCGTCGAACGATCGAACAGCCGATGTTCGAGTCGAACGTATGTTCGACTCGAACACGAAGCTCATCCCTATTGGAAAGTATGTTCAAATTGGTAGACCATTTCTGTCACCTTTTCCAATTGACCAAACTCTTCCTGTAGCATAGCTAGACAGTCTTGAGCCGTGCAATCTGCATTCCCAAACCGAAAACTTTTCACTGCTTCTGCTGCTGCGCCTTTGAGGCTTTCTATCACTCGTTGCCTCTTCTGCGCTTCAGGTATCTCCCATGCCTCTACTGCTTGTAATGCCTGCTCCACCCAAGTATCAAAATCTTCTTCCCCTGCAGGGACAGGGAGCTTCCCTGAGAATGTCTTCAGTCTCCGGTAGCTAGTCTCTACATGCACCGTGCTTGTCTTCTGACATTTGATTAGCAGATCCCTTATTGCCTTTATCAATTCTGGTGATATAGCAGTGGCAGGTGCGGGTGCCACCGGGGGCATCACCCCGTCTCCTCTTTCTGGTGAGGTACGGGCCACAGCCTGCAGTGATCCCATCGGTGATGGTTCCTTCTTTACAGTTACTGCGTGCGCCAACCTATAGGTTCTGTTGTCTGGCGTCCGCACACACTTGCGCTTGCAAGCCTCTGGCATCCCGTCCCCGTACTCCACTAGTGCATACTGATATGAAGTGTCTGGGTGTGACTTTATATCCATCACCCACGGTGTGTGATCTGGGGACACTAACTTCATTAACTCCTCTACCATCTCAGTCGACCATTCCTCCCCAGGGAGGCTGATGACTATCGAGTTGTTTGGCTCTGCCCTAGAGGCTTTGCACCACTCTTCTACTGCTTGTGGGTCCATACCGGCACTTCTGGCGTTCACCAGCTGTATCAGGATCCCGGACGAGAACCCCCACGTGTAGCGATACCTTCAACTAAGAGGGCCGCAGATTTAGTTTGGGCCCTGAAGACAGCTCCGCCAACCCCTGGCAATTTACTCGACCCCCTACTGGCACAGTTAGTCTAGGGTAATATGTGTATATCTTATGCTCTATGATTAAATGCAAACACCAAGACAGTGATAGGAGAATAACGAATTTACTTTCTATGGCAATGGAAATCAACAGTGATAACAGATCATAAGAATCTATCTGCAGAGCCCTGCAGCAATAGTCACACTATAACCATTAAGATATGGCGCACACGCGCCACGTGTAACGGTACTTCACTATGCGCCCTATGGCGCAGCAACTAAATTAACTACCTAGATGGCCAGGCCTGACCATATAACTCAGTCTCTAGGAAGGGTAAAATTCTTTGCATGCAAGTCTTTAAATGGTGGTGCACATTTCAGGAACACATTTGTAATCCGTGGGGGGGGGGTAAAAATGCCAACACAGTACACTCCACTAAAGATCCGTTCAACTCAGTTCTGCTTTGGATCTCAAATGGGGAAAAGAACTCAAATAGGAACTGGTGGGCCACGGCAGTCTGTAGGCCTAACAATGATATAAAGTATTTGTGGATTGAGCAAGTGCTCGCTCACCCCTCCGGACGCGATCCCAGTCTGGGAACTTCCACCTGCTGTGTCTCCTCACACAGCTCTGCAGCAGTCTGGTCTCCGGCTCAGCAGCGGTTGAAGAAAACCGAGTCAGATGCCTCCCAGGCTCGCAATGGGGTGGAAGGCTCTTTGGGTAACAGCGCAAGGCCCCAGGCTTCAGGCCTTGCACCACGGTGGATCCGCACAGGAAGATCTCTCCCTTGAAGTCTCGTGTTCCAAAGAGGCCGAGCCAAGCCTCCCCTCCTCCTTTTATCCCTACCATGAGTCTCTGGGGTGGAAACATTGCCGAAAGGGGTTCTGGGTAAGGTAGTCCTGGAAGTCTTAAAGGGGACCCCGCTACAAGTGGTTAAATGCTGCCCATCAGAGTTCAACATATTGCCTATATCTGTCTCCCACTACCTTCTACACTGGAAGGCGAGACTCCGAACACTGTTCTGTGCTAACGTTTTACAAATTGTTAAAATTAGGTCTCACTTGGCTTCCACTGCTTGCTATGTATTGTGATTGTATATATGATTTTTTATATTAATCAGACATAACATTACATGGGACAATATTACAATAGTAGTTGGTCAAAGAAATCAGATTACTGTCAGGTTTTGGCTTGAGTAGATATTTCTCAAACAAATGTTGCATACAATGGGTAAGTAGATACCATTGTTGTATTCAATTGACAGTTTGAATAGGCTATTGTCTCTATAGCTACAGTAAGCAGGTAAGAGGGTCTCTCAAACTGAAAGAATGACTGTTAGTCTGTTGTTATGGAATACAAGTTTGTAACCTTTGTCAACAAACTGGGACAAATACAAGGATCAGTAGAGACTGATAGTGGAAGGACTTCATCATGATTTAACACCAGAAATCACTCATCATGCAAGAAGGTGCCTGGTCTCCAGGAGGAGCAATGGAGATCACGAACATACAGTAATCGGAGTAAAGTAACTTTTAAGTGTATTTCTACTGTTATAGACCATTGTTTGTTTTCTAGGCATTTTGCTTGTTATAGATATCTGTCAGTCTTGTATTGTATTCCTTTTCAATTTAAATTACATAACAACAAAAGAAACGTTATCCACATCCTATAGGTAATGATAAAGAACATACCACATTATAATAATAATAATAATATATACCAACACACTGCAGGAGTCCCTACAAAAGGCAGAAGAAAGGGGAGGGGAGAGAAAAAGAAGAAGAAAAAAAAGGGAGAGGGAGAAGAGAAGAGGGAAATACCGCTAGAGACTATCTACTCATCAATAAATGTTATAAAGAAACACATAATCATACTCTAGACCAGGCATGTCCAAAGTCCGGCCCGCGGCCCGGTTTCGTACGGCTCGCCTGGTGATCTTGATATATATATTTTTTGTGGCCCCCAACGAATTCCCGAGCGCCGGGGGCCACAAAAGATAGCATGCTGGCTGCCTTGGAGGAGAGGGACAAGTGCCGTGCATGACTATTGTATAACCGATGTATTACAGGTCTGCCCACCACATTCTACTCCCATACCTTACTTATACTTAATCAAGAGACCACACATTTATGTTTGGAGTAAAACATGGCCGTAGCAGCCTCCTTTATTTTTTTTAACTGTTCCATCAGTTATCAAAAACTTTAACCATCAAAACACATAAACCCAGAACATATCCGAAATATTGCCTCCTAGTGTTGGTCTTTGCAGGAACCTCAAAATTACCATAATCATATTAACCCGATATTAGTCACCATACTAATATTGTATTACCACGTGACACTGCGGTACCTTAAAAATGGTCATAGGCCTCAAGCCGATCAGCTACTCAGAGACGACCACTGACCGCAGTGCCCCCATTATCCAACTCATCCAGCTAAACTCCTGTTAGCTGGAATCCACCCTCAGAACCCATACCACCGATAGGTCCTGACCACTTGCTTTTTTGAGGTACTTCCTTCTCCCGCAAAGACCAAACACCCGCCACTGCCACGACAATCTGACCACCTGTAAAGAAAAAATAGACAACAGAAAAAACTATACTTTGACCCAAATTAAAAATTCATCCTTCCAACTATTCCACATTAGGGAGGGTGGGTGGGAAACTTTCCCCTGCGCTGTGTTAACTCAGAGGGGCGGGGACTCCCTTTTATCTAGCCTTCTCCCCTTCCCTCCATATTTCCATTAGTCAATCATTAATCCCCTCTCATTTCATACCCTGTTCACTCAGTCATGCCCAGCCCTTCGCCTATGGCATTCTGTCTTTTTGCTCCGGGCTTTTCTTGAATATTGTATAACCGATGTATTACAGGTCTGCCCACCACATTCTACCCCCATACCTTACTTATACATAATCAAGAGACCACACATTGATGTTTGGAGTAAAACATGGCCGTAGCAGCCTCCTTTATTTTTTTTAACTGTTCCATCAGTTATCAAAAACTTTAACCATCAAAACACAAACTCAGAACATATCCGAAATATTGCCTCCTAGTGTTGGTCTTTGCAGGAACCTCAAAATTACCATAATCATATTAACCCGATATTAGTCACCATACTAATATCGTATTACCACGTGACACTGCGGTACCTTAAAAATGGTCATAGGCCTCAAGCCGATCAGCTACTCAGAGACGACCACTGACCGCAGTGCCTCCATTATCCAACTCATCCAGCTAAACTCCTGTTAGCTGGAATCCACCCTCAGAACCCATACCACTGATAGGTCCTGACCACTTGCTTTTTTAAGGTACTTCCTTCTCCCGCAAAGACCAAACACCCGCCACAGCACCCAAGGGAAAACACCTTTACCCTTTGGTGCCCCTCCAAACCCTAAAGGGCTCTTTGGATCCCATCCTGCAAACCCAAAGTCCATAAGTCAGTCCCCACATCGTTCAGGTGGATACCATCCCTCCGTAGATACCGCCATGTATCCA